>JAUTXW010000926.1:0-45000 GCA_030620095.1 Kuschelorhynchus macadamiae | reverse complement strand
TCTGCAGCGATTAAGACAACTTCCTAATGAGTCGCCCCTTACATTCTTTAATCGACTTCAGGTCCTGAACGCTAAAATGCATGCCAGCATACAAAAGTCCCCACTCCTACATTCAAAAGAACAAAAAGATGCTCAGACCATGTTAATTGAAACTATGACTCTTAATACACTTCTTACCGGTCTAGAGCCACGCCTAGGACAACTTATCCGTGCTAGTAATCCAACGTCACTTTTAAAAGCACAATCAAGAATTCGGAGAGAACTTCAGCTTTCGTATTTCGAAAATCAAAAAGTTAATAAACCAACTATTCCGAAACCCAGTCCTCAGTTACCTAGACCACACCAGCCACAACAATTAAAGTGTTCCAATTGTAACAGAATTGGTCATACAATATCTCAGTGCAGGCAACTTTCTTCTAATTTTCCCCAAAATAATAATTTCCAACGACCCATAACAAATTCTAATTTTCAAAGACCCGCAATAAACTCGAATTCTCAAAGATCACAATATCAACCAAATTTTTCGCAACAAAATAGACCAAATAATCCTAGCCAAAATACAAACCAAGCACAATTTAGGCCATCAATAATTCAAAGAAATATAAAATAAATAAATAGTTTTCCTTTTTGTAATTTAAGAAAACAAATGGTAAGGGAAGTAATAATATGTTTAAAACCTATTTGAAAAATCGAACAGTATAGAAAAATAAAATCAAATACGAGACGATTCTTACGTAATCGTAATCTGCATCTGGGTTGTCTTGTTCTCGATGTGGCTCCAAGCTTTACGAGTGAGGACTTCTCAGGTTCCTTTTGTTTCGTTAAGGGATTGGAATCCGCCGCTACCAGTTAGACCTTTTTCTTGTTCTAATAGCGTTTAAACGAATCCTACCGACTGCGCCAAATTGTTATCTCACTATTTGAAAAATTCACTTTTTAAAAAACACTTTTTATTAAAATAAAATAAAACAATATGTTCACAACTTTGAAAATCGAATGGACATTAATTATTGTTACAACTTAAAAGAATAATATTATACTGTTCTTAATAAAATCTACATAGTCTATTTATATTAAAAATCTTGCTGAGGTACGTGGGAAACCGGCAAGCATCCGCTGGCTTCCATGGAGACTGCTGACGGTGTTTGAGCGTACTGTCGCAATTCTTGGAAACTGCTGATGTTGGTTTCTGTGAATGACGCAACTGTGTGATAATATGTGGCGACATTCTGGAGGCACGTGGAAGGTCATGGGAAACGGATATATCATATATATATATATATATATATATATATATATTTATTTATATATTTATATATATATACATATATAGTTGGTTATATATATATATATATATATATATATATATATATATATATATATATATATATATATATATATATATATATATATATATATATATATATATATAAATATATATATATATATATATATATATATATATATATATATGTACATATATATATATATATATATATATATATATATATATATATATATATATATGTACATATATATATATATATATATATATATATATATATATAATATATATATATATATATATATATGTACATATATATATATATATATATATATATATATATATATATATATATACACATGTAGATATATACAGGGTGTTAGGGGTTTGACTACAAATATTTTAACTCGTGATAGTATGGACCATTTTGATTAAAAAAATGCTTAAATAACATTCCGGTCAATTCTTTGCCATTTTTGAGAAAAAAGGCCTTAAAGTTGTATTTTGTTTTATTAATTTTTAAGGACATCGTTAAAACATTTATTAATTTTATTAGGTGAAATAATTGATTATATGCTTTTCTACAAAATGCTTACAATTTTTTTCTTTATCTGAACGGCCTAAATTTAAAAAATAAAAAACGAATAAATTGTTTTACTTTACCATAGAATGCTTATTTAAAAACGGCAACTCTGCCTACCATAGCGAAACAAGCAGGCTTCAACGAACAACGATTCGCAAACATCAGTTGCTTGTTTTTTGGTTCTTTCACCTTAATTTTCAGCCGTATAAAGCAATTCCATACATACATAAAAATGTATACAAATATTGAATATGCATTTGAAGTTGTCAGTCCTCCCTCCTTCCGTATTTACCCCTTTGCCCTGTGAACCCCCCCTCTTAGGTCAAATTGTTTGAGTTTTAAATGACCTTGAGAATGTTTTGAAGGTTAAATTGTTGTCAAAAAGATGTCATTGGCCCGCTGGCTTTGAGTTTCGGTGTGGGGTGTTATACTCACTGACTTTGAAAATGCTTTCAAAGTCAAGTTGTTTGACCTTGAGACGTGGTTGACCTGTGGAGGGTGCTTGGTATTAAGTGCCGCATTTGTTATTTACGTCTATATAACGTCCATATAAAAGACTTGGTTAGTATAGAAACCACATATTCAAACGCGAATTATATGCAATGAGATCTCGCTCATAAATAGAAATATTATGTGGTGTACTCTAAAAGTGCTTTTAGGTACACTGTATTCTTTTTTTGACTTTCAAAATTATATATTAAATATATATTACTAAAAAAAATGAAGTTAATGACAATACGTTTGGGGGAAACAATTCTAGTAACATCGTATAATAAAACACATAATCAAACTTTTCAATCATTTTTAGCAAAACGCCTTGTTGAAGCCCTTTCTTCACACTCGGGAATATTAACAATTCAGAGGGTAAATTTACTTTGACTTATATAGGTTAAAGCTCGGAAGTGTTCTGTGGTAATACCAGGTCACTATTAAATTTTGGAGTGTTGGAATAATATTTAATATTAAAGCTACTACTGTTGTAATATAACATATTGAATAAAAAAATTATAATAAAGGAGTTGTTAGACATAGTCTGTAATAACAGAATACTCGCACATTTATTTCTTATTAGATATGGGTGATGTCACTGAAAGATATGATTTCCACGTGAGCATCTTGAGCTACGATAACCATTTTTCACACATCCGACATTTGGCTGTACAGCTAAGAATAACGTCTGAAGATATTATTTCACTTTTAAGTCAGTTTGAAGCTGGTGACCGAGAAAAATTTATTAAATATTTGAAGGATTCAACAAATTTATCTGTAGGAGTGCAGATTTGTGAAAAATATGTATATGGATGCATTATCTTGGAAACCTTTTCTTCAGAAATGCTTGAGGAGGACCTAAAGGATTAAAATTAAACATATTTCAAATGATATTATTGATAAATTTCAATTATACGAAGATTTGGGTGTTGACGCAGTACATGAGCAAAGCAACAAGTGGAAAATCTACAAGAGCATGGTATGGTTCCTCAAAGCAGGAACAATGGTGGCCAGAGTGACTTACAAGAACATATGGTTCCGACGACCAGCGTGATGTTGAAATAGTCGATAAAATGGATGTAGATTAGAAAAACAAATTTTAATAGTAACTTGTTTATAAATAAATATTTACTTATCACCTTATTTTTTTATAATATATAAGTAGGAAATCATTATACAATAGTTTAGTGTACGTTTAAAATGACTAGTGTTACCAACACAACTGATTAATTTGGTCGACAGAGAAATAACGCCAAAATCGGATTACTACGTCGTCCACCCGGGATTGGTTTTAAGCTTGCGCCTGATGGATCGTACGATATTCAGGGAAAGACTTTAACCAATATTGCTTCTCCAAGAAAAAGTAATGATGCTGCTACAAAGGAGTATGTTATTAAAGAAGTGCACACACTACATAAACAAATGGTAGAACTATTAAATAAACGTAAATATAACATTGTAACGTATTTCGAAATAGAATTGGCTAAACTGGGTTGGCAGATAGACCAAACGCTCATAAATTTACCATGCTTACACTTAAAAGTTTTAGTATTCGTGGTCATAAATAAAGAACCTCTCGTGATGACAATGAAGAAGCTACTGTTCTTTACTCAAAAAGCCTAATTCAATTGTATCAGTATTTAAATAAAACAAGTTTGAAGTACATTATGTATTTATTTTAATAGTATCTGAGTCATCATCAATGCATGAATTGAATTGATCTGAAAATCCTAACCATTTTACAAATAATTGATTAACATTATTCTTCTTAAGGCAAAAAAGTACTTTTTCCACTAAATAAACATTTGGACTATTTGTTTTTTGCAGTTCAGCTTCATAAAAACATCTTTTTATAGGTTGACCTTCTGTTGATTCCAAGAGGTATATTGGTGGATTGGTAATGTTAACTTTTGCGATTTTAAACTGTTCCATAGCCCATAAGGGTGTATAGCCGTTATCAAGGGTACTTTCATATTTACTGAATGCAGTAATGCGGGTGGTTGGTTTAACGATAATTGGTTTCACCCCAATGGTACGATGCTTCTTGTTGTTATGTTTTCGTTACCGATAGCATTTGTAAGAACCTCTAGCTGAAATCTCCTTATAAGAGATAATTTTTGAGCGTGCGTATGACTCGTTTAACTATCGCCGCTTATTTTGGTATTGTATGTCGAATAATGATTAATATTGTATTCCTTAACAAGATTTTGAAATGTGTTATAAAAAAATCCTTTATCTTGGTCGCTTTGCAAATTTATTGGAGTATATCCGGATTCTTCAATAATGTCTTTCATTGCTTTAGTGACTTCAACCCCAGTCTTGTTCCTAATGCCCAAGTATAGACATATTTGGAGTAGCAATTTATGCACACTAACGATAACGATAACGATAACCATCGTTTTCATTTGCATACCGTTGCATTTCTGCCAAATCTATTTGCCACAAAAATTCTCCAATTCAAATTTATCTTGTGCCTGAGCAGCTCTAATTTGTTTAAACTTTTTTCTAACGCCATCTGTAACCCCGATCAATTAGCGTATTAGATCAATATCATCATTCATTGTGAAGGTGATGTTACTAGAGTATCAGGCAACTGTGAGATGAGCATTCACTGATCTTACTCTGTGAATATATAGTTATCGAAACCCTTGCGATATCTTTCCGAATTTAAATCACTGTCTTTATGAATAACTAGAAATCCAAACTTGTCATTCCAACATTTAGCACACATCTCTTGAAATTGTGTATCTTGAAATTGTGTATAAGTTACATCTGGTGATACATGATCAGAAAAAATATGGCGTAAGTTAATTTTATCTTGTTTGAACATTATAATTAAATTGGCGTTATCACGTACTAATTGCTGGGGCTCAGGAAGAGGTTTGCGCTAGGTAAACACTATCCACGTTTTTATGTCGTCCCATACCGAAAAATGATAGTATAACATTTTGTTTCTTACAGATTACGTCTTCAAATATGAAGATGGAGTTTGGCTTGGCATCGGATGGTTTCACGATACCTGTTGTTTCGCTAAAAGCCAAGCCCTTTAATTGGTGTGAAATTTTTTTTTAGATATTCATATCTGGGTTGATACAGCGACTGTTAATATACGTAAACATTTTCAAAGCGCAATCCTAAAGGGTGTGTAAGCAAAGCAACTGTAACATTCGTTTTTCCACAATTACAAGGTCCTATTGGCGTGTCGACGCTTCACATTCATCCCTACATGTCCAGATCCGACCTTTGCACCAAGATTAGCTATTTCTAGTTTATGTTTAAGCTTTACAATAAGCATTGTAGCCAAAAAATAATATATTTTATACTGAACACTCGGCTTTACTACTCATTCAAATGCTGTCCGTCAAACAAAGTGGACGCTCTCGACATTCAGGTAGGACTGGGTGTGGCATAGTGAATTCATTAATTAATAAACTTTCTTTTGAGTTACATCTTCCCGGATACCAATATTGTGGGCCCGGCACTAAACTTGCAAAGCAGTTAGCGAGAGGTGATTTAAAAATTAACCCATTAGATGCAGCTTATAAGAAACAAGATATAGCGTATTCAGAAAACCAAAATAACTTAAGTTCATGTCATCAGGCCGATCACGAGCTTGAAGAACGTGCTTGGGAAAGTCATCAAAGGACACGGTGCAAGTGAAAAAACTTCTGTTTCGTTGGTAAACAGGCGAAACAACGTTTTGGCATGGGTGTTACAATGCAGACACCTAAAATGAAGAAGTATTCCAAAAGAAAACGACATCGCGGTAGTAGATCTGTCAAAGAGAATTGTATACATAAACATAAAAGAATATCCAAGTTTGCTTTTGGATCGGCGTAGCGACAACCTATTCGAGCTGAACTAGCTAAAGCTGGTGGTAGGAAATTCGCAGAAAAAGACATATTTAATCCATCTAGAATAGCTGTGTCTGCGGAACGGAAATTATTAAAAGCCCGCGGTGGTAAACGGAAGATTCGTACACCTAAAATTACACCTATTCCTAAGGTTGGTGGTTTATTACGCTTAGTACCAATATTTGCCGGACTATCGGCATTAGGGTCTTTAGCGGACGGTGTAACTAGAGTAGTGCGCGCAGTAAAAACCAATAAAAATGCAACAACCCAAAAAACAGGTGGTGAGTTACGACTAAACTCGAAAGGAGCTAGAATGTATTTAAAAGCATATAGAACAGGTTTATGACTTTTTATGGACTACCCAAAAAACTAATAAAATGCCTTCCTCGAAGGCCACTATCGAATATTGATCTAGAAAGGTATGCATTACACTTGCAAGTGCCATATTTTAAAGGGGTATATATGAGAGATTCACTTCCCCGACGTGGTCCTAAACGCTATGAATCTGCTTTTATTAATCTGGACAGTATAAGAGGATTTGGAACGCACTGGGTGGCGTATCGAAAGAATGGTTCAGAAGTTACATATTACGACTTCTTCGGTGATTTACCACTACCAATTGAATTGGTTCGGTATCTGCGAATGGGTCGGGAAGCAGCAAAGGAAATTTACTATACACACGAACGGCAGCAGAAATGTGGAACAGTTTTGTGAGGACATTTAGGCTTTGCCAAATGAAATCGCACTTGTGTGGGATAAATTGCCAGAACATATGAAATGCGACATCGATGTATTGAAGTATCAGTAGTATTGTACGGACCATCATAATGGCGATAGACCAGCACCTAGGAGACTGTTTTGCTGCTACTGTAAAATAAGTGATGTAAAAATTACAGAAAAAAATTGGTTTAAAAATTCAGAAGCAAGGAAAGGATGGAACACCTTTAGCCCTCTAAACTGTTGTCGACAACAATAAACGATAAAAACAATTGATTACTTTATCAGTCATGTGGTACACATTTACTCTAACAGGACGCTCAAGCATGTTAATTACAGCCTTTTACCCACCATTGGAGCTGAGTACAGTAAATAAATATAGGCTCGCTGTTGAATTTTACACGTATAATTCTATTTTCAACATCGATGAAAGCAACAAGTCATTTTCATACAAGAAAACAACTGTTCAATCTTCATAAACTATAAAGTTAAAAATTCCACCAGGTGTATATGAAGCGTACGAGATTGAAAAAGTAATAAAAACTGCTTTACAAGAATCCACAAAAGATAATGATGATAAAATATTTTCACTAACATCTAATAACAACACACTAAGATGTGAAATAAAAACAAAATACGTTATAGATTTTACAGGAGAAAACTATATTGGTAAGATGTTGGAATTCGATCAAATATTTTTACCAATTAACCAAAAACATGAATCAGAGATATTATGAGAGTACGTATAATTTGTGTTGATTGTAATATTATCTCTCTCTTGTGAGTTAAGGTATGCACCTTAACTCACAAGAATGTCATATTTTATTCGAATTCGATATTGATGTTGAACCTGGTTATAAATTAACGAAAGAACTCGCAAACCTTATTTATTTGCCGTTAAAGCCTGAAGGACGTCAGTTCATAGACAACATCACTCTATGCATCTTGGACGATAACGGTGATCTTATTGATTTTCACGACGAGATTATTATAAAACTGGAGCTAAAGTAGCAGACATACGAATGGGTTTTCGTTACAATCGTCAACCATACATGTTTTCTTCAATATGTCAAAGCTTAATAAAAAGAAACAAAATGCTAAAGCGGAATTCATTCAAAATATTTTAGATTTCTTAAGTCCATCGGTTTGAAAGTACAAAGTCAGCGAAAATGACGGCAACTAGTGAAAAAATTGAGGTTATTACTGAACCTATTTTCGATAACTCCATCATAACCCTGCAAGAACATACATATAAACCATACGGATCGCCTAAATTCCAAAATTCTGATGAAATTCGTATTTCAGTTCACTTTCAAGACATAATTTTGGATATATCGGAAAGCTACCTCTATATCGAATTAACATTTAACCCAAAAGACGCCACCAAAGAGTGCTACATATCTAACAATTCATTAGCTTTTCAATTCGATGAAATTCGATATGAGAAGGGTGGTGAAAAAGTCGCAGTTGTCAGAAAACCGGGTGTAACTACGACCCTTAACAACAATGATTTCCTTTGATAGTATGCAGCTAAAATACCTTCTGACGTGTGGTTGGGGTCTAAATGAAGAAAACCAACACATTGTGGATTCCACTAGTAATGTATTTTCTGGTAAATTACCCCTAAAATATGTAATGGGTTTTGCTGAAGATTATACCAAGGGTATTTTTTATATTAAACAGGAATTGATTATAATAATTGTCCGTACTTTTAATAACTGTTATATTGGAGAAGTTGAAGCCGATATTACAATTCACAAACTGGAGTAGAAAATTTGTTACATTATTCCTGAGGATATGCAGAAGCTGAGAATGTTATCACATATTAATAAAGGTGGCATAATGCAAACATCCAAATGGCTTATCGTATGTGGGATATTTATGAGCTTCCAGCTCTCAGACCACCTTCATCGGACGCTTGGGCCATACGAACTAGCACAAGTCTCGAAAAACCTCGTTATATGATAATAGGATTTCAGAATAAAGGAAAATCCGATAGCTATAAAACAAAACGCAACTGAATTTACAACTGCAAATATAAGTGACATAAGAGTTTGTTTTAATTCAACAGTATTCCCATATGAAAGATTGAATTTGATTTTTCAAAGAAACTCTACGCAGCGGCCTACTATAACTATGAAAACTTCCAAAGCAGTTACTATGGTCGAGATTTTAACGACCCAATAATGGATTTAGGTGAAAACTTAAAAAATCCGTTGTTTGCCATCGACTGTTCATATCAGGCCGAAGCTGTAAAATCTTCAACCGTCGACGTGAAGATCGAATTTGAAACACGAAACAGTCGGTTTCCTAAAAACACTAAATTTTTCGCATTAATAATCCATGATTCTATTTTTAGTTAAAATTTGTTAAATTGCAGCATCAAACGAGCTTGTTTAGTCGCATAAAGTTATTTATAATTATACTTTATATTTAGTGCATATGTTAAAGGTAGTCTAAATATTTTTAAAACAAATTAAATAATAAAGCTTATTGTACGAATTATTTTGCGTTTTATCTTATATATATTATAGCAGTAAGATAAAATAGGAAATTTACATTATCTAAACCATAGTAGGAGAAATTAGCAATAGTTCACGTGTAATACTTGAAAATAAAAATGTAAAAAAATCAAAATTTCCTATTAGCGGCCCCCACTAAAAAAATTAAAAAAAAATTCTTGCTGTTTTTGCCGTATCATTTCAAAAATATAGTTTTTTGTCTGTATAATTTTCAATATTTGAGGGTTATAATCTCGAAAATGGTAAGAGTTAGAAAAGAAAATTTAAAATAAAAAAATGGTCTAAAATCGAGTTTCAAAAAGTCTAGTTATCTTTGGGAAATACCCATCAATAAGCCATAATGAAAGTAGATACCCCTGCCAACATAACCGTCTTTCTAAGGAGACTTCTTTTCTAGTTTTGTATAAATACGGCCCGATCTTATGCCAGACCATCATTTGACAACATGCAGTCAACCAAACCACTTGCTCGCATTACTCCCTACAGCATAAGAGGAAAAGTGTTATGTGGAAGGTGTGTAGAACTTATACCAAACATGAAGTGAGGCGGATGACGAGCTGGGGCTCCACCGTCTTTAATCAACTTAACAGTCGATGATGATGACGTGCTAGTTGTACGTCCAGTCCCCATAGCTGCACGTCAAGCCCCCAGGCTTAGGCCATACACTAGACCCAGACCAGCCCCTAGGTCAGTCCAGGAGAACGGGACGTTTTCAACGAACTGGTCCGGTTCTTAGACCAGTAAGGCGTATACACCCGCCACCCACCTCCCCTAGTCCAATGCAAAAATCCGTCCTTTTCAGGACGCAAAAATAGTTTGAGTTTAGTTAGAAATAGTTGTTAGCAGTTCTATTAAGAGCAATGAGAGATGAAGATCTCTTGAGAGCTTTTCAAGATGCTGGCTATTAAATCAGCCAGCTTTGTGGACTAGGTCTGGGATTACCACCTGGGGATACCACTAACATAAAAAAAAACGCGCCGGTAGCTCTACTGCATGGGTTTTAAGCCTAGAGTGGTGAGAAAATGAGTCTAAGTATAAACATAATTGGAGTGTTCATTTACTACTGGTTGGAACACACAGGACACAGCGAGGAGGGGCTGTGTTCAGAGCACTAATATAGATTTCAAATTCTAACGTCGCGTTTTTACAAGTCACCAACATTTTAACCCTACAGCGGTGTGCAAACGCAGAGGTTTCTAGTTCTATCTACTTTTTTTACGAACCACAAACATTTACAATACTACAGTGCGCTTTATTATTATTTAATTCATTTTAGAAACGTACAAGATCAGACTATTTAAAAGTATGTTTCCAAAAAATAACTTATCTGTGTATGGAAAAAATATTACAACAAATACATCTATAGGTAACGTACTTTGTTCTTTCGAAATCATATCTTTAATATTTTTTAAGTATTTTAAGCACTCCAATGCTCCACTCTATCTGCAACTACTCTTGATATATTGGAATTAAGACTGTGATGTTTTTCTATGACATTACAGATATTTTAATTGGCGCTTAAGACACACTTTTTTAAATCGTTATAATAGTTTAGAAATAAGTTATATTATAGGCATTAAAGAGGAAAATATGTGCCTGATGAAAATAATAATACTATAGGTCAGGGTATGCAATGCATTTGTGCATTATTTCAATGATTGCACGCCACTGAGAGATAACCAAATGCAAATAAACCTGAATTAATCTATCAACGCTTTTTTATTAACATAATGCACAATTTACTCAGTTGTTTTCATAAACTACTCTATAATTTAGCCTTTATTTGGTTATGTTGCGAGTTTATAATTCTATCATCCGACCTACAATATTGGAAAAACCTAATATACTAATTATACAATTAAAAAATTATATCAAGTATAGCTACCTTAACACATTTAAAACAACAAATTCAGGTACAGGGTGTTCCAGCGAGGACTGAACAGGGACCTATTTTCGACCTTCCTTGTATTTTGGAAAAATTCAAAATAGCCAATCGATGTATTTTTTCTTGTAGAATCCAAAAATGTCATCGAAAAAATATTTGAAGTTTTATTTTCCTCAAATAGGTTTTTTATCCTTAGAATTGTATTGATGGATATATTTCTATGAAAATTTGCAATAAATCTTCTTCTTGCTTCTCTTGCATTTTCTTGGCACTTGTAAAATAGCATAACAATCTGTAGTCTCTCGTCCAAAGAGTATTTCATTTCGATCAGAGTCAAATATATATTTTTTAGGTGAAGACTTCGACAATAATTAAAATAATGTCAATTTTTATTGACAAAGCATTCAAACGTCATTTTACCTTGATCACCTATACCAACCTATCGTATATTTTAAACAGGTGAAGTTAAAATTTTAGTTTGTAAAACATTAAAATGTAATATAAACAGCTATCGCAAAATCAAATCTTTTAATCAGAACGGACATAAAAAAATCACTCTTTCCAAAAATCGTATAAAAAACGATACATTCCATTTAAAAAACACCTGATGCATAGCGTAACTCTTTTGTTTCTGGTCCAAATATTTTTTCGATGACATTTTTGGATTCTACAAGAAAAAATACATCGATTGGCTATTTTGAATTTTTCCAAAATACAAGGAAGGTCGAAAATAGGTCCTTGTTCAGTCCTCGCTGGAACACCCTGTACAAAATAAGAATAAAATACAAAACAACAAATCACACGTTACATCTTACATGTACAACAATAATAAGAAGAGGCTGAATCCTTGAGTATTGATAGTTGCATGTGTTCCACAAAACTTAAAACGAGCCCGTGTAGAGTCTGGCATATAAGTCTGAACGCGTGAAATTAATGCGCGTAAAAAATTATTATAGTTATATGGTCCGTTCAAATTATTTTTTAATGCATCAGGAATTGAAATGAAATAGCAAAAATAATATTGATAGGTATCGGTAGACGTCAAGGTAGTTAGGATGCCTGTGATTGACAGATTTCAAAACCCTAGCCCGTTCAACGATCCATTATTGTCAGAAAGAAATAGGCGGGTTCTGCGCAGATGATGTGGAAAACACGAAGATAAAAGATGCCTTGGATTGAATTGTGGACCGGCCAGGGTCTGAAATCGGAAAATTGCACACTCCCGGGCGGAATTTTCTGACCAGTGGTGTGCGATATTTAATTAACGTATAGCGACAGATAAACTGGTAAAACTGTGGTACAAATTTAAGATAGAGGAAGAAAATGGCGGCTAAATAAAAAATTAGCAATCGTCAAAAAAAATCGCCCTCCCAGGTTTTGTTTTATTTTCCCTAGATATCAAAAATTTATATTTTCATTTCTGTCAGTCTGACTGTCTATCTGTCGGTTCGCGAAATAACAACAAAACAACTTACCCAATTAATTTCAAATTTTGGACAACAATTTAGGGTTATCTGGGGATGACCTGCTGAACATTTTGGTATGAATACAAGATAGCAAAACAAAATAGCGGCCCAATAAAATAATCAAAAAATCAGCCTATAAGAACTATTTACTGGGTCAATTTCAAATTTTGGGCAAGAAATAAATGTTATGTAGAAATAAACTGGTAAGTTTGTGGTAGGTAGGAATCCAACATGGGGAAAGAAAATGGCACCTAAATAATTGTTTTCAAAAATATTAAAATCTTAATCAACATAACAATACAAAATGGAGGTCTTAAAAAATCAGAATATAAAAACCTATCCTATTTACTGTTTCAGAACTCTTTAGAAACTCGTAAAATAATACGAAAAATTCTATATGATGGAACAATAAAAATATGGCGCTTAATAAAATTGTTTGAAGGGACAGTACATATACAGGGTGTTTCACGAACATGGTGAAATGGACCAAGGGTCTTTCATATTTCAAAATAAAAAAATTCTAAATTCATCTTTAACGCATATACAGGGTGATTTCTCAAAACCTAAACTTTTAAAACTAAATACTTCAGGCATTAGTGAACCTATTTTAATAAAATTTTGCACATTATTAGAGGTACCTGACACTAACCTAACACTGGCATATGACTAGAAAAAAATAGGTTCGGCCTCAATTTTTTTAGTTTTTTGTACATTATTAAAATCAACACTCTGTAAATTACATATTGGATTTGTCAACATTGCACAAAAAAAACAATGATCCGTACTTAATAAAAATGCAAATAAATTGGTTTCGTCTCTTCTGGTTTTTTAAAATGAAAAAAATATTTTTTGTAAATAAAATTTTTTTGTCAGTTTATGTAAAACAAAACTTAAAATTACAAACAAGACTGACTGGTACTGCATTAAATATCTTTTTAATTGAGAATTCAACATTATTTTTGTAAATATGTGAGATTGTATTTATCAGGAAGAAGTTACTGATGGAGAGACCCAATATATTACATTGGAGATATAGGTACATTCACGACATAAGGAAATATCGCCAAGAAGGTCGAAATATTGTTTATATTGATGGAGCTTGACTTTTAAGAAGTGCTGGCAGAGTAAAAATGTTTTTTTCTGGTGTGATATTAGTGCCTCTCATTAAAGTTATTAAAAAGATCTCCATTATTTGAAACAAACGTAACACAGTCCAGGATATACACACTATCCAGAGTTAAAATATTATTTTCAATAAATACTTTTCTACAACTATCCTTCGGCCTTAATTTAAAAACAGAACGAAGACACCTTTTGAAAATACAGTGTATATTGGTAGTAACCAATATACAATATACACACACTTCAGTCAAAATGAATATGGAAGAAACTAAATTGGGTCACACTTCACTATTCCTTGTAAAACATCTGTATACATTGGCAGTCACCTCCCTTGTCTAGCTAGGAAAGCTTTTTTAATGAGTGTAGTGACTCATTTTATAGCAAGATGCCCGCTGATCAAAAGAGCACAAAATATTCTACGAATGCATTTTTAAAATATTAAGTATTTTATAATCTACATTTCTATTATAAAAATTTGAAATGTTTTATATAAATTCATATTATTTACTTAACTATACCATTATTTTCTATCAAAACTAGTGCGTTATATACTCAAAAAATAATAATGAATGAGCAGTTAACAAATTCCGCTCCAGACTCCCCCCGTACGCTGGATTTCACGCTTAGATTTGTTTACGGCAGTTGTGAATATCCGTAAGCCAAATACAGATGGGAGCGGCATAAAACTGCAGGCGTTTATTCGCTTGTCATACAATTAATGCGTTCGGATCATCGAAGGCGGAAGCAGTTTTGCATCGATCGAATCGAAATTAGCTTTAAGATTATTTATATATTTAAAACCTTATAAATTTATATTATCTCCCCTATAAGTTTTAAAAAACGCTCCAAAGCTATGAATAATTAACATCATAAAACGTTAAAAAATAGCCATTTTGGGCGTGGCACCCGAAAAATTTTCGCCTGCGGCCCTATTTTTGCCTACGGCACTGTGCATCTAGCTACGCTGCGCTTCACCCGTTCTTAAATCCACCAGCCACTGGTCGGCGCCTAACTAGTACATTTTGATTTTTTAAAAACATCATACAAGTTCTGAAGCCTATATAAATAGGAGATGTGACGGCGCGGCGGCTGGTTTAAAATATTTTTTCCGTTCGAAAGCGAATTTTCCAACTGTAGCAAGTTCGTCTGACAATACAATAATTTGGTACTCGATGGTACCGGTCATTTTAGCCCACTTCTAATCGTGGCCCTATCGGTTTGAAATTTTACAAGTGTGCGCAACTCATAGTTATTTAGCAACACACATACAGGGTGTTGCACCAAGAAATGGACATAGTGAAATCCTAGGTCGTATAAACCAAGGGCCATTCATATTCGAAAATTAAAAAAATCTAAATTATATTAACGGCATCGACGGGTCTTCTAACTCCCGTCGTATCAGTTTAGTTTAGTCCCAAAGATCTTTAGCATTTAATAAAATTTCAACAGAATCGGGTCAGTATTGTTTGTAATATTAAGTATTGTTTGTAACATTAAGTTTTGTTTTACATAAACTGATAGAAAATAATTATTTACAAAAAATATTTTTTTCTATTTAAAAAACAAGAGGCGCAATCAATTTATTTGCATTTTGTTATGTTTTAATATTTTTATTACTCGCCGAATGCCACCACTGTTATGATTTAATAATTTTAGTATTTTGTATTAGCACTGGTAGTAAATGTAAACACTTCAACTTGTTTCAAATCTCTCTATTATCTTCTGTACAAGAGGGACACATCTTACTTCTAACAAATCTTTACTCTTACTGTGTCTACTGACTTAATTCTACTGACAATATAGTACTGACATAATGACTGACCTGCTCTATACTGACTACCTAGAACTTATTTTTATATGAATTCCCTAATTTGAGATGCAGTGGCGTATCTGTAAAATTGATTAAAAAAGGTGTCTATAAAAGTAATTTGGGGAGTATTTTCAACAACTCCAAAGCAACTGGCCATCGTACGATCTAGTTAGAATAATCAAGACGGCCCAAAAGTTTGGGTCTATCATTATTAACTGACCTGCTCTATACTGACTACCTAGAACTTATTTTTATATGAATTCCCTAATTTGAGATGCAGTGGCGTGTCTGTAAAATTGATTAAAAAAGGTGTCTATAAAAGTAATTTGGGGAGTATTTTCAACAACTCCAAAGCAACTGGCCATCGTACGATCTAGTTAGAATAATCAAGACGGCCCAAAAGTTTGGGTCTATCAGACGTTGATCGACTTGTACATATTCGAAGCTAGGTCTAGACATTTTCGCTAGTCTTACGGAAGGGCGACTTTTAAAATCCCCTTTGGGAGAATATCCAACCTGCGTGAATAAGATGGGCAAGTTCGACGGAATTCTTGGGCATGGATCTAGGACCAATTTGTTTACCGTTTGGGCTTCAGCCTCCACTACTAGTAAAACTCTGGAAACTGACGCTTTTTAAGCTGGATGTTATGCATATTTTGCTAATACTTTTCAGTATTAGTCATAGACTATAGCTGCTATTTGTTTCGGATAATGCTATCTGATTGGTCCAGTGTTGACAGATCAGAAGTTTTTCCCCTGAATTCATGTTTTCAAGATAATTTCGGAGTAACGTCGTTATGGGAATATTATCCTAGCCGTTTTTTTTAGAAATCCGATTGCATTGATCGTAAACAACATACGCAAATGTTTACTATTGTCAGTCAGCATCTTTAAATTCAGGTAGCAAACATACAATTTCAGGGAGAAATCTGGTTCCATTGGCAGTATACAGGCAGTACATCTAAAATCTTCGGAGCCCCAAGTGTTATGCTCGGCTCGTGGAACTTTCCCACAATATAGAAGTTTTCGTTTGTCTCGCATCGATCTCGTCTCAATCTCTCAATTGAGGTCTTCCTGTTTAGGAGCATGCCTGATGGGGGTAAAGGCCATCCCTTTCGATTGCGTCACAGGGTACCCCCTGTGACGCAATCGAAAGAAATGTCTTATGGCCGCTTACATTCAAAAATTATGTATTTTTGCCACATATATCCATATTTTTATTTTTTTCAGTTTACCACACATTTTAAATGCATTCGCCAAAATCCTTGTAGGTCGCAGCCGAAAATTCTTCGGAACCCCAAGTGTTATGCTTGGGTCGTGAAACTTTCCTACTTATATAGACGTTTTCGTTTGTGTCGCACTGATGATCTCTTAATTAAGATCTCCCTGGATACGAGCCTGTATACATATTTTTGCCTTTATATATATATATATATATATATATATATATATATATATATATATATATATATATATATATATATATATATATATATATATATATATATATATATACAGGGTGTCCCAACTAAAAGTATCCACCCCAAATAACAAGTCGCCAAGACAAAAAAAAACGCTCGGACCCGTCGATTTTGCTTTTGTGGGGGAAACATTTTGCGCCTATTTTCAATTTCGCAACATCACCCTCTGAGCGGGGGTGAGATTCACCCCCAAAATGTTAAATGGAAAGGGGGGTCGAGTGATACTTAATTTGAAGGGTTTCCGACCCTGGTTACAACTGCCAAGTTTGAAGCCTCTGCTGTCATTCCCGAAGAAATGGCAGCTTGTCCAAAAAAAAATATTAATAAATTAACTGCAAGAGTTGGTTGCTTTAAATTTAGGGGATGATGCAAGCTAGTGAAAAGATTTTAATAATAATTACTCCGGACGAGAGGAAAATAAAAATAGTAAACGTAAATTAATGGAGAATTTTTGCGTTTAAGAAATGTTTTCTACAAAGACTAAATTATTTTATGAATTGTTCGCCATTTACTTCCATGCAATGATACAGACGAGCCTCGAATTCCTCTCGAACATTTTGAAATGTTTCAGGTGTTAACTGACGGCATTCAGCTACTATTCGCTGTTTTAAATCCTCAAGTGATTCTGGCTGCACCTTAAAAATCTTTGTTTTCAAGTGTCTCCAAAAAAAGAAGTCCAACGGCGTCAAATCAGGTGATCGTGCCGGCCATTCGATGGGACCTCTTCTTCCGATCCAGTGATCGGGAAAAGTATTATCGAGAAAATCTCTTACCGGACGAGCATAGTGAGGAGGTGCTCCATCTTGTTGAAAGAATATCTGATCTTCAGCTAAATCCTGGTCGTTTTCTAGAATCTCAGTAATCTGCGGATCGATGGCATTTTTAAGTAAATTTAAATAACTTTCACCATTTAAATTGCCTTCTGTGAAAAAAGGTCCAACAACGTGATTGCCTAGAATTCCCGCCCACACGTTTACTTTTAAAGGATGCTGGCTATGGGGTTCCCTGAATAAATGGGGGTTGCTTTCGCTCCAATACCTGCAGTTGTGACGGTTTACTTCTCCATTTAAGTAAAATGTGACTTCGTCAGAAAAACAAATATTGTACAATGAAATGGTATGGTTGTTTAATTTTTCTGAAATATTCTCACAAAACTCTACTCTGCGATCAAAGTCATCTTCGTTCATTTCGTGAAGCAATTGATATTTAAAGGGTCGAAACTTATGGGATTTTAGAATCCGGTGAACTTCGGGAGACTCCTGATATTGCAGCTGTTTCTCTGATGGAGTTACTTGGGACCATAGCAACATGGCCAAGGACTGCAACCTCAACATTTTCATTTCTTATTGGTCTTACTCTTTCATGCTTTTTATTGACAACTGAGCCGGTTTCGAAAAATTTGTTCCACAGTTGTAATACACTTCTATGAGTCAAAGAATGTTCGGGATGAGATTCATTAAAACTTACAGCTGCAGCTCTCGCACAATTATTGTTTCTAATGTAAAGAACAATAATTTCGATTCTCTCTTGTATCGTAAACATCATAGGCATTTGTTAGAAACTTTCGTCTTTTAACACTTTCAGACAAAATAAATTTTAAATAAAATGCACAAACTGTAATAAACGCATGAATGCTTGACACTAAATAAACGATAACAATGTGATTTTATTTTGTTTGTTGCTGATGTTTTATGATAACAGTAAGAATGGAATGCTAATTTTTTTTAAATATTTGTACAGTGACAATTCGACAAGTTACCTTAAACGTTTTGGCAACGGTCTGTTTCATTGCAAGTAAATGGCGAACATTTCGAACAATTCATAAAATAATTTAGTCTTTGCAGAAAACATTTCTTAAACGCAAAAATTCCCCATTATTAATTTTTTCGGGAATGACAGCAGAGGCTTCAAACTTGGCAGTTGTAACCAGGGTCGGAAACCCTTCAAAATAAGGTATCACTCGACCCCCCATTCCATTTTGGGGGTGCAAAATGTTTCCCCCTTAAAAGCAAAATCGACTTGTCCGAGCGTTTTAATTTTTTTGTCTTGGCGACTTGTTATTTGGGGTGGATACTTTTAGTTGGGACACCCTGTATACATACATACATACATACATACATAACATACATACATATATATATATATATATATATATATATATATATATATATATATATATATATATATATATATATATATATATATATATATATATATAAATATATATACACATATATATATACATATATATATATATATATATATATATATATATATAAAAAGAGAAACAGAAATTTCAATTTCTGTGCGGTTCTTGGTCGTAAAAAGTTATACAAAACGAAACCAGTAACGGTAAGGATTACTCCTTCACCATTTTGTCGAGAATCGACCAAAACATGACGCTATGTTTGTTTCCAGGGCCAAGGTGCCAATCTGCTACCGTGGTATCTGCTCCGGCAAGGCTCATCAGGCAGTTTCCTTGGGGGGTATCGGTATTAAACCGTATATATATATATATATATATATATATATATATATATATATATATATATATATATATATATATATATATATATATGAAGATATGCATTTTTAAAGAATATATCAGAATAAGTTGATAAAAGCATTAATATTATTTGTCATTCCGATATCAGGTGTAAAATTAATGTGGTTTAAATCATCATACCACATAGGCGTATATTATTTCCTATATTAAAATTTTATGTATGTAAAAAAACGTCGGGAATTTAGTTTTATACGGTTGATTGTGGCTACCATTCTTCTGGATATCGAAATGTTATAAAACCAGGGATTATTAAGTATAATTCTATACCTATATTTTAAAATTACTATTATTGCCACTTTATTTATAACACCCAACTATATGTGAATGTTCTCTTGGTATGCTCTCTTTTGAAGATCAGTTGCCTACCGAAAATACTAATAACCTAATGTTCATGGTGTTCATGTATATATCTATATATATACATATATATATATATATATATATATATATATATATATATATATATATATATATATATATATATATGTTATATCCATCATAGCCACGTGTATTCATTGACCTTCAGTCGCAAGGGAACGGATATGGCGATTTCAACATTTCAAGGAATGCATTGCAAGCAGTATTTTCGAGTTGCAGTTCTCACAGCTTGAAGGTGCTGCCTCATCATTTCAAAACATATAAATTAAGCACCAATTGTAAATATTAGTTATATACTGTTATATGTCAGTTTAAGTTTGAAATTATACGGTTTAAGTTTTACAATTATACAAAGTATTTTTAAGTGAATAAATAATATTTTTAAAAAGTGAATTTTTGAAATAAAAGTGTAACAAATTGGCGCAGTCGGTAGGATTCGTCTAACGTCGGCAGAACAAGGAAGACCTAACTGTTGACGGCGGATCGCAAATCCCTTAACGAAGAAAAGAACCATATCAAGGCGTTCTTACTCAAAGATAGCTGCGGAAGGAACACCTGGTGAAACCCCTGGCAGTCCTAAGAGAACAAGACGACCAATGCTCCTGTTTACGTAAGTGACATTGAATTATCCCGTTTTAAGTGTTGTATTTTATTTTATTTTACTGTTGGATTGTCTATACGTAATTTTCTACCCTGATTTTAATTTTCGTATATTCTACCCTGAATTTGAAGAAAAGCTAAACCTTTATTTAGCAATTTTGTAATTTGAAAAATAGCCTAATATTTTGTGTTTTTATTTTCAAAGAGAATTTTAATTTGTATTCTTATAAAAATTTAAAGCAATTAACAAAATGCCCGAAACACGTTCT
This sequence comes from Kuschelorhynchus macadamiae, assembly GCA_030620095.1. Classification (NCBI taxonomy): domain Eukaryota; kingdom Metazoa; phylum Arthropoda; class Insecta; order Coleoptera; family Curculionidae; genus Kuschelorhynchus; species Kuschelorhynchus macadamiae. The sequence goes on along the minus strand of JAUTXW010000926.1, from coordinate 23,973 downwards.
CAACAAATCCAACCAGCTGCACAGCAAACAACACAAAGTGCTGAAGTAGAAATCGAGCCTTACAGGCTATCCGAAATATTTTCTATAGTGCCTGAATTTGAAGGCGATCAAATCTCCTTAGGTACCTTTTTAAACGCGTGCGATTGTGCCTATAAAATGGCAACAGCAGATCAAAGACTCTTGTTAACGATTCACATAAAAAATAAACTTAAAGGAGGAGCCGCACAATTAGTAAATTTAAGAAATCCAGGAACATATACCGAAATTAAACAACTTTTAAATCTCCATTTTGGCGACTCAAGGGACTTATCGTCTCTTATACAGGATCTTCAAAGACTCCGTCAAGTTCCCGGCGAGTCCGCCCTTACATTTTATAATCGGTTACAAGTTTTAAATGCAAAAATGCTTTCGAGTATTCAAAAAGCTTCTAACCTCACTAATGATCAAAAAGCTGCACAAAGCAGATTAATTGAAACAATTAGTTTAAATACGCTTTTAACTGGACTAGAACCTCGTCTAGGCCAAATCATTCGTGCAGGAAACCCGGGAGACTTTTTAGAGGCCCACTCCCGCATTAGAAGAGAATTACAACTCTCCTATTTTCAAAACCAGAAAATAAACAAACCAAATTCTCCGAAACCTCCTCAACCGATTAGGAAACCTTTACCACAAATTATAAAATGTCATAAATGTGGACGCACCGGACACATAGCTCCAGAATGCCGTACACAACCAATGTCCCAACCTGGTTATTCCCAAAATAGTGGTAACGTAAACTACCAAAGACAGTTTCCTTCTTTCAGCCAACCTCATTTTTCTCAGCAAAACAGACCCAACACATTTTCATCTCAATATAGACCTCCTGCAGCTGCCCAACAAAACCAAGCTGCATCTCGTCCTCCTATCATGCAGACAAACTCAAATTTTTACCCAAACCAACAGAGAGCTCACCACGTAAATTATGATAACCCATATTACGAAGAACCCCAATATTACGATTATTCTCAAGATGATAGTAACTTCGAAAACCAAGAATACTGTATTCAAAACGACCAAACTTTTACAAGTCATTCTGAAGAATTTGACAGCTCAGAATTCCAAAATTTTCCGTCTCCCCTTCACAAGAACCACCCTCCGGACAGCATTACCAAATCGATCGACCCGATGTTGGAACTACAGAGTCAGATTCAGACAATGAATTTAGACGATTTCGACCCCAATGTGAACTTTCCGGGACAAGCGTTCCTTTGAACCCATTTCTTACTGTTAATCCCAAGAACCTGTACTATATTAACGATGCTTCGAATACCTTCAAACTTTTAATCGACACCGGAGCAGGGATATCTATTTTTAAAGAAAACACCGTCAAGAGATTTCCCCATAGGACAGCAGAAAACGTTACTATTCAGGGCATAACAAATCAAAAATTGTCTATATTTGAATCCACCCTTGTCCCTTTTGAGATAGGTAACCCACATAAAGTGTATATTTATAATCTAGATATCGATTTTGATGGCATCTTAGGACTTGATTTTCTTGAGCATTATGAATGCATAATCGATCTTAAATCAAAAAAACTAATAACCAATTTTAAAACGATTCCATTGCACAAAGTCGGTGCTATTACAACCCCAAATAATGTCAATAAAAATGAGATACACAATAAAATTTCTATCGATGCCCGCTCAGAGAAAATATTCAAATTAACCTATAATCTAAAAAATACTGACGCCCTGTTAACGGCTCAGGAAAAAGAAAAGGTTCGTCTACCTAGTGCGATTGTACATGTTAACGAAAACGGCGAATTTATGACTTCTATTTTAAACGCAAACGCCATCCCGAAATCCATAGATTTTTCCGATCTTTCTATAGAGCCATTCACGTCAAGCGACGTCATACTAAACTTAAATACTCAAGATGAGTATGCGTCCGACCAAATTGATAGAGTACAAATAATCCGAAATGAGCTAAGAACTGTTTAGAATACTAGAATACTAGAGTACTAGACATATTTTATATTGAGGGTGATAAGCTAACGTTCACCAATGAAATCAAACATGTAATAGAGACTAACAACGCAAAGCCTGTATTCACGAAATCTTATAGGTATCCTCAGATACACAAAGAGGAGGTGAAAACACAAATAGGAAAAATGTTAGAACAAGGAATTATCCGGCCCTCTATCTCACCGTGGTCTTCACCGGTGTGGGTGGTACCCAAAAAACTTGATGCATCCGGGAAAAAAAAGTGGCGTGTAGTTATAGACTACAGAAAGCTGAATGATCTTAGTATTGACGATAAATACCCTTTGCCAAATATTTCAGATTTATTGGACCAACTTGGTAAATGTCAATATTTCTCGACGCTTGATCTCGCGTCCGGCTTTCATCAAATTGAGATCACTCCCGATGACATACCTAAAACAGCATTTTCAGTCGATAACGGACACTATGAATTCGTCCGAATGCCATTCGGTCTAAAGAATGCCCCGTCCACGTTCCAGCGTGTCATGGACAACATTCTTTTGGGCATTCAAAACGAGCGTTGCCTTGTATACATGGACGATATAATCGTCTACTCGCCCACCATACATGAACATATAGACCGACTAAAGGAAGTTTTTAAACGTCTCCGAAATGCAAATCTTAAAATTCAACACGATAAGTGTGAGTTCTTGAGAAAGGAAGTTGCTTATCTGGGACATCTTGTCACGAAAGATGGTGTAAAACCCAATCCCTCAAAAGTAGAATGCATTAAAAACTTCCCAGAACTAAAAAATGCAAAGGACATTAAGTCTTTCCTGGGATTAGCGGGATATTACCGCAGATTCATCCCGAACTTCGCAAAAGTGTCCAAGCCTTTAACCCAACTCCCAAAAAAGGACGTCCCATTCCTCTTTGATTCTGAATGCAAAAAGTCATTCGAAGAACTAAAGAAAGCCCTAATTTACAGACCCCATTCTCATCTACCCTAATTCGCAATAGGCGCTGTGCTGTCACAAGGGCCAGTCGGAAAATATCTACCAATAGCTTTCGCATCTAGAACACTTTGTAGCGCAGAAACTAAATACTCCACCATCGAAAGGGAGCTACTGGCAATTGTATGGGCCGTAAAACATTTCCGCCCTTATCTTTTTGGACGAAAGTTTACACTTATTACGGACCACCGGCCATTAACCTGGCTCTTTTCGATTAAGGACCCTGGTAGTAGGCTTGCTCGCTGGCGTCTAAAATTAGAAGAGTACAACTATAAAATCGAACATAAGCCCGGAAAGATAAACAAAAATGCAGACGCCCTATCCCGAATAAAGATTAATTAGTTCCAAAAATGCGCAAATTTCCAATCAAAATGTGCCATTTTTGCCGCTAACGAAAATGAGAGCGGAAATGACGACCAAAGCCAACCAGACCCAAATGCCGTCGAAATAGACGACGAACACATCACACAAGAATATAACAAATTTGTAGATCTCTACCAAACGAGATCAATAATTGACTATTCCAAAGTCGAATTCTCAAATTCGCAGCTTTTAGATAAATCGCATAAATTAATTATTATCTTTTTCTGGCAAAACAAACTAGAGGAAATGCATTACAAAATAATCGAGGATATCTTCGAAGGAAACGTTCATTTTGAAAACATGAGCGTTAACATTGCCTCTAGCAAAACTGTAAAAGATAGAAAATACTTTAGTATCCCAATACCCATTCTCGAAATGTTCTCATTTATCTTTGCCGATAAAGAGATAAAACTTAAAATCTGTCAAAATGTTGTAAGATCCCCAGACGCTGACGAAATTCCCCAAATTCTAGAACACTACCATTCAGGCAAAACTAATTTGCATCGGGGAATAAACGAGACAGTCAGGCGCATAAGAGAAAAGTATAATTGGCCGAACTTAACAAAAGATGTTGAAAAATTAATTAAAGCCTGCGAAATATGTCAGAAGGTGAAAATATGTCGGAAAAATTTAAATACAGCACTCGTTATAACGGAGACCCCAAAAACCCCGTTTGAAAGAGTAAACATTGATATCTTCGAATATCCAACCAGATATTACGCACTCACAGTTCGAGACGAACTTACGAAGTTCACGCAAGCCTACCCAATAGACGACAAAAAAGCGTCAACTATTTTAAATACCCTAATTAGTATTTTTCCAGCATTTTGGAACACCCCTAAGAATACATTGTGACTATGGGCGTGAATTTGATAACTCGTTAGTTAAAGACCTTTGTGAATTGTTTAATACAAAACTAACATTCTCTAGTGTAAATCATCCCCAGTCTAATGGGTCCATCGAAAGGTTCCATGCAACCTTATCAGAAATGATTATAGCGAACGTAGCAGAAAACCCCACAGAACATCCGTTTAATGTATTACCCCACGCGGTAATCTGTTATAATAATACTAAAAATAAAACACACGGGTTTACTCCGTTTGAACTCATTTTCGGTCACACGTCAAGTAGGCCACCTGAAATATTATACAATCAGAAAAAATTAATATCGAAATACATACGAGATCTTAATAACCGCATGGAATATTATTACAAAATCGCTAGGGCAAAAACAGAAAGACAAAAAGAAAAAGCAAAAGTCAGGTTTGACGAACACGTATCTCCTATCCCCGAATACAAAGTTGGCGATAAGGTATACGTCAAAGAGTCACAAATAAAATCAAAATCCGAAAACAAATTTAATGGTCCTTTTGAAATTACACAAGTGTTTCAAAATTCCGCCATTCTTCTTAATTCTCGGACAAATCAGTCATCTAAAGTCAACTTCGATAGGTTAAAACCCTACTTTGAATAAGAATATTCTTCTTTGCAGATTCCTCGGGCTGCTCTCGGTAGGCCTGTCCCAATTTTCCATAACACCTATCAACAACACACTCGGAATATTCTTCCACGAAGAAGGTTCTGTCAAAGTGTCAAACGACAAATGGACACTCCTCGTGTATAAAGATCTTTCTTACATAAAAGAAGCTATCGTCAATAACGATAAAATCCTAGAAGGACTACTAGACGGCTTCATAAACGTTGACTCGCCTAGAATGATATCTTTCAGATCCGAAATACAAACACACGTTAGCCTGCTTAATCAAATATCCGATTCTGTCAATTTAAAATATAAAGAAATAATCGCAGATACGAAAAAATATAGTTACAGGGAGAGGCGCGGAATATTTAACGGAATTGGCACGGTCTGGAAATCCATAACTGGAAACCTCGATGCCTCAGACGGTGAATATTTCAATGAATGCATTGATAAAGTCAACCAAGACGAAAGACATATCGAGAACCTCCTTAAAAATCAGATATCGGTTACTACTTCAGTCATAAAAACTTTTAACGCATCAATACAAAAACTTCAAATAGACGAAGAAACATTTAACCGAGACATAATCGAAATCCATAAATCGATAATAGACATATCTGATGACCTTGCATTTTACGATGCTCAAATAAGAACATTAGACTTATGTGAATCATTAATGGAGAGTTACTCCTTTCTAGAAAACTTTCTTAACGACGCTCTAAATGCTATATCATTCGCTAGACTAAATATTTTACATAGCTCAATAATAACCCCAGGAGATCTGATTAGTTCCCTTCAAGAAATTTCACAATCTCTTAGAAAAAATAATCTACCTCTACCTGTGTACTCTTCAACACTCGCACAATACGTTGAGATTGTCGAACTTGAGGCATATCAATCAGACACTAAAGTAGTGTTTATTTTAAAAATACCTTTAGTAAATCCTGAAAGCTATACCTTATATCATCTTTATCCAATACCTGTGTTGGATAATCGAACAGAATTTCACCATATAATTCCTACAACACAAAAATATATAGCGCGGGACGATGATTCAATGTTATACGTTTCATTTCAAAACCTAGAAGGCTGTAAATCAATAGGACGAAACCAAAAGATCTGTTCAGATGTTCTACCCTACCCAATAGACAGCGAAGCGATTTGTGAAGCTCAGCTCCTTAGAGGACCAAACAAGTTACCTAAGACATGTCAAGTATCAATTCTTCTGGCAAAAGGATACAACATCAAAGGTATCGACCTAAACTTTTGGTTGATTACTGTGTCAGATCCATTACCAGTTACTATCAAATGTGAAGGAAGAGAAGTCAAGACGAACATTATCAATGTCAATTCCCTCCTTAAACTTCAACCGTATTGTAACGCCTTTATAGGGAGCACACGCGTTCACGCCAAGGCAATCATCGACAAGTATCAAAACGTTACTTACAAAAGCCACCCAGTTTTGATCCCATACAAGTGCTGCCAACACATCTCATCGAAGCTTCATATCCCAGACCTCAAACCTCTAAAACTGAACAAGATAGATGTAGAAGATCTCAATATTGCTCAGCACAAACTGGACCAATATTCAGAAGAACTGGACAAACTAATAAACCAACCTTTTGTCTACAAACACTTGTCTTGGTTCACAATCATCACAATAGTACTTCTAGCCAGCCTACTCGTCCTGTACATATTATGTAAGTGTCGTCGTAAGAGACTACCCAGCATCACCATGGCTCCACTAGATGATGGTTCACCACCTCCGCCCAGACCACTGCAGCGAAAGACAGTCAAGAGCAGACTAAGCAGTATTCTTGCGAGAAGACGGCCAGCTATCCATCCCCAAGCCGAAGAAGAAGACGAAGACGAACTTTAAGTGATTTTACAAAAGTTAAAACATTGTATTAACTTTTGACTAAAAGGGGGAGTTGTTATATCCGTTTTAGCCACGTGTATTCATTGACCTTCAGTCGCATGGGAACGGATATGGCGATTTCAACATTTCAAGGAATGCATTGCAAGCAGTATTTTCGAGTTGCAGTTCTCACAGCTTGAAGGTGCTGCCTCATCATTTCAAAACATAAATTAATCACCAATTGTAAATATTAGTTAGTTCATATCAGATACTGTTATTATGTCAGCTTAAGTTTCAAATTATACGGTTTAAGTTTTACAATTATACAAAGTATTTTTAAGTGAATAAATAATATTTTTAAAAAGTGAGTTTTTGAAATAAAAGTGTAACATATATATATATATAAATAAATATATATATATATATATTTATACATATATAGTTATATATATATATATATATATATATATATATATATATATATATTTATATATTTATACATATATAGTTAGTTATATATATATATATATATATATATATATATATATATATATATATATATATATATATATATATTTATACATATATATATATATATAAATTTATATATATATATATATATATATATATATATATATATATATATATATATATATATATATATATATATATATATATATATATATATATATATATATATATATATATATATATATATATATATATATATATATATATATATATATATATATATATATATATATATATATATATATATATATATTCATGTAAATATATACAGGGTGTTAGGGGTTTGACTACAAATATTTTAACTCGTGATAGTATGGACCATTTGGTTAAAAAAATGCTTAAATAACATTCCGGTCAATTCTTTGCCATTTTTGAGAAAAAAGGCCTTAAAGTTGTATTTTGTTTTATTAATTTTTAAGGACATCGTTAAAACATTTATTAATTTTATTAGGTGAAATAATTGATTATATGCTTTTCTACAAAATGCTTACAATTTTTTTCTTTATCTGAACGGCCTAAATTTAAAAAATAAAAAACGAATAAATTGTTTTACTTTACACCGGGTTTTCGTTACAATCGTCAACCATACATGTTTTCTTCAATATGTCAAAGCTTAATAAAAAGAAACAAAATGCTAAAGCGGAGTTCATTGAAAATATTTTAGATTTCTTAAGTCCATCGGTTTGAAAGTACAAAGTCAGCGAAAATGACGGCAACTAGTGAAAAAATTGAGGTTTTCACCGAACCTATTTTCGATAACTCCATCATAACCCTGCAAGAACATACATATAAACCATACGGATCGCCTAAATTCCAAAATTCTGATGAAATTCGTATTTCAGTTCACTTTCAAGACATAATTTTGGATATATCGGAAAGCTACCTCTATATCGAATTAACATTTAACCCAAAAGACGCCACCAAAGAGTGCTACATATCTAACAATTCATTAGCTTTTCAATTCGATGAAATTCGATATGAGAAGGGTGGTGAAAAAGTCACAGTTGTCAGAAAACCGGGTGTAACTACGACCCTTAACAACAATGATTTCCTTTGGTAGTATGCAGCTAAAATACCTTCTGACGTGTGGTTGGGGTCTAAATGAAGAAAATCAACACATTGTGGATTCCACTAGTAATGTATTTTCTGGTAAATTACCCCTAAAATATGTAATGGGTTTTGCTGAAGATTATACCAAGGGTATTTTTAATATTAAACAGGAATTGATTATAATTGTCCGTACTTTTAATAACTGTTATATTGGAGAAGTTGAAGCCGATATTACAATTCACAAACTGGAGTAGAAAAGTTGTTATATTATTCCTGAGGATAGGCAGAAGCTGAGAATGTTATCACATATTAATAAAGGTGGCATAATGCAAACATCCAAATGGCTTATCGTATGTGGGATATTTATGAGCTTCCAGCTCTCAGACCAACTTCATTGGACGCTTGGGCCATACGAACTAGCACAAGTCTCGAAAAACCTCGTTATATGATAATAGGATTTCAGAATAAAGGAAAATCTGATAGCTATAAAACAAAACGCAACTGAATTTACAACTGCAAATATAAGTGACATAAGAGTTTGTCTTAATTCAACAGTATTCCCATATGAAATATTGAATTTGATTTTTCAAAGAAACTCTACGCAGCGGCCTACTATAACTATGAAAACTTCCAAAGCAGTTACTATGGTCGAGATTTTAACGACCGAATAATGGATTTAGGTGAAAACTTAAAAAATCCGTTGTTTGCCATCGACTGTTCATATCAGGCCGAAGTTGTAAAATCTTCAACCGTCGACGTGAAGATCGAATTTGAAACACGAAACAGCCGGTTTCCTAAAGACACTAAATTTTTCGCATTAATAATCCATGATTCTATTTTTAGTTAAAATTTATTAAATTGCCGCATCAAACGAACTTGTTTAGTCGCATAAAGTTATTTATAATTTTACTTTATATTTAGTGCATATGTTAAAGGTAGTCTAAATATTTTTAAAACAAATTAAATAATAAAGCTTATTGTACGAATTATTTTGCGTTTTATCTTATATATATTATAGCAGTAAGATAAAATAGGAAATTTACATTATCTAAACCATAGTAGGAGAAATTAGCAATAGTTCACGTGTTATACTTGAAAATAAAAATGTAAAGAAATCAAAATTTCCTATTAGCGGTCCCCACTATAAAAATAAAAAAAAATTATTCTTGCTGTTTTTGCCGTATCATTTCAAAAATTTAGTTTTTTGACTGTATAATTTTCAATATTTGAGGGTTATAATCTCGAAAATGGTAAGAGTTAGAAAAGAAAATTTAAAATAAAAAAATGGTCTAAAATCGAGTTTCAAAAAGTCTAGTTATCCACAGGCGCCACGAATGCTCAATATTTATAAGCAGTTGTTCCCATCTTTGGGAAATACCCATCAATAAGCCATAGATACCCCTGCCAACATAACCGTCTTTCTAAGGAGACTTCTTTTCTAGTTTTGTATAAATACGGCCCGATCTTATGCCAGACCATCATTTGACAACATGCAGTCAACCAAACCACTTGCTCGCATTACTCCCTACAGCATCAGAGGAAAAGTGTTATGTGGAAGGTGTGTAGAACTTATACCAAACATGTAGTGAGGCGGATGACGAGCTGGGGCCTCCACCGTCTTTAATCAACTTAACAGTCGATGATGATGACGTGCTAGTTGTACGTCCAGTCCCCATAGCTGCACGTCAAGCCCCCAGGCTTAGGCAAGAAAGATACATTTACTTCTGCCATAATTTCTTTTATATGATTTTGCTTTTTAAATTCACTACAATTGCGAGATATTGATGTATGCTGATCTGAATGACAACGAATGCATTTAGTTATTTGACAATCACTAAAATTTTCATGGCTTTCTCCGCATTTTTGACACTTTGGCGAACCTTTACTTTGCTCAGCAACGTGCCCATACCGCAAACCGCATTTTTTACATTGAATAACAGAATATTTGAAGGGTTGTACATTACAGGTTTATATGTATTCTTGAGGGGAGTTTTGTTCCCAAAAAAGATACGGTAATTATCTGTCTGGGTACTTTTGTGTCGGTTCCATTATTGTTATTAGTGCGCAAGCGTCGCGTTACCTGTTTTGTATTGGAATGCTCTAGTTTAATTTCATTATATAAATATTGTTCGTCGAAAAAGGTAATTATGTTTGAGCGACTCTATATAAGCGTAGAATGGTCCGGAATCTTCCAAACGATACCTACTATTTAAATCATAATGTTTTGCTCATGGCTATCGTGAGATATTACATTTGCATTAGAATTTTTACGAACGGAATTAAAGAAATTTTATAATTGTTGGACCTTAGTATGGTGTTGTAATGGAACGAACTCACCCGATGGAGGTGTTATATCCACGACCCATGTTGACTCATATCTAGGTGCTGCAGGACGTCTATTGTAGAGACCTTTAAAAAATCTTTTCAATACTGCCTCATACTCCGGATTATAGAAAACTAATGAAAATGCCGATCTATAGCAATTAAGGGAACAATAAGATAATCCGCTGTTAAAAATATTTGTTAAGAAAGCCAGTAACAGGTTCAAGTTGTAATTAAAAGGGTTCCAGACCCTATCCAAACAAAAACTCCACCATTTTTTGTAACAGTAGGAATATTGTTTTAAGGTTTTTTCTGAAATTGAGAATGGTTTCTCCTGGAAAGGCTCTCAATCTCAACCATTCCCGGATAGCTTCCCTGCCACCAGGGAAATTTTGTTGAACAACGAATGTTTGCCTCTGAAAGGAAAGAAAATAAGGTCATCGCCTGCTAACAATGTTATTGGTTCTTCTATAAGTTGACTCATAAACTGTTGCTTTGTCATTAATAATTTTATTGAATACCCTGGTAATTAGAGAAAATGGAGGAAATGCATAAAAGTAATAATTGGTCCAACTAATTGTAAATCCATCTACTCGAAAGTTATCTGGATCTGGTCCCCATGAAACATATTTTTTGCATTTTGTATTTATTCTTGAAGCGAAAAGATCAATTTCGGGACGGCCATATTTTCCTACAATTTTCTTGAAAGCATTTTGGTTTAATTTAAACTCGATATTGGATTGATTTTTACGTGATAGGAAATCTGCTTTGACATTTTGCTAGGTGTTTATATAAAAAGCAAAAATATATATGTTTCTGGACTCACACCAAAGCCAGATACTTCTGGCTATGCTGTTTAGGTTTGGATATCGGGTGCTGCCCATTCTATTTATACATGCAATGGGGTAACATTATCAATTCGCAATAAAATATGACAATTAGATCTTAGTTTTGCAAAACCTTTTAATGCATAGAAGGCAGCACACAACTCGAGATAGTTAGTATGATATACCTTTGAGTATTGTCCCAAAATCCCTGTGCCTCCTGGTCAATACACCTAGCTCCCCAGCCGGTATTTGAAGCGTCGAAAAATATTTTTAGGGAGTATGATGTCGATGTTATTTGTCTTCCTGAGTTATTTATATTATGTATCCACCAACTAATGTCAAATAACAAATCTTTTGGAATAATCATATTTAAGTTATAATTATCTCTATTTTGGGTTAATGCTTTTATCTTAAGATTTTAAATGAAGCCAACCATAAATAAAAGTTGGTGAAATTGAAACCAATTGGCCTACTAATGTATCAAAGGTTTTTATTCTACAATTTGGTTTTCCTTTGAGTTTAATTAGCCGCTTTTTAATTTCTTGTACCTTTTCTATTGGCAGGCCTAGTTGCAAAGTAACTGAATTGAATGTAAAACCTAAAAATATTATATTTTGTGTGGAAATTAAAATGCTCTTATGTTCGTTAAGAATAAAACATAGGCTAGATAAAAGTTATATGGTATTTTTAGTCGTTTTGGAGCAATCCGCAAGAGTTTTACTAAAAATTAAAATGTCATCTAAATAAATGACTAAAGTATGCCCCTCTTGTCTCAATCTTTGAATTACCGGCTTTAGTAACTTAGTGAAAATAAGTGGCGCTACATTTAAACCAAAGGGCAAACATGTAAATTCGTAAATTATCTTTTGAAAACAAAATCTTAAATATTTTCTATAGTTTTCATTAATCGATAAAGGAAAATAGGCATCTTTTAAATCAATTTTTGACATGAAGCAATTACACGTCATTAATTTCAAGGCGCTTCGATAATCTTCCATCTTAAAATGATGATTAGTAATGTATTTGTTTAATTCTTTAAGATTAAGGATAAATCTATGTTCTCCATTGGGCTTTTTTATTAAAAAATATGAAGACAAAAACTGGTTCTTTTTATAAGAAACCTTCACTATAGCTCCTTTTTGGATTAATTTTCGAATTTCCGCTAGATAAATGCACAGTTTTGATTTTGAGATATTTATATTTGGAATTTTACGTTGGCTGGGTCTGCAAGAAAATGGCACCCAGTTACGAATCTGTATATTATTAGATATTTTATACCATTGGACTTTAAAAAGCTTTAGTCTGCCTACATATTTTTGTGATGTGTTTACCTCTATTTGCGATACGACCTCGGTGGGTACCTACCCCTTTCCGTTGGTTTCCCTTGTACTGGCGTGTTTCTCCCTGCTGATGTTTTGTAAACTGGCCTTTCTGTCTCATTTCCTTCCTGTCTTCTTTTATTTTGGATTTGTAAAGGGGGCGCCTGGAGTTTAAATGTTGAGTCCCGGATGGGCTTGCCAGTGAAGTGCCAGTCTTCTTGATTTCAGCAACGGCTTTTTTCATCTCTTTGCTGGCTCTCACCTTGGTCAGAAAATCTGAACCAAATAAAAAATCATTTAATGATGATTTAATAGCTGCAGATCTACAATCCGGACTTAAATGTGGATTGAATTCAAATCTTCTTTTTGAAGGAACCGCCTGGTGGGCATTTGTAAACAATTGTCCTGCTTTCACCAACTTTCCATATTGTCACTGGTCAATTCTACGTCTTTGTTCGGTACCTCCAATTTTCTTGATATAATTGAACCAAGAATAGCCAATCCCGCCCCCAGTTGCTCTTGTAGACCACATAAATAATGATCATTTTTTAATGCATATACAGGCAAAAGAGATTTTATTTCTTCGTTTAATTGTGGAGGATGGAGCGCCTTACAGTTCTCAGGTATTAAATGTTTGACTAAAAGCTTCTTTCTTTTGTCTGTTGTTAAGCCCTCTCGTAGATATGCAGTCCAACGTAGGCCTAATTCTTCATGAATGTTAAGCCCAAATTTATTTTGTTTGCCAGGGTCCTCCCCAAGCATCGATAATACTTGTTTATTAGGTACATCGCCTTGTATTGCACGACCATCAGCAATATCAATAATAATTTGCTCTTGGTCTAAATTAGAAGGTGATTGAAGCCCTAAAGGTGGTAGTTCCCCTGATTCTTACCTGGTTTCGGCTAAGTCTGAATTTGAATCTGGAAGAAAAAACCCCAACCTTATGTATAGGCGATATTAATAAAGAATGCAGTCAAAACAACGAACATTCTCTATACACACTATAAAGGGCAAAATGTAGTACAAACTATTTAATTGATGTTCTGTATCATAAATTATGTAACAAGAATGCAGTTAAAGCAACGAACATTCTGTACATTTTATTAAATATGCGACGAGAATGCAGTCAACACAACGAACACTCTCTATAATAATAGTAAGAATTTAATATATATATATATATATATATATATATATATATATATATATATATATATATATATGACAATACCATTAACGTCTTAGGATATTTTGAAGCTTACCCTCACGCTTCGATTTACAGTGCAGAAAGTGATTTGGGAATTTCCTTTTCTTCTTTTAAACAAAAACGGAAAGCACATTTATAAGTTTGAAAGAGCGCAATTTTTAAAAGAGGGAGATGCTATTCAGCGCGTTGAGTTTTGCGAGATGTTTTTAATAAAAATGCAGGAAGATCCCAGTTTTGTGCAAAAAGTTATTTGATCGGACGAGTCAAAATTTACACGAGAAGGAATTTTTAACAGAAGGAACTCTCATTCTTGGGCAAAGGAAAACCCACATTTTATACAGGAAAGAGGATTTCAAGACAAATTTGGCTTCAATGTTTTTTGTATACTAATGGACAATAAGTTTCAGTATTGTATCTACGATGAAAATCTTAATTCAGAAAAGTATTCAGATATTCTTAACAATACTTTAGGGCCATTTTTAAATACTTTAACCCCTGACGTAAGGTCATCCTGTTGGTATCAAATAGATGGTGCACCGGCACATTGCACTCAACAAATTTCAACTGTGTTGTATAACTTATTCGACGACAGGTAGTTTAGACGAATGGGTCCTTGGTTATGGCCACCTCGGTCACCTGATCTTACACCATTAGATTTTTATCTGTGGGGCACCATCAAGGAAAGGATTTATCAAACGGCAGTTACTTCCAAGGATGATTTAATAAATATAAATAGGGTACGCGTAGCTTTTCGAAACCTAGACGGTGAAGAAGTTAGAAGAGCACTCAGCATGTTGAAACATCTATTTTGAAATGTTTAGCGGCAAATGGAGGACATTTTCGATAAGTAACATTATTTTCATCATTATTCATATTGATGTTTAAGAAAGTGTTTGGAATAATATTTATTTTTGTTATTGTTTTAATGGACGTATTAGTTTTAAGTCTTTTGTCCGTAATACTTATTGCCGCCAAACCCGTTTTTATATTAATATTGTATCTAACTCTAACCTTTTATTCTCTTTTTAAACTAACCTAAATTTGTTTGTTTAAAACCGTCAGCATTTAAAATTAACTTCAACTTTTCTGAATTTTCTTTCGTTAAGTGATGGTAGATAGGGATATTGTTGGTTAAATGTTGTACATGTTCTTGCTTCTATTCGATTGTATTTTTTATGAATAATAAACAGATTTAGAATATCAGAACGGGAGTAATTATAGGTCCTTTTTAATTAACGCAAATCTTCTGAATTTTCAATACCCTTTATTCACCTTATGATAACATGGTAATAAAGTAATGTCTACTTTCATAAACTGATCATAAAACGAAAGCAAAACTCGAAACGTTTTGTAAAATTTTGTAGTTGACTAAGTTGCTCTTCTGATAGTCAACGATAGTTTGTTTTCCTAAAACCTGTCATATCATAGCCAGCTACTAAATTTCACAAATTTTAGGATATTTAGTACGTTCAAGTATAAAAACCTGAATATCTAAAAAGCCGTTGAAGATGGGTATAGGAACATTATAACTTTTTGAAATAAGTATTCTACAGAGAAAACATTACTTAGAAAATATACGGGGTGTTCCATTTAAAAAATCATAGGTATTGCAAAAAGAAAATGTGTTAACATGACACGATTTTTGAGCCACGCTGTATAAAATAAATGTATAATATGACATTTATCTTGTTGGGTCATATTAATATTTCAACCCACCAAATTTTTGTCTCTTTATGTTTAGTAGTTTCTAAAAAATTGCCATTTAATTAGTGCCATCTTTTCTTCCAATTTTTTATTTAATCTCAATTATCTAAAAAACGGTTAAAGATAAAGTATGTTATAAAAAAATGTTCAGAATTAAACAACGAAACAAAATTAATTAATAAATACAGGGTGTCCTATTTAACATTATACGCATTCAAGATGGCATTTTTGACATTTGTTTTATCACACTCAACATCCAAGGAAAAAAAAATTTATAGCAATAGGTTTTCCATGGTTATTTTGTCAGTTACAGACATTTTAGAGTTTTTTTGTGAGTTTTACCTAACGTGGCCAGCGCCTAGATAATAGTGGATAGCTCTGTATATCTAGTGTAAGAGGTGCAACACCTTAAATTCTCCGAAAACCAAACGGAGTTGCAAGTACCAACATCTAATATTCCATCCACCATTCCAATCGAGTCTTCATTATTCACTTTAACGTTAAAAAAATACGGGACATTAAGAATATGGATCTAAATTCTTAGGTTTACCTTGTTTCTTAATAGGAATAAGAACTATGTTTTCAGAAACTTCACAATTATGCCCATTCCTCAAAATGTTATAACCTATACAAATCAATATTTTAGTATTTCCAATAAGGACTGTATCATGGAATATGTTATATCATTTAGGCCTAAAGAGGTATCGCCAGATTTTTTAACGTTGATGTTATGTTTGGATTTTGCAGTAATATTATTATATACATTAAAGTGGTTAAGATTTCGTTCAAAAATTTCGTGGCTTTGTGCCAACACATGTCAATTTCTCTGACAGAATGACAAAAGATTGATAATATAATGAAAAAGTGTATAAAGCATAGGTTATGTACGATTAGAGACTAAGCTCGGTTTATTGGACTATTGGTTTCAGCTTGTTCATTCATAAAATATGGCTGGCTTTGCACGAAATCTTTAGAGCGTGAAAAATTTCGACACCTAAAAACTAATAATATGAATTTTGACTTAGAGGTCTTAATTTCAGACAAGATCGTAGATGACCTAAATTGGTGGAATACCTATTTAGGACAGGACTCATTTAGCCTTAAATTATTTTTAAATGCAAGTTTAAAGACGGGGTGCTTGTTGTTTAGAACATAGGACCCATAGTGGACTACTACGGACGAATCAAAAGATATTCACTATCTTGAACTCAAAGGTGTACATTACGTCTTAAAATGTTGTGGAAGGTATATGCGCAATTGCAATGTTTTAATATGCTGTGATAATACAACTGCCTTTGCGTATATCAATAGAATGGCGGCCATTGTTAAATTCTATGATAAAAGTTACTTAGCGGAGGTGTAGAAAATGTAATTTGTTCTTGGTACCTTCTTATGTTAATACTCGTGATAACAGAGAGGCAGATTTTGAGTCAGGGAAATTACTAAGTAAGACGGAATGGTTTCTTTCTTCGACAGTATAATCCCTAATTGTAAATAAGTATGGAAACGCCAATTTCCACTTGTTCTCATGTTCAACCTCAAATGTAAAAGAATCGTTTCTTGACATCCTGAAGATTCTATAACGGTGGATGCTTTCACGTTAAATTGGCATGATGTCTCTTTCCATAGTTTTCCACCATTCAGTTTAATTTTAAAATTAACAAGACGATCATCAATGATATAGCGGACGCAATAATTGTATTACCGTGGTGGCCTGCACAGCCGCGGTTACGTTATTCCTTAAATATAAAATATAAATATAAAATTGGTGAACATGCTTTATTCAAACCACGTTCTGATTTGATTGTATAACCTTTTAGTACATGGCAGCGTCCAATGTCAGACAACCTTTCCCTGGTGGCCATATGCGCAATTGCAATGTTTTAATATACTGTGATAATACAACTGCCTTTGCATATATCAATAGAATGGCGGCCAGTGTTATCAGTGCTGAAGAAAATGTAATTTGTCCTTGGTAGCTTCTTATATTAATACTGATGATAACAGAGAAGCAGATTTTGAGTCACGGAAATTACTAAGTGAGGCGGAATGGTTTCTTTCTTCGAAAGCATAATCCCTAATTGTAAATTATGGAAACGCCAATATCCACTTGTTTTGATGGTCATCCTCAAATGTATAAAATTCGTGTCTTGATATCCTGAAAATTATAGTTTTCCTCCATTCAGTTTAATGTTAAAAACAATACAATCATCAATGATATAGCGGAGGGAATAATTGCATTACCGTGGTGGCCTGCACAGCCGTAGTTTCCGTTATTCCTTAAATATAAAATTGGTGAACATGTTTCATTCAAACCAAGGTTTACCGAGGTAATTATATTTTTGCAAAATATTTATGATATAAATAAAGTCCCATAAATACGATACTTTTAAGTCATGGCTCAGCGCTTACCTGGTAGCTGCAAAGCAAAATAAGTGAGGAAGATATTTTAAAAGGCAAATTTGCAATCTAGGCCAGCCGCGCCAGCAATGTTACATTTTTCAGTCATGGCTTTTATAAGTAGGATGGCTCCTTTACAGAATCTTTCTCTTAAGGGCCTAATCTTTAAATCATCAACTTTGCGTAATGGTATTACTGCGATAAAGTTAAAAAAAAGTTTACGAGTGGTTTACAAGCTTTTACCAGTGACAAAATTAAAAGCTCTGGTCGAGGGGCAAACCACTGCCTAAATTTTGTACACTTACTTCCTCGTTGTGCAAATAATTCCTCATACATCCCTGATACTTCTCGTACATCCACATTACTTCCTTGTGCACTATTAATATTTCTTCTACATCCCCAATACTTCCCCTAACATCCCCAATATTTCCTCAACATTCTCGGGTCGCCCAGCCGAGTGATGACTGTTCGAACTCTTATCAGTTCATTTTTGAGTCATAGTTAACGCACTGAAAACTGTATAGGGGATGGGATAGGCTCTATCATAGAAGGGCTACGATACTCGAGTAATTAAGATTGATTTTCCTTACCAGGTAAGTCAACCAATCTTATAATTATTCTTCGCATCTCCGTCCTTCTATGATAGCTTTTGGTAGATGCTTGTAGAAAAATGTATTCGGTGCCATATTGGTGCAGAAAGCTAAGTAATGTCCAAGAAAATTAAACTACGCATAGAGTAATGTCTAGTATAATCAATATTTTATTATAACTTTTTTTTTATATATATAGGTACATACATACACACAATGTTAATGTTACAATATAAACTAAACAATATAAATCGTATATATTATATATTGATAATAATAATATAACAGTAGAACAAACAAAATAATATATAGAACAAACAAAACAAAGCAAAGAGAGAAAAAAAAATAGCGTTGTTACAGTTTTTTTTTCTAGTAATTATACAATTAGCAAATTCCGCAGGATTGCTTGCCAATGGTAAATTATAAAAGTCATTAAATACTCTAGATCTTTCTGTCCAGCCAGCTGTTTTTTTAATTAAATCTATGTTTAATCCTGATCTAAAAGCAGCTGACGTGGTGGCATGGCGGACACTATGACCTTTAAATATTCTAGTATCAATTCCACTTCTATGTAGTACCTTTTTCACCCAACGAGATATACTTTGAGTAGATGCAGCGTGAAAGGGACGTTGGTATGTAATTAGAAGTGAATTCGTATTGCTGCGGTATGATTTGGTTTTATCTAAATAATATATCATGGTAGATGCAACGCATAATACAGTAACAGGTTCAAGTTGTAATTAAAAGGGTTCCAGACCCTATCCAAACAAAAACTCCACCATTTTTTGTAACAGTAGGAATATTGTTTTAAAGTTATTTCTGAAATTGAGAATAAAAAAATCGGAATGGTTTCTCCTGGAAAGGCTCTCAATCTCAACCATTCCCGGATAGTTTCCCTGCCACCAGGAAAATTTTGTTGAACAACGGATGTTTGCCTCTGAAAGCAAAGAAAATAAGGTCATCGCCTGCTAACAATGTTATTGGTTCTTCTATAAGTAGACTCATAAACTGTGGATACCATGGCTTTGTTTGCCAGTTAGGCACTATAACTATACCTGTTGCTTTGTCATTAATAATTTTATTGAGTACCCTGGTAATGACAGAAAATGGAGGAAACGCATAAAAGTAATAATTGGTCCAGCTAATTGTAAATGCATCTACTCGAAAGCTATCTGGATCTAGTCATATTTTTTGCATTTTGTATTTATTCTTGAAGCGAAAAGATCAATTTCGGGACGGCCATATTTTCCTACAATTTTCTTGAAAGCATTTTGGTTTAATTCAAACTCGATATTGGATTGATTTTTACGTGATAGGAAATCTGCTTTGACATTTTGCTAGGTGTTTATATAAGAAGCAAAAATATATATGTTTCTGGACACACACCAAAGCCAGATACTTCTGGCTATGCTGTTTAGGTTTGGATATCGGGTGCTGCCCATTCTATTTATACATGCAATGGCGTAACATTATCAATTCGTAATAAAATATGACAATTAGATCTTAGTTTTGCAAAACATTTTAATGCATAGAAGGCAGCACACAACTCGAGATAATTAATATGATATAACCTTTGAGTATTGTCCCAAAATCCCTGTGCCTCCTGGTCAATACACCAAGCTCCCCAGCCGGTATTTGAAGCGTCGGAAAATATTTCTAGGGAGTATGATGTCGATGTTATTTGTCTTCCTGAGTTATTTATATTATGTATCCACCAATTAATGTCAAATAACAAATCATTTGGAATAATCATATTTAAGTTATAATTATGTCTATTTTGGGTTAATGCTTTTATCTTAACTTTTTCAAGAGATTTTAAATGAAGCCAACCATAAATAAAAGTTGGTGAAATTGAAACCAATTGGCCTACTAATGTAGCAAAGGTTTTTATTCTACAATTTGGTTTTTCTTTGAGTTTAATTAGGCGCTTTTTAATATCTTGTACCTTTTCTATTGGCAAGCCTAGTTGCAAAGTAACTGAATTGAATGTAAAACCTAAAAATATTATATTTTGTGTGGAAATTAAAATGCTCTTATGTTCGTTAAGAATAAAACCTAGGCTAGATAAAAGTTATATGTTATTTTTAGTCGTTTTGGAGCAATCCGCAAGAGTTTTACTAAAAATTAAAATGTCATCTAAATAAATGACTAAAGTATGCCCCTCTTGTCTCAATCTTTGAATTACCGGCTTTAGTAACTTAGTGAAAATAAGTGGCTCTACATTTAAACCAAAGGACAAACATGTAAATTCATAAATTTTCTTTTGAAAACAAAATCTTAAATATTTTCTATAGTTTTCATTAATCGATAAAAGAAAATAGGCATCTTTTAAATCAATTTTTGGCATGAAGCAATTACACGTCATTAATTTCAAGGCGCTTCGATAATCTTCCATCTTAATATGATTAGTAATGTATTTGTTTAATTTTTTAACATTAAGGATAAATCTATGTTTTCCATTGGGCTTTTTTATTAAAAAAATATGAAGACAAAAACTGGTTCTTTTTATAAGAAACCTTCACTATAGCTCCTTTTTGGATTAATTTTCGAATTTCCGCTTGATAAATGCACAGTTTTGAATTTGAGATATTTATATTTGGAATTTTACGTTGGCTGGGTCTGCAAGAAAATGGCAATTTTACACCTGCCACCCAGTTATGAATCTGTATATTATTAGATATTTTATACCATTGGACTTTAAAAAGCTTTAGTCTGCCTGCATATTTTTGTGATGTGTTTACCTCTATTTGCGATATGACCTCGGTGGGTACCGTTGGTCATATCGCCCGTTGGTTTCCTCTTGTACTGGCGTGTTTCTCCCTGCTGATGTTTTGTAAACTGGCCTTTCTGTCTCATTTCCTTCCTCTCTTCTTTTATTCTGGATTTGTCCAGGCGCAGTTTAAATGTTGAGTCCCGGATGGGCTTGCCAGTGAAGTGCTAGTCTTCTTGATTTCAGCTGCGGCTTTTTTCATCTCTTTGCTGGCTCTCACCTTGGTCAGAAACTCTGAACCAAATAAAAAATCATTTAATGATGTTTTAATAGCTGCAGATCTACAATACGGACTTAAATGTGGATTGATTTCAAATCTTCTTTTTGAAGAAACCGCCTGGTGAGCATTTGTAAACAATTGCCCTTCTTCCACCAACTTTTCCATATTGTCACTGGTCAATTCTACACCTTTGTTCGGTACCTCCAATTTCCTTGATATAATTGAACCAAGAATAGCCAATCCCGCCCCCAGTTGCTCTTGCAGACCACATAAATAATGATCATTTTTTAATGCATATACAGGCAAAAGAGATTTTATTTCTTCGTTTAATTGTGGAGGATGGAGCGCCTTACAGTTCTCAGGTATTAAATGTTTGACTAAAAGCTGCTTTCTTTTGTCTGTTGTTAAGCCCTCTCGTAGATATGCAGTCCAACGTAGGCCTAATTCTTCATGAATGTTAGGCCCAAATCTATTTTGTTTGCCAGGGTCCTCCCCAAGCATCGATAATACTTGTTGATTAGGTACATCGCCATGTATTGCACCATCATCAGCAATATCAATAATAATTTGCTCTTGGTCTAAATTAGAGGGTGATTGAAGTCCTAAAGGTGGTAGTTCCCCTGATTCTTGCCTTGTTTCGGCTAAGTCTGAATTTGATTCTGGAAGAAACAACACCAACCTTATGCAGTCAAAACAACGAACATTCTCTATACATACTATAAAGGGCAAAATGTAGTCCAAACTATTTTATTGATATTCTGTATCATAAATTATGTATCAAGAATGTAGTCAAAGCAACGAACATTCTGTACATTTTATTAAATATGCGACGAGAATGCAGTCAACACAACGAACACTCTATAATAATAGTAAGAAATATATATAATATATATATATATATATATATATATATATATATATATATATATATATATATATATATATATATATATGCCAGAATGCCGTCAAGACAACGAACATACTCTGTATATATGTATAAGTAACCAGAAAGCCGTCAAAACAAACGACCATACCCTGTATATACAAGTGACCAGAAGGCAGTCAAGACAACGAATATTCTATACAAAAATTGCATATTTTCTAATTATTAAGAAACATAAGCAGGCAGGCTCATTGACTCTAAAAAAAAATATATATACATATATATAATATTATAAATAATTTTTACCTTCCAACTCGGATGATTCTGAAGAAAAATCCTCACTTTCACTAACCAACTTTTTTTCTAAACGATAGAGAGTCTTTTTTAGAGATTTTAATTGTTTGTAATATTTTCCTTTTTCCCGTATTTTCGGCATCGTCTAACACTCTTTCAAACCAACTATACGTAAGGCACAAGAAAAATGAACTGATAAGAGTTCGAACAGTCATCACTCGGCTGGGCGACCCGAGGATGTTTATATTTATTTTACACATTCTTTCGAACTGACTTGTGGGTGGATAGGAAAATGATACCTACCAAAAGCTATCATAGAAGGACGGAGATGCGGAGAATAATTAAGATTGAACTTCAATTGGTTAGTTCGTTTAATAATATAATTATTGCACTAAAAAAATTAAAACATTATACGCATTCAAGATGGCATTTTTGACATTTGTTTTATCACACTGAACACTGAACATCCAAGGAAAAAAAGATTTATAGCAATAGGTTTTCCATGGTTATTTTGTCAGTTACAGACATTTTACAGTTTTTTGTGAGTTTTACCTAACGTGGCCGTTTCTGTATATCTAGTGTAAGAGGTGCAACACCTTAAATTCTCCGAAAACCAAACGGAGTTGCAAGTACCAACATCGAATATTCCATCCACCATTCCAATCGAGTCTTCATTATTCACTTTAACGTTTTAAAAATACGGGACATTAAAAATATGGATCTAAATTCTTAGGTTTACCTTGTTTCTTAATAGGAATAAGAACTATGTTTTCAGAAACTTCACAATTATGCCCATTCCTCAAAATGTTATAACCTATACAAATCAAAATTTTAGTATTTCCAATAAGGACTGTATCATGGAATATGTTATATCATTTAGGCCTAAAGAGGTATCGCCATGTTTGGATTTTGCAGTAATATTATTATATACATTAAAGTGGTGAAGATTTCGTTCAAAAATTTCGTGGCTTTGTGCCAACACATGTCAATTTCCCTGCCAGAAGATAAATGACAAAAGATTCATAATATAATTAAAAAGTGTATAAACCATAGGTTATGTACGATTAGAGACTGAGCTCGGTTTATTGGACTATTGATTTCAGCCTGTTCATCCACAAAATATGGCTGGCTTTGCAC
Organism: Kuschelorhynchus macadamiae; assembly: GCA_030620095.1. Lineage (NCBI taxonomy): Eukaryota > Metazoa > Arthropoda > Insecta > Coleoptera > Curculionidae > Kuschelorhynchus > Kuschelorhynchus macadamiae. The sequence goes on along the minus strand of JAUTXW010000926.1, from coordinate 41 downwards.
GAAATCTTTAGAGCGTGAAAAATTTCGACACCTAAAAACTA
>JAUTXW010000925.1:0-100635 GCA_030620095.1 Kuschelorhynchus macadamiae | reverse complement strand
AAGTTTTTTTATTTCGGATTAATGCGTAAACTAATATGTTATTACATATTCCAGTATAAAAATAACTTATTTTGGCCAATATTCCAATTTTTAACAGATCTTCGATGGTTTTATTTAGGCACTAATCACTTGTATCTAAGAGTCATTGTAAGCTTAGTGTTCAATAATCAGTTTCTGATCTAAAATTTACTGAATCAAACGTGTGACATTTTCTAAAATTATCTGTGTGTTAGTTGATTTGACTTGACTCGCATGTGTTGACACAACCTCGTAACTCCGTTTATATGTTACTTATCTCAATAAAACTAAAAAATAGCGTACCAACTAAGCACAAAGGCTTAGGAAAGAAAACTTTCTGTTCTTTATTTATACTCTCTGTGATAGAATGCGACACAGTCAAAGTATTCTTGAATAATGGACTGATTAGTTTCTTTTCAACAAACGGCATCGGCGATGTAATCAGATTGTATTGCGACAGCAAAAACAATATTTGTCGACATAAACGAGTTTGTGAATGTTGGAAAAATAAAAGTTAATAAAGAATATTAAAACAAAAAATAAATTTTTAACTGGGATGTTCCCGTAGTAGCTCTAGATATTTTAGATTTTAATGGAAGAAGCAAGCAAGTCTGTTGATAATATAAAAAATGGTACTCGAAAAAAAAAGTTTGAGAACACCTGCGATTAAAAATACAATAATATGAGGAAACACGCAGGACTTTATATCCCAAATTTGAAACCACTGTGTCACAAACATACCTATTCTTTTTAAATATTAAATCAAAACATCGAAGAAAACACTTTTTCCAACTTAGTATTATTTTAAATGGGAGTTTTTATTTGACTACTATGGTAACTGGCGTTATCCATTACAATCATGCTATTCTCAAGAACATTTGGTAGTAAGTAATCCCCAAAAAGTTCTGCAGTGGTATCCTCATCGTAGTCCAGACAGCAATCTTTTGTATTTTTGGCAGACAGCTGCAAAGCAATTGGAACACAATCGTCCCCTGAACCAACATATTATACAATTATTTTTTTCTTCCCCTTAGCTGATGGGGCTTTTGTTAGACATCTCGTAGATAAATCGGACCAACCTCCTGCTGAAGTATCATGGATATTAAGCAATCTTTCATCAAGATAGTCTTCAAAGTGTCACTGCTGCAATTGCGGTGATTCTTTTAGTGTTAGACTTTTATTGATGGTGCGAGATTTGAAACCCAAACTCTCAATAAGCTTATTAGATGCAGGAAATGTTAATTTTGAATCCGTTGTAGGCACATGTTGTTCTTCATATAGGGTGCTATTTTTTCTGCGTACAAGATCTTTGTCACTTTCGTCGAGACATTTGGTTACCGAAGCCACTTCGCTGTTTTTTCTTTTTGACTATCTTGGAAACAATATCTTTTTCTGTAGATGAAGGGGTTTTGGTTAACGTAAAGTTTTTTCAAAGCGAAATTCTCATTGTTTAGCAACGAGATATACATACATATTTTTTACAATTTTTTTAGCATAGAGGATTAAATATTTATTTTCAATCGTAAGACTTCCGGAAGTGCCACCACCAACTTTTTGCCAAGGACGCCACATTTGTTAAAGGGAGGACTAAAAATTTTAGCTAAACTCATTGAGAAATGGGTACGAAGTACAACTTTTGCTTACAAACTCTACTGTACATATATAATACAAGTAAAATTTAGGTAAGATGTAATTTTTTCACCGAATAGGTTGTTATAAGTTTAAACAATCAATCTCATAGAAATTATTAAAATCCAGCCGTTTCCTACAACTTCCTCGTACAATACAAAGTTTATATGTGCATATAATATTTGATAATAACTTCATTCATATCCTGTAAACTGTATATTATTTCAATTTTTTTAAGTTTTTAATTTATGTATTATTATTATGTTTATTAGTATTAATATTTACGTAGTCTATATAAAATTAACTATATCCTTTATTATTTTCCTCTATAAAGAGAAGGTTTTTATTCAAGGAATTGAAATTTTACCGAACATTTAAAGATTTTGTAGGGCCGCCGTTTCGGACTGCCATAATGGATTTATACAAAAAATTTACTAGGTTATCCGTATATCACAGTTTAATTTTGTCCATAGTTTAAAGCCAATTTGATAAGTAATTTCTTAATAATAATTTTTTTACATTTTATGAGGATGCCATTTTGTTCCGCCATATTGGATTTTTACCAAATTCTAACCATTTCATCGCCATATGACCTTCTATGTTTGACTAATGTTTCAAGTTAACCTGATGAGTAATTTTTGAGCTATGCCTCCTACAGACAGAACGACATATCGACATACTGACGGAAATGCGAAAACATGTTTTTCAGAGTCCAAGGATCTTAAAATACAAAGCCCTGCAAAAATTTCGGAGGATGATTTTTTCACGAATACAATACTTCCCTCTTACGAGAAAAGTAAAATGAATTCAAAGGTTTTTACTATATCAGGTAGATAGATCGTTTTATTACAATTAAAAACATACTAGCTGGCCCGGCAGACCTTGTTTTGCCTTTTTGCTTTAGATGGCGCGAAGATTTTCCAGTGGAATTATTAGAATATTAGGCGCATTCACCACATCGTTCAGAAATTTTATTAAAGAAAAACATGTCAGTTTTATAGAAAAATTATGCAATAAAAATAGTGTTGAAGGGTCTCGGTAACCAGACGATCATTTAAAAAAAATTCATGTAAATTGGTGCAGTACAACTCTCTCACGAACTGGCTGAGTATTTTAAATATAATAATATTAAATATAAAAATTATTGCGAAAAATAGTCACTTTTTTCAGTTTCTTGAAGAAAAGCTTGTAGAACCTGTTCAAAATACAAACAAAAATTCTTCATACAACCTCGCGTTTACAATGATCTTTTCACTAGGCCGCTTCAAACAGTTGACGCGACAGCAAGGCGAGACAAGCAGGTTTTCTTTTAATAAAGTTCTGAAAAAATCAAAACCGCTATGCATAATGTTGTACCGCTAGCCAGAAACATTTTTTTTCTTGCTTCCTCTTGTGCTAATTATTAAGTTTTGGGACAACTTGAAATGAGATACTTTCTTTTAACATCCGAAAGACGTAATTATTCTTGTGTAAAATTACTTAGGCAAACTAGATTAAATAACTTTATTAACCAAGTTGCTTTTGTTTTAATAATTTCATCCTAAAAATAACTAGCTTGAAAAAATGTTTCAGTTCTGCAAAAGAATCAGTATCTCTTCATTCTGTTTTTGTCTTCCTAACCAGTAAATCATAATAAAAAATTGCCTGAGTAAAATTCTAGATCTCATTTATTGAAATTCAACAGTCATAGAAGTAGATTGTGTACCTATTTACACATATATTAATTAAATTGTAATTAAAATTTGTTATGTTTAAATGTAGTTCCTTAGTAAAATTATACACGAGATGAAACTGATAAACACAGAGGAGTTTTAAACCATGTATTAATAAGATATTAGGCATAACATAAATAAAACATTGCAAGTGCAAAAAAATAAAACTTGGTTTCTTTTATCAGTGGTACGCTGGTGTTCAGCTACAGCAATGAACATATTTTTTATTTTAGTACATTGTTCAGGTTTCTTCAGTCTAGTGGATATTGAGCGTCTTGTTTCTCACACATTCATTTCTCTACAGAAGTAAGGAGTTTTATGTATTCCTTCAATAATCAACATCTTTCGGGAATCGCAAGCATACTCCAATCTTCTTATGTGTAAAAAAGATTGTACGTATGTTGGACCGCCGATGTAATCATCCTAGTCTCTTGTGTCAGCATGTAGAGAAGAATAACACTACCTAACGGGGGCTCCGTATCATTTCCTTTCGTGGAGTAGGATTACCGTATCTTTTAAATGAACGCGTAATGTCTTCTGTGCCATAGCTATTCCCTAACACAGCTTCAGTCAGCTTCGATGTTTCTGATGTTAGAGAACCTTGATCAGAAATAGAAACGGCTCCAAATTCTATTGAGTTAATAACCGATATATTTCGCCTTGGCTGGTGATGGAAATTTGCATTTAAGTATATATATTAATACATCGCTTATGTTTAGTGGATATTGACCAATGCACAAGGCAGAAATAACTAAGTTACACTTAAACAGGAAAGAAATTCGGAGCACTCCTGAGCAAAAAAAATCCAGTAAAACCCCCGCAGAATACAGTTATCAACTTGTCGTCGAAGCCGTTAACCGAAGCAAGGCTTTCCATCCTCTCGATCTTCTAACCTACTACCAGCGGAGGAGAAATTTTTAAAGCCAAACAGACCCGAGATCCCCAAGTTCTACGGTCTTCACAAGATACACAAGCACAATGTACCACTTCGACCAATCGTCAGGGCAATAGATCCGCCCACATACAAATTAGGTAAATATCTTTCAAATGTTCTTAATTCATTTACCGGAAAAAAAAAACCAGTTAGATCCCGAAGATATTTTAGTATTGGAATATAATAACCGTCACAATAACTTAATAAGCCTAATGCAAGCTTGTCTTACATATATATATATATATATATATATATATATATATATATATATATATATATATTTCATTTTTCTAGGTACTTTTTTTGAATAAATCTCAGGGGCACCATGAGGTCTCCTCTAACACCTATGGAAGCAAATATCTTTTTGGAGGCCTTTGAGGATAAATCCGATTCACTAAAACCAAGTTACTGGGTCAGATATGTAGATGATACTTTTGTTGGTTAGCCTCATGGACAAAAAAATCTCCTCATAGTTCTGGACCACGTTAATCAACAACATCATAATATAAAAATCACAATGCAAATTGAATCGAAACGATTCCCTTTCGAGATATATATGTTTAAAGGAAAAAAATTATACTAAATATATATTCATATATTATATATTTCAATATAAAATTCCTTGCTCCTGTGGAGAAGTGTATGTGGGAGAAATATGACGCTCAATATCCACTAGACTTCAAAAATATGAACAATGTATTAAAAAGAAATAAATTGTTTAATCTGCTGTAGCTGAACACCAGTATACCCCTGGTCGTATTTTAAATGTAAACGAAACTGAGGTTCTAGCGTTTGTTCCAGGATTTTATAAACAAAAAATTAGAGAATCGATTGAAAATTTAATCATACAAGGAACTCCAATAGACATATGAGTTACGGTCTACATCACACGTGGAAACCGATCTTAACTCAGAGTCATGAGTCGGCGACCACAGTCGGGTATAAAAGCCCGCCTGACATTCAGTGTTCAGACCTCGTAGAGTAAAGATCCCTGAAGATGCCTCTGGCAATCGAAGGCGAAACGTCGAATAATATTTTTCCAATATGACACGGTCTAATCCCAGGAATCATGATATCATGAATCACTTAGATTGTAAGAGATATTTATTACAATAACAGTATTTAGCAATATACTTTAACTGCGTGAGTTAAATTTTTCATGGCGTACTTTTTCTGTTAATTATTTTTCGTTTATTTTTTGTACAAATATATTTATAAAGTTAATATAGTAACATTAATAAGTATCAATAACCTCTTTAATTTTAGTAGATATATGTATTCAGTTTTAAGTTGTAAAAAAAATATTTGTATTTTTATAATAAATTATAAACTTTAATAACAAAACAGGAATTTGTAGATCAATTTCCATTAGAGGTGTATTATTTTATTTAGATTTTTCCAAATATTTACTAAAACTAACTAAGAAAGGCAAAAAGTTAATTTCAAAATAGGCAGTTTTTTCGAAAAACCTTGTATATTTGGACTTCGATAATATTGTACATTTCAAAAGTGGCAATGCTGAACCTGCAAATGTGTTTAATAGTTAAAACCGGTAGTTTAGTTGTTAACGCGCGAATAACCAATACTGTCTCTATTAGAGGTATTGGCATAACGTAGTATTCTTGGATGTTGACATGCCAACCATGATACAAAGCTCATTGATGTCGCATTTTTAATATTTGATTTTCCTGTCCGTCTAAACTCTAATTAACTTTAAAACCATAGACTTATCAGACAGAGACCGGCCAGAAGAAATGGAAGTTACAAGTAAGGCAAATTTAGAGTTATTACCGGCAAAATCAAAAGACCTATATGAAAAGTACGATTATTTTAATAATACAAAAAACGCTGAAAGAGGAGGTACCTTTTGCGTATTTTTCATGGTAAAAAGTGTGCTTAAGGTTAAGAAAGATAAAGATATCAGTAAATATTACAAAATCGCTGCCTACATCAAGAAACAAAATGTAGGTTTTCGCCCAAAAAAACAAAAACTTTTACACAAAAAGACATTACGGAAGCACGCAACTAGGTGTATCTTCTGTTTAAGTTAGTAATCATTTTTGGACTGGTGCTTGGCAAAGTGAGGAATTAACCAAACTTACCGTTGATGACATTGACGATAAAGAAGACCTCATAATCGTTACTATCCGGGACTCGAAAAAACATTACACCACATCATTTGTTAGTTCTAATAAAATTAATAACAGCAGTTTTATTTTTAATTACAAAAATTAAGAATTAACACCACAGAAAAATACAATAACAATAATTCAAACGCTATTCCATCAACTTCCAGCAACAGTTTAGAATAACCCACGACGTCAAATATTTCACCGTTTGCCAAGAGCAACACGAATATTACCTCGACACCTTTGGCTTCAACGTCGCTGACATCAGCAATCAATTTACATAATGCAACAAGTTTTTCTTTCACTATAAATATAAATAATAAAGAAAAAATATTTATGTATTGATATATTGTAATTGCTGGAAAATTTGTTTTTTCAATAAATATTTTTCATTTTAATTATGAATGATTATTTTTAAAACGCTTGTAGGAATTTTTTTTATTTTAACACGTGCAAAAAAACTGCTTACCCGAAATCGACAATCGAGTGCGGCAAGGTGGATCTTTTCGCACTTGTTGCTGTCAACAGTTTTCGTTTCCCCTTAAGAACTAATGAATATAGTATGAATACAAAAAGTCGTTCAGAAATCAAAATGTTGAATAGTTATTACTAAGAAACAAGTTGTTATCATGATAATTTTTAATTAACATATAAAATTTAGGCAACTAATTTCGAAACTGCTGGTGTTTTTTTCTTGAAAATTTCACACCTGTACTTTCTAGCAAATCAGATGCCTTTATTTTTCAACATTACCATAGCAACGAATCGGATTTCCGGAATTTTTTTGCCACTGACACTTGACATATGTCATGTGATAAAACAAAAAATTTACATTATTGCATTATTGTTTAGATATTTTATTCCAAAATTTGGGCTTTCAATAATTAAACAACTTTATATGGTCGATAACATATATTACATAATTATTTTAGATAAACAACGAATTACTCTAATCTAGCAACTAACGCATCAAAATATTTCTTAAATTCTTGCAGTACTTCTTTCTTTCTTAATAGGTATAAGAAGGTGCTTCAAGTGTATACAACTCATCAGATTCTCATTAATGTTTATGTTTTAGGAAGTACATATATAATATTTGGACACTATTGTGTTCTGCTTACTTCGAGATAATCGGTCCAAGAAATAAGATTCTTGATAAACTATTTTCTTGACATGGGCAAAGAGGCTTTTTAAAAAGAGTAGATAGCGGCCTTTTTTACAATTTTTGTTAGGCAAGGCAATTTTCTGTGGTTTATTTTAATATCGTTAATCTTCTCACAAAACTTACATAGAGTGTAACTCTTTAAATTATTTATTTTAAACAAATCTTCACATATACGTTGCGCGGTGCAAGTGTCGCTGTCATTCATAATGTATGTAAAATTTCAACTTAAAATGTCCTGAATCTGATAAAGTATACTTCTCGTTAGTAAAGTTTACGGATTACTGGATCACCGTAAACTAAATCAATAAGGGGTCTGTCATCCAGACTTTTCGTCATTTACAGCCGACTAAACAATAATTGAACAACAATGTCGTTTCCATCATACTACACGAAAATCGAGACGAAAATTAAAAGTAAATTTTGGTGTGAAATTTTCTTACCGAATCTTCCACGTGCATGAATTAATACCGCAAATTATTTCCTCGGTTATTCGTAAACACTTTCCCACAGTAATTCAAGCACTAGGGAGATAACTAGTGAAAATTGTATGCCTGTCTTTTTTACATTGTTACTACGGGAAAAATTTTTCTGAAAATTTTACTTACTTATGAGCACCTACCTATATAATTAATAAGTGGAAATTTCTCTGCTTTGACAGCAATCATATGTTCAGACAATATGAAGTGTACTTGGAAACATTTGTTTTATATTTATGTTAACTTAAATTATTACAATTTTGGACAAATATTTTAAAATTTTTCAACTAATTCTAAATTATTTCAAAATTCCACCTGTACATCTTCTTATAGGTGAATAAATCACAACAATATTGTTTATCTCCTTAAATACATTTTCTTGCTCAGGATCCAATCCAAAATCTTCCATTAGATATGTTAAATACTTTACATTTTTATGATAGCCTTTAATGTGCTGAGATTCCTTGCAAAAGGAACATAGACTATACGATTTCCGGTACATCTTATTATCAGTTTCTTTGATTCACTGTTAGACAGCTTACTTGTTGCGTTATGCGAACCACGCCACTTTTATATTAACATTAAAAAAAAAATTTAAAGACGTGGCCAAGAAATTTGTCATGGATTCCATGGCTAACTTTGAAAAAAAAATGTTTTGAACGCCCGATATTTGCCACGAATTTACTCGATGACGAGTAAAAGATTCATTCCATGTCGTTGGCTTTATTCATAATAAAATATAATATACAACGATTTCTCTTTACTGTAGTATAAAGATTGTTTACGTGAAAGATTATTATAGCTAATATTAATTCGCTTATTTTAATACAACTAAAGCTTAGGAAAATTAAAAAATAAATACATTTGTTTTAATCTGCATCAATATTTCATTGTCGCTTAATACTTAGCATGAGGAAAATTAAATAAATAGTTTGTCATCAAAATCGTTTACAGTTTACTAAAGTAGTGCACATAGACATGCTTTTTTACAGTATAACATTTCTTTCAGTAGACAGATATTTATGAATATTCAACGATTTCCCTTTAATGTAGTATAAAGATTGTTTACGTGATAAATTATTACAGCTAACTTTAATTCGCTATATTATTTCAATACAATTAAAGGCTACCTCGAAAACATTTTGTCATTTCTAAATATTATGGCGCACCCGGGGATTATTTCGGCGGAGATTTTCCCTCGTTGAGCGGGATAAACAAAAATTTTTTCTGTCGAAGCATGATCACCTACAAATTATGAAATTGATTACATTACATTTGTTTTCCATATTAGATTAATACATTTTCGCCAGTATTATTTATTGAATAATATAAAAAATAATATAATTTCAAACTCTGATAAGTTTATTGTGATTTTAAACTCATTACAACATTTAGATGTTTTTAAAATTCTTGCAGTACCTACTTCCTTTTTCTATAAAGGCGAATAACAGGGAGAAGGTGTTAAATGTCGATGTTTGATAAAATATATATAATATTTAAACAAAATTTTACCAAATTTAGCTTTAGAAATGTAACGCAATGATTCATCAATACCAAGTAATCTTTCGTAAACTCTTTTAAATAACCTCCTCATGCGATGTTTGCAATACAAATTTTGCAATAAGTAACATAAATACCTCAAATTGCTATGGGACTTCATAATGTCAAGAAACTCTTCACACAAAGTACACAAACTAATTTTTTTAAGGTTTTTCACTTTGGAATAGCGTTAATAGAGGTATACTTATTAATACAATCTCGATAGGTTTCCATAAAATGTCGTCTACTGTTAAAATTCAATTATAAAATGAACGCATAGCTACCTACGTTTTATTAACATTTTATCATGATTCAAAAGAAAAAAGGAATGCTACGTTTTAACTGAAACACGTCTTTTCATGCAAAAATAATTTTCTTGTCGGTATATTCTTAGTAGAATCCTTTTTAAAAAGAGTTAAAAGATGTTGATATTCAATTAATTTATAACGCTCTATTGTTTCGGAATATTTAAAAGTGTGTATATTTTTGTAAGAGAACTTCTTAACTACAGCTGCGAATTGTTGTTCGATATGACCAGTAACTTGATCAATAACATAAAAAAAACATTTACTTATGATTACTAGCTATTGTGTCATAATGTGTTTTTAATTGTCGGTTGACGTTTGTTTATGTAGGGTCATTTTTCATTTTTTGCCAAGTTTCCTGCTTCAGTCTTAATTTCTTCAAAAGAGTTCCATAATTGTTTGACGCTATTTTTTACTCGATCCAAAACTTTTAGACTAGTTGAAATCGATATCTTTTCTTTTTAAAACCTTTAATTTCACTTAAAACTCTAAACATTAGTACTGTTACAAAAATAAGTATAAAATTGGATATTTTACTTTTAAGAGCTGAAGCTTCACTGATTTCATTGTTATTAGCGGACTGTAAATGAATTTTTGATAATTATTTTAGAATATCAAAGAAACGTAATCTAACTGCTGCAATTGATGACATTCGTCCAGACCATCGAGTGGGATTTAATTTTTTCAATATTAATTCTGATTTAGAAGCAAATGACCCCAGTAAATAGCACCTTGACGCTTAATCCAAAGAATGAATAAATGTTTTTAATAAAGTTGAAACATTTTGATATTTCACTATATCTCCTGATAGTATCAATTATGACTAAGTTAAGATTATGACGCGCGCAGTGAACGTACACCACATTGGACTGAATATTTATGTTTTTACCCCATTACGCGCACCGCTTATGACAATGGCGTTATAATATCCTTGGCCATAACACATTTTTATTGGAATTTTAATGAAGTCTAATATAGATAACACTTCATTAGGTAGGTTTAGATATCGAATTGATCAGGAAGGCATTGCTAAAACTTTGTTCATGATATTGTCTGGAAACTTAACTTGTAATAGAGATCTTTAATTACATTTGTCTTGAAGACTTAATCGTTGTTTAGAATAGTTAACCGTGCATTCGGATTTGACAAGCTGCTTATAAAAATCTAGGAACTCGCTGTCGAATTTGACCTTCCGTTAAACATTCTAAACATTAATTGAGCTTTCTGCAACCGGCCGTGAATGGATTAAATATGATGTGATCCGTTATAAATTATAAATAATTAAGTAAATAGAAAGATAGTTTATTAAATGTTTTAAAATTTAATTCCCTTTGTTAGACCAAACAAATGTGTCTTAAGTGGTGTCGTGAAATCGTATCTATTTAATATAAAAACCACTATGTAAAGTTTAAAGACACCAGAAAGTTCGATATGAAAACCTATTAATCTCTTTCTTAAAAAGCAGAAAACAAAATAACTTTTAAAAAACATTCATAGCTAAATTTAAGGCCCTAAGCCAATGTTGTCCACATATATCTTACCTAAAACTATTCTGAAAAGCACAGTGGGCAGCAGGAATGATTTTTCCTATCCTTTTACCCACAAGAGATAGTCGAAGATAAGGCCTGCTCGGTCGGAGTCTGAAAATTAACTTGACGCAAATATAACCATTTAAAATACAAGTAAATAAAGACTTTAAGAACAGTCAAAGTTTTTACCATAAGATACCATTTGGTGTTAACCTAAAAGTTTAAACTAGATATCATAAGCCCTTCAAGCAAATAAAAAAAAACACTGCAATAATAAATGGATAAAATATAAGCCAGTCGACAACTTATATGAGTTCATTATTTGTATTCAAGTGCAAGAATAACAGGATACTGAAAAACTTTATCTTCTTCTGTTCTTCTGATTACCCCAGCAAGCTGTACGCATACATTATTAGTATGACGTACGTCTCTTTGACGCATCACACGAGAAAAATCCTACTTTAGAGCTAAGTGCTATGCAAAATTTCAGATAGAAGCTTCGGGGTGCATCTCCCGTTGAAAACATTCCTTATCGATGGCTTCGGTGATATAAGTGTTTACGAATGACGCCAACGAGCGCCTTGGTTTTGTTAGCGATCCACGGTCTCTGCCCGGCTATTCTTGCATTATTTAAAAGTAATCCACGTATACTTTATGTGGGCATCGTCAACGTGGCCTTAAAAGAGTTATTGTGCCGCGTAAGGACGTTTTTAGATGTTAAATGAAAATCGATTAAAATCATCTTTTCCGTTCGGAATTTGAAAAAAATGTTATTGTTGACAAACGAAATGATTAATTTAATTGGTACCATTACGAGCGCGCAAGATTAAAACTTGCAAGACTGATCTGAAAAACTTGTCAATAAAAGTTGTATTGTTGTCATCAGGGCATTTAGTTGTAAACAATGTACGCAAGGTGTTTGTTGCTTAGTTTTCTTTTGGTTTTTAAAGACAGTAAATATAAACTTTTACTCAGTAGAACAAGTTTTGGATCATAAAACTGTGAAGTGAATAATTCATTTAGCCAAAAATAAATTTTTCAACGATTTTAAACAAAAACTAAACTGCAGGTCCCTTGAAAGACTTTACGCCAAGCTTTCAGCAAGTAAGCCACTTTTGTCGGTGTTTGGATTTTAACAAAAAATTGTAAATTTGTGATAGAAATGTATCCACCCGGCGTCCACGTTAGTAAGGTGAACTAAACGTAGTTAATTTTAAGAAAACTAAATTAGAATTGTATTTTAGCGAACTATTATTTAAACAAACTGACTTACATTCCCCCATATTACCTTTCCGTTACTACTCTCAGAACTTGTTTTACAATTGTGAAATTTGATAAAAATAATAATAATTATTAAATAGCATATTTGGGCAGGTGGTCTACCTTGAGGCTCTGTTTTGTAATAAATATGGCTAAATTCACGCCCAGCGACTTTTATTCCCCCTTAAAGTCGAGGGGGCTCCCAATTTTCTTTGAGGCGGGTGCCCATTTTCCAGAGGGCAGCTGGGTAAATAGTGGCGGGACCTCGACTAATCCTTCGGGGGGAGCCCTAATAAATAATACCCTTTTAAAAAGTATTCCTTTGAGTATGACTAACTTGAAAAACGAGCATGATGTAGTCAATCTTAGTATCTTTAGCTATAAGAACGAACTAAGTAGTATTAGAAACCTACCTTATAAAGGTGAGAATATAAAAACAGAAAGTAGTAGCTTAATAGAAATAGCCAATGTCTGCTCCCAAAACGAAAATTTAAAAAATCATGTTGACACTTCATGTAGGGCCGAATTAGTTTAAGAATTAGTATTTACATGATAAAATTAACCCTAAGAAATTGCCTAATTTACTGGTCAGCCGACGTCGCTGTCCTCAGCATCAAATTTTTGATGACAGTTCTTTGGAACTTAATAAAAACTTACAAAGCTTTTCAAGTTACAAATCATTTAGTCAGCAATCTTTAGAGTCTGCCGAATGCGGCACTGAGTATAAAACATTAAATCAAAGCAACAAATTTGACAGTGGTACCCTAAAGACACCAAATTTAACTAAATTAAATGACATTTTGTCTAATTCAAATATTAAAGCTAAAGCTACAGGGCAAACCATTAAAAACTCTCAAACTTTAAAAAAAACCGACGTCTCAGTTGGGTATTCTCACCATCATACGGTGCAATTGCACGAGAACGTATATGTAGAAAAATTAAAACTAACCAAATGGAAAATATTAATACTCCTTTCTCTGAGTTCACAAGTAACCCTGAGGCACATTCTTCATCACCTAAAGGTCTTACAAAAACTACGAGCCATAGTTTTAAATAACAAACCATAAAATCTGATTTTCAAAATCTAACAAATAAAAATTTCCAAAGTTTCAATTATATATCAAGCCGTGTATCATCAGAACAGTGGGTGGGGGCTCTCAAACTAGCAGGACCCCGGGCTTTGCCCCTAACTGCCATATGGTAGTTACGCCACTGGCATTTTAGTTAATCTATACGATCACGCAATTTAATTCTCGAAGTTATGAACGACAATTTATACTAATATAAAAGACCTCCTGTTAACTTTACTAATTGCTAATCCATGAAACTAATATCCCAAGAAGGAATTTTATTTTGTTCAGATAGATCCAGCAATATTCACATATTGCACTAATAAAATATAACGCGGGATTTTCTTAAGCTATATGTCATTTTTAATAATAATTTATTCAATTAGGCGCGAAATTTTTGTTACCGAAGAACGCACCTTCTTGAATTAACAACCTGAAATATTTTCTTGTGCATACATTTTTAACGAAAATTACCCCTCATTGCTTGGCATTTTTTTCAAAAAATTCGTACATTCGGAAATATTTCCGGTAATAATTCACGCACTAGGGATATTACTAGGGATTAAATAGTTTTTTTATATTTAACGGTCAAAATATCGTAGTATAAAGCTTAATTACAATCCGAATGGGCGTAAAAGTTTTTTTACGTTTTATTTTCCTCCGCTCAACATTTCGCAAAATTACGCTAAAAGAGAAACAATAAAACTACGGGGTTCTCTCTTTTCTATTACCCTCTTTCACTTTTCAGGTAAAAGATTTTGTTGTCGGAGCGCTGCTCTAATGAAATTTACTTCGCGTTGGAGGTTTTAGGTATTAGACAAACCTTTGTCTACAAAGAAAATTAGATTAGTCTTGTTTTAACGTTCAACATTATGCCGATAAAAAGTTTAGCAAAAGAAAAGAGCATTTCCCTTTTGCTTTTAAAGCAAACAGTACTTTGGAATATTATATTATATATATATATATATATATATATATATATATATATATATATATATATATATATATATATATATATATATATATATATATATATATATATATATATATATATATATATATATATATATATATATATATATAATTTTCATACAATAAGGAAGCAACACAATAAAAATAAAATATAATACCTTTATAATTTAATCACACTGTTATTTTCTAACCTTTTTAATTAAAAACCACGACAACTTAGGGATTATAGAGTTCTAATGGCTTTTAAAGTTTATATTTTGCTGCTTTATATTATTGGAACTTTAACAGCAGTTTATTAAATAATAATAGTAATAACAAGGATAGTCTTAATTTAAATGGGCACTTGGATAGAGGTATGTTTACATACGAGGTCGGAATAAATAATTTCTTGAATTCCAGCAATTTTTAAAAAGTCGCTCGTAGTGCCAGTTTCTGATTTTAGTCGCTCAAGTTATACATTTAATTGAAATATACATGTTGAGCTACGCAGTAGGTACGACGATGTCCATGACTTTCTCTATGGTGTATTAAAATTTTGGATTCTACAAAAAAAAGTAATTTGAAATACAATATCTTCTTATCTATCACTTGAAGTAATCATTTGTATAAGTCATTTTAGCAGGCCCAATAATCGGAATGGTTGCAGCAAAATGAATTAATGGCCCATTCCTATTATAATTTTATTTTTAGAAATTGTAAAAGTATCCAAAATGGCGAATTTAAAATGTACAAATTTCAAAAACAATTCGGCTTAGACATATGACATGTTCCATGCAATATAGTTAGATTGGTTTGTAGTATCAAACGTAATGAAAAATCATAAATAACGTCGTACCTACTACATGGCTCGTCCAGTCAGTATATTTTAATTTGATACCGAAAACAGCAATTTATTCATTAAACCTACATATTTGACAGCTATTATTAGATTCTGTATAGATAGCGGAATAACCACATTTATAACTTCTAGCGCAGTATACAGGGTATTAGCAAATAAGTGCGACAAACTTCAAGGGGTGATTCTGCATGAAAAAATAATGGCAGTTTGCTATATAAACGCTATATATATATATATATATATATATATATATATATATATATATATATAAATGCTATATAAACATATGTGCGATTTTAATCAGAATATTGGCACACCTCAGGGAAGTATCTTAGGTCCCCTGATTTTCCTACTCTTCATGATCTTCCTGACTATATAAGTCAGGGCCAGGTTTTTCTATATGCAGATGATACTACTGTCGTAGTAACCGATATGTCAGAAAGTCACTTAAAAAATAAAATCAACACTGTACTAAATGAGTTTTCTAAATGGTGCTTTGCTAATAAGCTAATGATTAACCATACCAAAACTGTAGCTATGAACTTAAGAACTATTCGTAGAGAACCTTGTGATATCAGCATTTCCTTCGATGGTCATGATCTTGAGCTTTCCTCATGTGTTAGTTTCTTGGGTTTGTCTATGGATTGCCACCTTAATTGGAACATTCAGATCGACAATGTATGTAAGAAGCTTAATAGGGGAGCTTGCGTAATTTCTGGTCTCCGTAATTACGTTGACCGTACAACAATTATTAATGTATATTATGCTTTCATGGATTGTTAGAATCATTTTTAGTATACCTTTTAAAACATCTTGCAGAGAGACATTCAGGTCATATAAACTTTTGACAGTTGCTTCAATTTATCTCTTAAAATTACTATCATATATTCATCGAAATAAAAATCGAATTCAAACTAACAGTTTTTCCATGCGTATGATACAAGAAATAAAAATAACTTCTGCTTAGACAAGCATAACTTAAATATTTATAAAAAATCACCAATCAACGCTGGGAGCAAAATTTATGTTACCTTATAACATTAAAGCAATAAATTGTCAAAATAAATTCAAAAATAAAATTAAAAGCTTACTTTTATCACAGACTTTTTACACCACAGATGAATTTTTCAACTTTTTGAGGAATAACCCATCATAATATGCAAACTGAAAACCTTTTTTTTCCTTGTTTTGTTGGACACCGCCCTGAAGAACGGATTTTAACTCCAGGAAAAAATTATATACTATGTTTTGTGATCTATATTTAGATATATCTGTTGTTAGTTTATATTAGGTACTTATCATATGTGTATTTACATTTCTATTTGACGTGTTTCTCTCTATATTTATAGTGCTTGAAACCAAATAAAAAATTTGAATTTGAATTTAAAATGATTCGTTTTCCAAGATACGGGGTGTTAAAGTTTTTGTTAAAATCTGACGATTTATTTATTGCTCTAAAACCAGTCGAGATAAGCTAATGAAAATTGGTGGGTTTTAAGAGGTAGTTATTGCGCGTCTTTTGACATGCAATTATATGAAATATGAAAAAAAGTGACACGCCACTGAGACATTTCAAATTAAAAATCATTTTTGAATTCCTCATTCAATTTGTGACAAACAAATCTCCTTGCCTTTTTTTTTCGTATGGGGCGTGGTTTTTAAGCTAACAAATAAAACATCTTAAAGCGTATTTTTCATTTCTTTAATACATTATCAACAACTATCTAATACAATAATATTAAACCAGAACAATAACAGAAAATAACGCTAATAAAATTTTAAATAGGCATAAAGCTACAACAACTGTTGAAAATGACCTCCCTCAGACGTGACACAAGATTCAACTCTTCGCCTCATTGATTGTCGCATATGCGCAAATATTCCTGGTGTATTTCTTATTGTCTCACAGACGGCTATAATTCGATTCCTCAAGTCATAAATATTTTCGACGAGAGTGGAATAAACTAATGACTTAAGAAAACCCGCTGACTTAAGAAATCCGGCGATCGAGCAGGCCAATTTTCCGTACCTCCCCTTCCTATCCAACGATTTGAATATACTGTATCTAAGTCATTACGTACATTAATGCTAAAATGGACTCGTGCACCATCATGGACAAAGCATAAGTGTTGTCTCAGCTGTAAGGGAATTTCTTCAAGAAAATTCGTTAGTCTTTGTGGGAGGAAATATGGACCGATTAAATGATTATCAACTATCCCAAGCCATACATCTATTGAAAACTGATGCTGAAAATGAGCTTCAAAGATTCCATGTGGATTTTCCTCAGCCTATAAATAATTGTTATGGAAATTTCGTATACACTGTCGTCCAAAAGTAGCTTCGTCAGTAAAGAAAACACCATTTAAAAAAAATGAAATTTGAGCGATTTGTTAAAGAATCCATTTGCAAAAAAATAGGCGCGGAAAAAAGTCTCTTGGTAGTAGAGCTTCCACACGTTGAATATGAAACGGATACAATTGCTTTTCTTTAAGAATTTGAAATACCGTGAAGCTGCATACATTCAATAAGTTTTCAGGTGAGTCCGCAATTAACTCGAGAACTGCTTCTTCTAGTTGCACAGTTCGTACTTCTCGAGGGCGCCCGCAGTCAGCCGTTTGCTTCGTAAATGTACCATTTTCGCGCAAACCCTACCCTTCGTTCTGGATATAACTCAGCATACAATCGTCGAGCTTGCCGACCATTTTCATTACTTCCACCATAAACAAAATGCATATCCGACAATTCCGCATTTGTAAAATTTTCCATTCTTTTCGATAGAAGAAAAATTTATTACTTACTAAATATTAAAGAAATGAAAAATACGCATTAAGATGTTTTATTTTTTTGCATAAAAACCGCGACCCATACGAAAAAAAAGGTGAGAGAGGTTTTTCATCACAAATTGAGCGAGAAATTATAAAATGATTTTTAATTTGAAATGTCCCAGTGGCGACACATTTTTTCTTTAAAAAAATTGAGTTCATTACCCGTATGCGCGTCAATGATGAATATAAAATTTTTAATTGCATGTCAAGAAAATGCGCAATTACTACCTCTTAAAACCCGAGAAAGTTCATTGGCATATCTCGATCGGTTTTAGAGCAATAAATAAATCGTCAGATTTTAACAAAAACTTTATACACCACGTATCTCGGAAAACGAATCATCTGCGATCATACGTTTATATAGCAAACTCTCATTATTTTTTTATGCAGAATCACCCCCCGAAGTTTGTCGCACTTATTTATTAACATCCCGTATGTTTTTACAAAAACGCAAGGAAAACATGGTTCGAGATGCCCTGCAACATTGTTAACCTTTCTCTGTAAAAATGCTAATAAAAAAGTGTCAACAAAGCTTATTATGTTAATAATAAAACAAAATTTTCCCAACAGGATAACATATTTGAGGCAGCATCCCCATTTATGTTTATCCCTGCTCTGAAAAAGACCTTTAACACATCATTTACAACTCTTTACCTTTTTCAAACGTATTGTACTATATCAGAATTGTGAAAAATTGTACATTTGGCAGAGGGCAATGGATAAATATGTTTTCATAAAATCGGAAAAACAAATGGGTTAAGTATATGCAGTCCAAACTTTTCCTATATATTCTGCAAAGTAGAGAAAAACGCAAACGTGTTTAATCCGGTTTTGTTTATTTGATATTAGCCTGACGTTATATAAAGCCATAACACGAATATGATATTTTAAAACCTGACCGTTTAGGTTTTTGCATGTGCGGAATTCCAAGCGGAATTAATGCTTTAGATTTATGTCTTTTTAGTGACACTTGTTTAACAATAAAAAGCTTCATTAAATCTAGACCCTAATAATTCATTCAAACTGTGGCATTCAGAGGTAGACAGAATAGCAAGAAAAGCAGAAAAAAATAGCAAAGCATACTCTTACAGAAAAACAGGTTTAAGTTAAAGAAAAGCATCTTTCCCGTGAAAAAAGTTTTCCCGAATACTGAGCTACCATGTCAAAATAACAATAAATTTAATTAAGAGATAATCAAAGTTGTGAATAAAAGTGAAAATCAAAAAGAGTTTAAAGTGTTTTATGTACATTGTCAATAATACCTGTAGATATCACTTGATATTGCACACCTCGTTCAGTTTTAGACTACATTTATTCTCCTCGTTACTTTCCACCCTTTATATATATATATATATATATATATATATATATATATATATATATATATTTGCTTTTGAACTATGACAAAGTTATGTTTTTTTTTCAATGGGAAACCTTGTATATTTTTCTTAGTCGGTTTGAAATTAAATTATTTTTCCGACGGTACCAAACACTAATTGTGTGTGAGTTTTTGCAAAATAATAATTTTTTAAATATAATAGTTTTTAAATTATATTTTTCATGTGACTGCGATAAACATAGCAACAACTTAGCTTTTTATTTATATCTTTGGAGACGGTTGATTAAACATTATGTTTAATAACTACAAAAACCACATGATAACTAATGACTAAATCGGAAAAAAAATTACTTCCTAAATGTTTGGGATTTTTAACCTCACGCAGGGGCATTTAAACTTATTTATATGGAGTAGGCTTTGGAAACAAACGCCATCGTTTCCAATATTTTGACAGTTAAAAGTTTAAGTTATACATATCCGCCAACATGACATATAATACGCTAAAATTCAATATGATAGAGTGTTATATTGAGTCTGATAGAGACAGTATTGCAGCGTCAGAACAATATTTTAGAAAGTACCCAGAATGACGGCAGTGAGTATTCTGCAAAACTCATACACTAATTGTTTGGTATCGCTGAAAAGGCAATTTAATTTCTAATTGATTAAGGAAAAAATATACAGGGTGTCCCATTGAATAACTCAACATATCTCAAAAACTGAAATAGATAAAAAAACTACGAAAAGCATCAAGTAACTGTTTCTTCTATCACCAATAATAAGCGAAGTACACGCCGTTATCAAAAGAGGCCAATTTTCGAAAACACCCCGTAGTTCAATAACGAAACAAGTTAGCTATGATCAGTAAGCATGGTTAAAATTCATTTGTAAATCCTACCCTAACGCTCCAAACAAAAATTAAATTTTTCTTGTCCAACGATAAATTTGCTATTATTAGTAGTACATTCATTTGGCTCGCAGCTGCAATAATATCAGTTGGATATAACCCGTTTCTAAAAAAATAAATATCAATATATAAACCTAAATAACAAGAATAACTTTTATTATTTAGTTCCAGTTTGCCATTGACTTTCTGTAAATATCAAATATGGTTGACACAACTGCTACTCGCGCCTGCCAAGTCCGCAGAATAAAGGCATTGAGGCTTGAAATTGGAATTACTTTAATGAAAAATCATTATGGATATCATCATTATCTTATGGACACTTCGAGGTTTTAAAGGTGTGTCGAAATAAAGAGCGGATCCAAAGCAGTCCCATGAAAGGGGTGGGGGGAAGGTTGTAATAAATATTACTGTTAGGAATTTCTAGAAAAATGAGGTCCATAGTACACACCCGGTATTTGATACTACATGTATTATAAAGTTGACTCGAGTTTGAATAGAACTCATGCCATTGTAGGCGGTCGAAGCACGCACGCACGCACGCACGCACGCACCCACGCACACACACACACACACACACACACACACACACACACACACGCACACACGCACACGCACACGCACACGCACACGCACACGCGCACGCACGCCTATGGTGCCTGCAGTTTTGCCAGAACCCCCTAAAAGTATCGAAAATGCGCCACCCTGTATATGAAGATAACGTGATTAGCCTTATTATCATGTCATTCAAAAATGAAATTTTTGTCTTTAAACCAAATATTTATAATTTAGTAGAGATGAGCTTAACAGCTACTTTTAAGTCGCCGGTGTACCGGAGACAGCGACCGTGTGGTTACTGGTTACTTTTCCCAGCGACTTAAGTCGCTGTTTTCGACACGGGCGCTGTACGTTGTATCTGCTTTGCTGCCTTGTTTAGTATTATAAAGTAATATCCATTTTGATAGTATTGTATAATATGGTAATTGAGTGATGAATGTTTTTTAATATATTACCTTTGTGTTTATGATTAAAATAAAATACATGTCTGAAAGAAAAAGATACGGTTTTAATATTTACTTAAATATAAAAAATCATTTCTTAAAAATAAAATCAAGTTTACTGCAAAACAAATAGATAACTCTAGTAAAGTATAAATATAATACAAATTAAAAATTATTTTCTGTTGCTTTGAGCTATAATAAGTTCTATAGAAACTTGAACATTGAACATAAGTAATGCTGCACTAGATAAGCTTTAAGCGCTACAAAAAAAGTAACTTGAGCACAAAAATCACGACATTTAGATCAAGTTTATCACAAAAACAATGACTAAATTAAGCGCAAACATGAAAAACGTTTAATAAATAAAAACTTAATTCTAGCCTAGTACCAATAAGAAAATAGAATAATTTCTATTGCTTTAAGATTTAGGCAATGTAAAAAAGGAAAGACTAAGTGTTTATCACAAAAAAACTAGTAACAATTAAAAGTAGAACTCTAACCTACCTCATACAAAAAAAAATATTTTTTGTTGCCTTAGGTGCTATAAAATATGGGAACTAAACACAAAACTTAAGATATTTCGGCCAAGTTTATCGGAAAAGAAAACAATGATTAAATTAAGAAAAACTTTTAACTAGGTCTTCATTAACATTTAGGAAAAGAAGCATTCTTGCTTTATTGACTTTTAAGCGATTTCAACGACCTGCTCTCAATTCCCCGGCTTTTGAAAACAACCTCTCCCAAGGTAACGATGTAGCTAACGCAACAAACTTCACTTAAGTCTGGAAAATAATATTTGTGATCGAACTACCACTTACAAGGATTTTCATTTCGTGAGAGCAAATCGTCCTCTAGGTAACGTTGTACCTCAATAATTGCTTGAGAAATTGATGTAGCTTTCGGCTTTGTACTTTTCGAAATTGTCTTTTTAAAACTTCCTCATACAGATAACCCTTCGTCTGAATCACTATCAATATTGCTAGGTTCTTCTGCATCTGTAATATTTTCCTAACTACTATGTTGCTGTTCTAAAAATTTTGATGTTACAAGTCCTATTACATTTTTTTAACATTATCTCCTAGTTTTTCATCGGAAAATGCATTTTAAACCTAGGATCAAGAAAGGTACAAACAGTAAGTGTATTACTTCTTTCTATATTTGCAAATCGTTCTTCAATACCCGAATTTTTTTCCCCGCTAATACTTTTGGTAGTTGCTTTAGTGGTTTTAATACTTGACACAGTTGTTTACATATATTCCACTGCTGTGCATTTAAAACTGGTAAATCCTCTTCAATTATAGCTATCGTACTGCGAATATGCTCTTCTAGCTCAACAAATCTTCTCAGCATGTAGAATGTTGAGTTCCACCTAGTGGGTACGTCTTGTAGTAATTTTAAAAGCTGCTTGCCAGAGTTTACTTGATGGGTCATCAATTTTTCATTAGAGATCGCACTGCGCTTAAAGTGTCCTACAATTATCTTTAAGTCACTAATTAACGAAGATATATTTTCGTTTATATTTAAGGCGTCCGAGACAACCAAATTTAAGGAATGCGCAAAACAGCCGAAATGTTTCCACCCAAGTTCCTTTGTAATCGCGCTTTTTATATTAGCCGCATTGTTTGATATTGCCTAAATGATTTTATTTTGCAGGTTCCAATCTCCAGTGATTTCGGCAAGGGCTTGCGCCAAATTAACACTTGTATGATGATTAGGTAATAATTTACAATCTAATAAAATTGACGTCATTTTAAATGTGTTATTAATGAAGTGAGCAACAACCCCTATGAAACTTTCCGTATTGACAGATGACCAACAGTCCGTAGTAATACATACCGATTTGCAACTTTTCAATATTTCTCGACATTGCAAAATGCATTCTTCGTACCTAGCTGGAATTAATGACTTAGGAATGCAATGTCTACCTGGAATTTCATAAGAAGGGTTTAAAGCTGTAACGAAGTCTCGGAAACCTTTATCTTCAACTAATCTGAAGGGTTGAAAGTCTGAAAAAACATTTTAAGCAGTTTATTCTTCTTATTAGCAGCTACTCCCATTTTTTTAGGCATAAATGTAGATATTTTTTGCTGTTTCACTGTTGCCGCATTTTTTTGTACTCCTGGACTACTTGATGCTGTCACCAATAAAGAAGGTGTATTGCTTGTTACATCAGACTCCATATTTAATTCTTCATTATTATTGCTTGATATTTTATTTCCGTTTCCGATATTCTTGAAAGAAGAAATTGAAACAGTGGAATAATTAGCTCTCATATGTTTCCGCATATTAGAATTTGTAGTTTTATAAGAAATTTTTTTCTTGCAAATATTACATTTAGCAGATCGGTCACAGTCTCGTGTAAAAAGTTCCATATTTCACTAGTTCGTTTTGCCATTTTAAATTTTTACTTTAAAAAGATTATAAAATAAATTACTGTCACTAATATCCAGCAAGAGTAAGATAGATTTAATCAACAAATACGTTCAACTTTGCCACCACTTACACTTAATACAGTGCGCGGTTATCCTATCCTATCAACTAATTTTTAAAATGAAAATGGAGCGCCACTCTTAACTTAAAAACCATGTCGCCGGTATTCCCGGTGACCGTCCAAGTCACCGTGACTAATCACTGGTATTGAAATATCGCTCATCTCTATAATTTAGTGTGTAGTTAAATATATTTGGTGTCTATGTTATCAAAATGATATTAAGTATCATAATATATTAATAAAAACAATATCGAAATAACTTTTGTATACGATTTGTCATTAAAATCCAATACTGAAATATACAGAGAAATATTTCACTTATAAATCCTTGTTTTTAGGGTTGGTTGGGTTAGGTCAACAACAAAGTAATAGATAAAATAAATAAATTTTGAAGATCTAAATCTGTTTATTTCTCAACGTTTCGGTCTATATTAGACCATTTTCAGGACACAAAAAATACATCGAATCATAAGCAAATAAATGTACGTACACAGAATTAACTAGTACAATTAGCAAATATATACAAAATATAACAATAACACACCAGTTAAAATTTCTTAAAATTTTCTTTTTTTTAATATAAATTATTATGAGTATTACATACAAAAAACATAAGGTCCTCTGTGTTACATTAATTTTAAAAAGTTGCTATCAAAAAGTTTATGAAAGATTGCACAATTTATTTTTAAGTAATATGGAAAAGAGATCTGCTATCGATTTAAATCCTTGCTTTTTTGTAACAAAAAAATGTTACTTGACCATTAAGCTACCCTGGATTTTATAACCACTTTCTGTGTTTTTTTTTTTGCTTTTCTACGTTCTTAATGTAATTTACTTTACTTCTTTAGATTGTAGCTAATGGACGAACCTCTGTCCACAAGGAAAATTTGCCATTTACTTGTTCGGCTGCCCGGCAAATAATTTAAAGACTTCTTAAGACAGGCAAGAAGTTTCGACACAGGATCATCCTTAACTGACTTTCGAAAACCAGAAGATTTCCGCTAAAGTTTTTCCCGAAAACCAGCTAAAACATTGTTAATAAGCAAACTTTAAACCTATATAAGATTTTTTAAAAAGCTCTAAAAATAAAAAGTTGAATTAATTATATTTGCTCCTCTTTATTAGAACATAAAATGTATATATCAACAAATTAAACAAATATTCAACTCCTGAATAAACTTAAGATACTTCCGATCTTCTGAGTTAATCTTTGTTGTGATAGTAAAGTAATTTATATACCTTCGTAATATTGACAAGGGGGGCTTACGCCCGGGAACTATGTCTTTAACAGTCTTTTTGCCAGCCCCGGTCTCCCCACAATCTGGACTTAAAATTTAGTTGAACTGCTTGTCACCTTAGACTATAAAACAAAGGACAGACTTTCGAAAGTTGGAGCTATTATTGTTTCTCGCGTGTTATGGGTGCGAGAGAAAACATATATCTTTCTCTGCGTCGTCGGTCCTAAAAATGGCAACCCTGTTGCCTCTCACTATAGACTAAACCAGCAGCGGCTCGTTTCTCTTTAATTTAATATATGTTTATAGCAAGTAATTTAATGTGTTTTTGCCAAATTTACGTATCTGTCAGACGCGTAGTCAGAAATTCGGACTGGCGAGTTAAAAATCAGAGAGCAGGTGATATAAATATTTTGGGGTTCGTTTTCACTTTCCTTCAGAGGGGAGTCATATAGGGATGACATGGTAATTTTTTTGTGACAATCCAATATGATGGAACAAAATGGCGGCCTAATAAAATGTTAAAAAAATATTACTAAAAAACTACTAATACAATTTACCTCAAATATTGTCCAAAAATCAAGTGTGACCTAAAAATTAAATGTGTGAAATATCAGTATCAAAAAACTATTTATCCAATTAAATTGAAATTGTATACAAAAAACAAGGGTGAAAAGGGATAAACCTGTAAAATTTGGTATATCCTATATGGCGAAACAAAACGGCGGCATAATTTAATGTTTAAAAAGTTAGTAAAATTTCATTTCCAACAAAATCATAATTGATTTCTTATAGATAAGTAATTATAAAAAAATACCGATAAATAAAACTAAAATTTTAAAATAGAATGTATATTTATATGTGCGTGTATATATGTATGTATGTATGCATGTTAGAAACATAAATAAGAGTATTGTGTTTTGTCCGGAACATCCCTCATAAGAAATTCCCACACACACATTGTATTTGTAATTTCTTATAAGGTAAGACTTGGGTACTTCGATTCAAAAATAAGCCCTTTGACTGAAGGATATAACGAAACACTTTTAAGAAAGATATAATTAAAATTTTAAACACAGTTGGAAATATATGACACAATTAAAACAAAAAAAAAATTATTTATTTATTTATTTGTTTATTAGCCCAACAGACATACATTTATGAATGGGATGTTCGCTTAGAACTTCGTCATCAAACATGTGATCCCGAAATAGATCATACATTGAAGATGGCAAGTATTTCATAGTATTAGTAAGTAACTAAATTTTTGATGTATTTATTAAAATATTATTAGTTTTATGGAACAACCTAAAAAACTTCTCAGCCGCCGTACATGTCTCTATAACTATTTCAATAAAAATTTAATATATTTGTTTGTGTTCTCGTCTCAGTTATTGCCAAACACCTGACTTACTTATACATATACATAATTTGGATTGCCTATACAGGGTGTTTAATTGAGTGTCAATATTTAAGGAAATGATTTTTGGGTCCATTTTACGAAGAAAACTTCATATAAACATATATCCTAAACGGTGTAAATTTTGAGATACAGGGTGTTAAACTTCAACAATTTCATAATTTTTTGATAATATCTCGAATACCAACTCTAGATATTGTAATGAAATTTGGTATATGCATCTAGTGGAATTTTTTGACTTCTCTTGTAACTTAATTTGACAGTTCAGCTTACCAATGAAGAGTTGGCAGACATGCATTACATGTATGGTTTGGCTGATGGCAGTTCACAGGAAGCTAGGCGATTATATCAAGAGCGCTTTCCTGTGCATAGAAGGTTGACTGAAACAGGTACATTCAAGCCAAATAATCAATTAAAAGGGGCCCATCAGACTGTAAGAACTCCAGAAATTGAAGAGGCAGTATTAAATTCCATACATGAAAATCTTGAACTGAGTACTAGGAAAATTGGAATTAACCTAAATATTTCGCACATCTTAGTTTGGAGAATTCTACATGGTTTTTTATACCCATATCACATTCAACGAGTGCAAGCCTTACTTCCCCGAGATCTTCCTTTCCGAGTTAATTTTTGTGAATGGTTTTTGGAAAAAATTGCGCGTAATCCCTTATTTGATCGCGAAATAATGTTCACAGATGAAGGGAACTTCTCCAGGAACGCTATCAGAAACTTCCACAATAATCATATCTGAGCCGACGAAAACCCCCATGCCATTGTAGAACATCAAGAGCAATTCTCTGTAAATGTTTGGGCTGGCATTATCGAAAATCACCTAATTGGACCTTTTTTCCTCCCAGAAAGACTAAATGGCCATAATTATCGCCGGTTTCCTGAGAACGATTTGCCGATATTGTTAGAAGATATACCAATTCTGATTAGAAACAGAATGTGGTTCATGCACGATGGCGCGCCCGCTCACTTTAATATTGAAACCAGAGAATATTTGAACCGCACATTTAAAAACAGATGGGTAGGTCGTGGCGGACCCCAACCATGGCCCCTCTAGGTCCACAGACCCAAATAGTTTGGATTTTTTTCTATGTGGACATCT
The DNA here is from genome assembly GCA_030620095.1 of Kuschelorhynchus macadamiae. Lineage (NCBI taxonomy): Eukaryota > Metazoa > Arthropoda > Insecta > Coleoptera > Curculionidae > Kuschelorhynchus > Kuschelorhynchus macadamiae. The sequence continues at coordinate 72,733 of JAUTXW010000925.1, read as the reverse complement.
TTAATCTTTAGTTTACCGCACCCCAGTAAACACTGTAGAGGAGCTGAAGGATCGTATAAGAGATTCTTGCAATATTATCAGAAACACCGAGGGTATCCTTCAAGAGTTCGCGACAACAAGAGGAAAAGGGCTGAAGCGTGTATTCTCCAAGGTGGTGGGCATTTTCAACAATTTATCTAATTTTTTTCTTCTGTTTTGTTTCACAAAGTGTGCTATCAATTTGTTAAAACCTAATTATTTTTGTTGAAATTATTAATTATGTACCTAGTTGTACTAGTATAGTTTTGTAAATAACTTGTTATTGTTGAAGAATGTTATATTATTTTAATAAAATTTATAAAAAGTATTTATGAAGGAACAGACTTCTGAAAAACATTGACATGGTGGTCCTAGATTGGTGGCTGAAGACTACATACTATTATCTACAAATATCTCTCACTAAGATAAAGCGATTTCTGATTTTAATAAGAATGGACATAGTAATTACTTTCACGCCACTGATTTTTCTAAAATAAAGCATTTTTATTGATTCATTTGTTTGTTTTTCAAAACTTTTAGTATTTATTTTCGACAAGATTTGATTTCTCGAGTTTAATACAATAATATTCCTCTGCATGCATGGTGATATACATCTTATGACCAGGATTGTTTGGACCATGCAGAGAAACGGTTTTTATTTTTTAAAACGAAAACCGTGCGTCCAACACAAAATTACCAAGGGATCAAACTTGCTCAAAAATTAATGGGAATTTCAAAAATAATTTTTATTTAAAAAAAAATCAGTGGCGTACCATCAATGTTTGGGAAAATATGCAGGTCGGATTCCGTACGGACGCCACTGGTGGAAATTAAAAAAATGTTCTACATTAAAAAATTCCACTAGATGCATAGTACCTCTATACCTAAATTTCATTCATCAATATTATTCAATATCTAGAGTGGTATTCGAGACATTATTGAAAATTATGAAATTATTGAAAGTTTTTAACACCCTGTATCTCAAAATTTACACCGTTTAAGACATATGTTTATATGAAGTTTTCTTCTTAAAATGGACCCAAAAATCACCTCCTTAAATATTGACACTCAATTAAGAAACACCCTGTATATGAGTAATTAAGAAACAAAAAATATATCAGAAATACATTAAACTTTTGAATATTAATAGTATTGATGTATAACAAAATTTAGAGGACTCATAAAATAATTCTTTTATAAGCTTTTATATGCTAAAAAGGTTAGGTAGGGATTGTATTATATTTTAATCATATATTAGATAAAATCCGAGGAACCAAGTTGTTGGAATTTGGTATGTAGAGGAATCGATAGCTTCTACTGATTTTTAAGATGCCATGGCCAAGACACTTAGCATGTAAGGCCAGCACACCCGAAAAAAAGTATGTTATGCTTTTTATTTTTAACTACATACATTTCTAATATATTCAATAATACTAGAGAATTATTCTGGTTTGGCATCAAAAGAAATATGAATGATACTAAATTACCACTGGTTTATATGTATCATAAAAATTAAAATATTAGAAAATACTTGTTACATGTTTCGTCCAGTTAGGGCATCATCAGACCTAAAAATTGAAAATCGCAAACTAAAAATATGATTTACAACAATAAACATAAAGATATTTTACTAGAGACAGATAGCAAAAACACAACGAACATCAACAATAGACGGCACGAGTCAGGTTATGGCAAATAAATAATGTTAAATAAAAGGTTTTAAAACGTATACAAGTGTGGTTTTAATTAGCGAGTGCAGTTTTCTGAACACATCCTAATCTTCCAAAAGTCAATGTAGTTTTAGCTGTCGTTCCGACTAGCGTTCAAATTACTGAGCTGTTTTCATGCAACGCTAATATTTCAAAGTTACTTTTCAGTTCATCTTATCTAAAACACTCAATAAGGTGAAATACTTGCAAACTAAGTATTTTTTTTTTAAAGAAGCTCAATGATTTTTGTAATTACAGTATATTATTATTGAACTCAAACCTAATTGACGTTTATCTGAGGATTATATCGATCGTAGGAAAAATCTTGTACCTAACACATTCGGAAACTGTCTTTTCCGCCCTTGACGTCGCGTGTGGAAAAGAAACACACTTGTTAGGTAAATAACTATTTTAAACCTGGTTTGAAATAGGTTTAAAATGACGTCATTAATTCAAACCGCAAAAAATTAAAATACCAACTGAAATGCTAACCAAGCAAATAGAACAACATATATAGAATTGTTTTGAGTTTTAATGTCAAAATTACCGCTTGTTTTATCGCTCCTATAATGTTTTTTATAGTTCTTATTTTATAGTTGTTCTTTAAAAGATCAGTTTTTGCTCATTGCCAGGCCGTCGGTAATAAGGCCTCTTTTATTGAAATGACTGTCCAATGAAGATAACTAATTATGTTTACTATTTGTCTTGGTCCTACAGAACACCTGCGACAACCAATCTATTGTGAAGAATGTTTGCCACCATTGGCGTATTCAGGATTTTGGTTTGGGGGGCCCTGTCATAGAGAAATCCTTTTATAGTCCCTAAAGCAGGCCATCGCCGCTACACGTGTTGGTTAAGAAATGCGGTGCGGTAGGCTTTGACTGGCCAGTGAGTATTGCCTAGGCTCTTGCGTTATCTCGCTACCACATAGTTATATCGCCCATAAACATATAAGCAAATATCTATGGTATCGCCCATAGCATATTCTTTTTCTCTGCCGCTGGCTTGTTATAGTCGAATGCGGTCTTATCGTGCGAGTATAAAGGTCACCAACATTATGAATCAAATCAAAAAACACAATGAATACCAAAATGTTGTGTGATTCTTTTATCGAGCTATTAAATCTCGATGGGCTAATTACAAATATACAGGGGGAAAGAAAATAGTTTTTTTTTAATATATTATGCAATATTACTAAGATAGCCACCTACTATTATTTTATATATTAAATGCCGAGGGACTAAATAAGAAAATTCGCTAAATATGTATTTAGTTAAAATTTTTTGGTTGGCAAAAACAAAAATACCCAAAATGGCAAGCGCCTTAATAAAGTCGGAATGCGGTTCGAATTAGTGGAACAATCAGGATATGTTCTGTTTATACAGCCACTTAATGAATGTGATATTGACCTAAAAATCTAATTACTTATACACTGTCGTTTATTTAAGTGCGGGCCACCCCTGTGCAAAGAAAACTTGTTTTTTTTTGTATTGTGAAAACAAAAAAATTTTATTTTGCAAAAATTATATACTTTTGTTAAAAATACAAGATAATTAGTTATTACTTCCCTCGTGAGATTTCAGATCTTTACGTTTAAGGGTTCCTAGATGCCGGAAAACATGTTTTTTCAATTCCGTCTGTCTATAGGTATGTCTGTCCGTGAGTCTGTCTGTTCGCGGCATAGCTAAAAAACTACTTATCCGATTTCTTCAAATTTGAGTCTAAGGGCCATACATGCAAAAAATACAGGCTGTATATATATATATATATATATATATATATATATATATATATATATATATATCGCCTATATTTTTCATTAGCCCCGAGTTTCTGGTAAAGAAAATTTTACCGATTTTTATATATCAAATTTTGTCTTATAATTAATAAAAAAATTTACATATTTTAAACACGCTTTAAAAATAGAACAAGTATTCTGTAATTATTTATTTATTGCCTACAAAATTACAAATGTACTAAAAAAGTAAGCAAAAAAATTATGTCAAATCTAATAAAAAAATTTTAAATTAAAATTCACTGGCTAATCTCCAGAAGCCAGTGGCAAAAGCTCTGAGAATCGGTATACGGAATGTACAGAAACTTGTGCATGAAGAAAAAACATAATTTACTTCCGAAGAAGATTAAAAAATGTATACGAAAGAATCCAAAGGCAAAAGACTTAAGTACAATGCAAAAATGAATATTCATAATGCAATTTATGATTTATGCACGTCAAAGACTAATATAATCCTTCAGAAACTTTTTAATATTATAGACTAAAAAATATCATCATCACTTAAACATTCCTCATCTTCTGAGTCGTCCTCAAATCGCCAAAGAACTCGTTCTCGATTCCACCAATCCCATATTAATTTCTCCGTATGTTCCACAGATTTCTTCCAGTACTCCGGCGTAATATAATTTAATGAATCTTGCCAAACAATTTGCACTTCATCTGATGTAAGACCATCGTTCAAGTGTTTTTCATAATATGATTTTGCCCCAGTCCATATTAATTCTATTGCATTAAACTGGCAATGGTATAGCGTAAAACCTCATGTCTATTTTCTCCGTAATATTTCATCTACGGCATATATTGTTGGTTTTTTAATAAATTTTTCCATTAAGAGAATATCTAGTTTCAGCATATTGGGTAAAGGATTTTGTTTTTGTTTTATTAGCCAGTCAGTTTATCAGTTTATTTAAGATGCTTGAATAATAAGATGCATTGTCCAGAATGATTAAAGATGGAGCATCTAAATTTGGAATCAGTTGTCCTTTTAACCACTTTTCAAACAGTTCACAGTTCATATCATCATGGTAGTCCATACTTTTGGATGTTGAAGAAAACAGTAAACTGGCACCTGGGAGAAATCCTGTTGAAGAACCTGCATGCAAAGTGATGAACTGTTTTCCCGTCCCACACCCCTTTTATCTCTTGACACTTCCATCAGAAAATATCCAAGTCTCGTCTAAAAATACCACTTTTCTAAATTTTGAATTAACATTTTCCGCGTACTTCTTTAAAAACTGGATACGCTGACTTGCTTTATGTGGCAACTCGAATAAAAATATTCGATTACAGTCTTTTTTATATCGAAAACCCAACATTTTTATTAATTTTGACAACGATTTTAGCCCAATTTCCAATATACCTCGATTTTTTAAAGCGGCTTTTAAAACTTGAAGGGTTATATTAGTTTTTGTATATAAATCGTAAATTGCATTACGAATATCCATTTTTACATTGCTACTTAAATCTTCTGTCTTTGGCTTTTTTCGTGTACATTTCTTAATCTTCTTCGGTAGTAAATTATGCTTTTTTTCATGCACAATTTTCTGCACAGTCCTTATACCGATTCCCAAAGCTTTTGCTACTGTCTCCAAGATATTGGCCGGTGAATTTTCATTTTCGTAATATTTTATTAGATTTAAAACCATTGTTTTCGCTTGTGGATGCAAAAAACCCGAAAATTGTTTTCTACTACTCATTTTGTCACTGACTTGTCAATCTGACTTTGAAGTGATATCGCTCTAAGATTTTTGCAACTGCTGGTATTTATATGTTTATCCTCTTTTTTCATATGAAAGTATCATAGGTCTATCTAATTCATCTTCCGGGTTTTATGCGGAGGATATGATGAATGATTACACGTAATAAAAGAAAAACAAACTTAAAAAGCTTGTCGTTGATAAATCGTATGACCCGCACGTTAACACTGCTTTTGACTATAAGATAACTTTACTGCAATATGGCGATCGCTCTCTAATTTTTTGATATTGCCCAGACCTCTATGTATTCCGGGTTGAAAAGTAATAGATGCATATCGCACGAAAATATTACAAAATAAGTTATAACGTTTGAATTAATTTTGTTTCATTTAAAATATACCTTTGGTTGCTGTTTTTGTTAATTTATAATGTGAAATTTTTGGAAGGGCATTACCCATTTGCCCTTATGATAAAATCGCCACACGGGGGCTTTCTTTCTACTAGAAATCTTATCTAATCTAACTTAACCAAAAAATCATGAGCTAAACTAACTCAGATCGGCCAACATTTCCTCTAAAAAGAAAACCACTATTAACGTAGTTCAAGGTTTTACGATATTTCCTAACATCCGTAAATTAATAACTCAATAACAAAATAAACTCACATGTAAGTTAAATCTCTACTTTTCTTCAAAACAACCTACTAATTAGAAAACGTCCAGGGCAAAAAAAAATGCAATAAAAGCCGTAAACTTCCATGGAAATCGGTTTTAAATACTGTAAGGCTAGTTAGGTTAGCTTGGCGATGGCAAAAATACGCACAATTACAGAATTTAAGTAATTCAACGGTTTCGCGAGGATATTGGCGAGGTTTTCCTCGCGACATTTTTAAGCATTCATCGCAAACGATTCACAAAAGTTCAAAATCAAACGGTGTTGTTGCTGTTGTCTAATTATGTTTTATTAATTACATAGATAATGAATAATTACAAAATAATACATAGAAAGTAATTTATAAAATAGAGACGTAAAAACATACTTTAAACTAGCCTTTAGGGTTGGGGGTGGCTGCAAGGAACTGGCAGCCGCCCCTATATACGCCTATAGTTACCACGGTATATTGAATGCGATTTTTTCAATTATTTCGTATGAGTCGAGGGCTTTTCCAAAAATTCTTATGAAAACTTTTGCAGGCGACAGACAATCCATGACACCATTTGAAAGTTTAGTTTTCTAAATATGTACCACATGTTTGTTGTTTTGCCCAGTGGCCATGATTACATACAATTTATATATATTTTAAATATTTCTAATGTATGAAAAGCCATAAAAACGAAATAAACCTTATGGGCTAATCCTACGTTAGTTTTAAATTTGGCACCACAAGCACGCGTCTGGTTTTGAATCAGGAAGAGATTGTGTTTCGAAACATTTTGAACCAATTTCGATGTGACATCATTAGTTCAACGCGAGAATGTACCGTAGTGAAATTGTTTGAACCTGGTTCAACCAGTTTTAGTGCGAGAAAACAGCTCAAATATTAAATGGGGGTCGAAAACAAATCGTTAACGCATGATACATCCGGACTTTTAAATTCTCTACTAATTTCCAACGTCTCAAGTAAGTTTAAATTTTTGCCTTTATTGCTATAATATAATATGCAGTGACCTCATTTTTTGCATCTTTGTAACAGTTGACAAATCCATCAGTGTGACATTTCGAAACGTTAAAATAGTTTATCTATGCGTCAAAACCGAGTCAAAATTGAAAAGGCCGAAAAAGAATTGGAAATAGACGACTAAGTGAGCAAAGCCAGCTTATTATTCTTAATATATTAGCTTTTTTTGAGCTAGAAGAACACTTGTTCTTCTGCTGCAGGAATTGCCTTGGACCTTCAGAATGTGGTGGAAAGAACAGCTTCCGCAACGAAATAAGATCAAGATCGATATTTAATTTAAGAAAAAATGGACTAAAAACCGACAAAAGATTCAATGAATTATCATCAATAAGAAATAAAGAGCATATCAAGATAACCGACTACTTAAAAATGCGCATGTATGCCCAAAAAGAACATATTTCCATAAAGTCTCTCCATCAGAAACTGAATGACCAATCATTTCAACTATTCTATTCGTTTTCGGCGAAAATGAGCAAGAGAAATTGGCTTTCGATGGAAGAGAAGTAACAACCGCAAGTATCTCGTGAATCTACCACATGTTTTTAATGAAATTGAGGGAGTACACAAAAAATATGAATTCACTAGAAAACGGTTTTACTCCAGTCTTCCTTGATGAAACATAGATATTCAGTAAAGGGTCTTCTAGAAATACCTGGCAGGATGATACAAAAGTCACAAGCTTTTAGCTACACAAAGCGTACATTTATGGAGCATTTTGACTATATTTGTGTTTTGTTTAATTTAGTTTTCTTCTGCATTTACATTGAGAGTATGGGAAAGTTATTATTTTTACTAAATATCAAAAATAGACATGTTATAAGCTGTCGAAAAGTAAGCATCGATCGGCTTAAAATGTTTGCTAATTTGAGGTGCTATTGTAATCCAAATCATAAAAAAACTAAGTTTATTATAGACTACTTTTTAACGGTATTTTAAAGATAAATAATATGAGAGTGTGCGAAAGTTATTATTTTTATTAAATATCAAAAAAAATATCAGTAAATTTTGCACCATAAAAAATACTTATGTTTATTTTTTTGGGATTTCACATTTTCACATCCCCGCAATAATCAGGAATATAAATCTTCAAAGATAGTGTAATTTAATTGATAAACACGACCAGGATTTGGGTCAAAAGCCAACCGTTTTTGGCCGCGAAAAAATAAAAATGTTTATTTTTTGATATTTAGCAAACATAATTACTACAAAATCCTATATTATTTAACTTTTAAATACTGTTGGGAAATTGTTAATAATAAACTTAGTTTTTTTATAATTTTGAAAAAAAAACTTAAATTCGTTTGAAGAAATGGGGTGAAATGACTCAATGTTCGTAAATATACTAGACTTCTAAATTATATATATAAAAAAACAGATTTTTTTCTTTTGCTCCAGTGTTAAAATTGTTGATTTTTTTAGGTTATACATACATCGTCGTCAACGCCGGTAATGAGAACGGGTTTATCAAGGGAGCTATTTTATAGTTTTCAAAAACGGGACAAAAAGTGAGGACTACCACGATAGTATGAATCGTCGAAATTTCGAAAAATGGTTTAAATATCAACTTGTTCCTAATTTGCCGCCTAAATCATTAATTATCATGAATAACGCAAGCTACCACTCAGGGCTAGTAGAAGACATACCCCGAAAATCCTGGACCAAAAAAGGATTCATTTTATGACTTTCAAAAAAAAATAATATCTTTCCAGAGGCAGCAATGAAGAATCAAATCTAGGATTTGATAGAAAAAAATTGAAGTACAGGGAAAAAATATTTTCTTGACGAAGCGCTGATCATTGGCAGAACTATATTCGGCTTACCTAAAAAGAGATTCTAGAAGCTTTGGAAGTAGTCAGAATATGGAATACTTCAGATATAAACCCCGTCATAGTGACCGATTCGGATGACGAAGATGAGAGCGGCGATCTGTATTCTGACATTCACGATTTTTGATTTATATCGGTAAAATATTTTTATAGTCCCTAATATTTATATAAAATTTTAGAATAAAAATGTATTTTGTACGTTTTCAAAATCACATGTCATACTGTTCTTAATTTAATTATATATTTATATATTGTGTTTGTTAAATATCTGCATAGCCTGGGGAACTGTAAAATTATTAAAATTAGCATTTATCCTTCTTAATGGCAGCTACACACCAGCACGATCTTGGACGCCATCACGGCCATCGTGGCGTCCAAATGACAGCATAGGATCGCCACCGTGATTGCTGCCAAGAACACTTTAGTGTGTTGTGTGCATTACTTAAATAACTTGGTATATTAACTGTTAAGAGCTAAGAAATATGTTCTTTTTGTTCTGTCGTTACGTCATTGCATATCCCAAATAATTCTACTGTACTTTCAGTTGGAAAATCATGACTGGAAATTAGCGAAAGATGATTTAGAAAACGTTACGTCGGAATTTTTCAAATTGTTAAACTGAGCCCGATATTTGTTAATTGCGTTGATGTTTCCCTGCCTGATGACTGCATTTCATAAACACCTGAGGTTGAAAGTGGAGACACCATTCTGGTCCAAATTAAGAATATACAGGTCATCGTTTAATAAATTTTTAATTTTAAATTTCCTGTCAAAAAAATAGAAGATACAGTATAGTTGAGTATAACTAAACAATATAATAGTTACTGCTGGCCCGGCAGACCTTGTTTGCCTTTTCTGTTAGATGGCGCGATGAATTCCAGTGAAGTTATAAGAATATGGTGCGCATTCAGCACATCATACAGAAATGTCTTTGAAGAAAAACAATGGTTTTATAGACAAAATACGTAATAAAGCAATACATAAAATAGCATTGAAAGGTCTCGGTAAGCCAGACGATCCTTACACAAAAAAATCTTATTATAACTCTCAAGAACTTGCCGAACAATCTGGCTTAGTGCTTTAAATATAAAGATTGTCGTATATTTTTCATACCCTTGAGAGCCTTTAGCTGATCTATATATATATATATATATATATATATATATATATATATATATATATATATATATATATATATATATATATATATATATATATATATATATATATATATATATATATATATATATAAATATGAAAAGCGTGGATTGATAATACAAATTAGCCTAAATTCTGAAATATTGGCGTAGATATATACATTTTTTTCATTCATTAGACAAAATTTTAAAATAAACAAGAACTCAAAAAATTACTTTTTGGAAAACTGTGTAGCCTGATATAAATGTAGAATTTATTTACCATTTGTAGAAACAAAATTAAAGAAAAGACTTGCAGCAAAATTACTTTTTACCAAAATAGATTTTTGGGAAAAACACAATCTGTTTTGCTAAACCTTAAATAAAAAGTGTTCTGTTGCTCCACTGGTTTGAGCAAGACGAACTCAAATTGTCCGTGTAAAATTGAAATAAAAATATATACATGTAAACTGTAACTACTAGCTTTAACTTGAATGTTTCGGTTTGCCTAGATCCACAAAAAGAAAGAGTTGTTGCAGAAACATTTCAACATAAATCTCATGCCAAGCTGGTGATACGACAAACCAGGAGCTTTGTGAAACTTTCTCAATTCCGGCTGATTGATGACAAAACCGGAAAAATGGGTGCGGAAAGAAACGCATTTATTAAATCATCCCACTGGAAAATAAATTCGCGCAAATTTACGTACGGCCGCAGAAGAAAGTTTTGGACTTCGAGTTGCTCAAGTTTTCTTAAATTTGTATTCTGTGAAAACTTCGTTTTGGAGCCAAAGTTTGAAACATCACTAGTGCGGTATATGGAAAATTGGTTGCAGATTTTTATATTTAAAATATCGTATTTCATAAAGTTGCAGAAATAAATTGGAAAAATATTATATTATAATATTCAAACTTTGTACTGAATATATTTAACAGTAATTAATATTAATTTGCTAATAAACAGATTTCTTAAATTTACTAAATACCTCAATTTAATTGTTTTGTCAGAAGTTTGCCGTTTTCATACTATCTACATTTTTCAATTTTCCATTTTACCTTTTCTTAGGTAATTATTTTCACTTTAGTACTCTCTGTATGTACAAGGTGGTCCAATAATAGAGGACGTCGACCGTAGCTCGGGACCCGTTAATTACAGAACTTAAGGAAAAAATATTTGTAAGTAAATCGGCCAAGTTCGAAAGTTGGCCGCTAGGGGAGGTAACAGCAATAGAAAAGTGTAAATGCCAATTTTCTCTTAAATTTCTATGATTGGGGTATATTGAAAATATAAGCATTGTATTTTTTCTCAAATAATTATTCACTTTCTTACTTCAGACCATTTTTACCTATTTTCAAAAATAAAGTGGTGTGGAAAGTTTAAACATTTTTACTTTTAAATATAGATGTCTATGACCCGATTTTATTCAACTTGGTGTCTAAAAAAGTGTTATTTTGCTCTACTCGTCGAGTCATAAACTGTACTGTAAAGACTTTGTTAGTGGTCACTAGATGGCGTTGTTTCGGAATTCTCCAAATAATGCTGATTTTCTTAAAAAATCAAATCAAGCGTGTGATTAGTCCCTAAACTTTTACTATATTCTTGGAACTTAGGCCCTAAAGTAATTAATTATATTATATATTTATATGTATATATATATATATATATATATATATATATATATATACATAGATACTAAAATCAATAAAAATGCGCTTTCACACACCTTTATCAAAAGTTCTTGGCCGGAAAAGATATATGTAGAATAGCAGAAATATATAATTTCTGCAGGTGCAAAACGGCCTACAAGAAGAAGAGAATATATATTTCTGCTATTCTACATATATATATATATATATATATATATATATATATATATATATATATATATAACGGGTGATTCAATTCCACATTAAAATAATAAAAAAAAAAAACTCGGAAGAATAGAAAAAAATACAAACATTTTTATTTGCCATTTTAGGTTAGTGTATTACAATTAGGTATGAAAGATGATGTCATTCAAATGACCCCCGCGACTCATGTGGCATGACGTAATTCGTGTATTGAAATTTCCTATCACTTTTTGACACAATTCAGGTTCTATGCCGGCTATTTCGCGTCTAATCTCCTGTTTCAGCTCTGGAATAGTGTTTGGTTTATTTTTATACACTCTGCTTTTTAGATACCCCCAAAGAAAAAAATCTAGGGGAGTAAGATCACATGATCGCGGCGGCCAATTGATATCGCCGTTGCGTGAAATAATCCGACCTGGAAACTTGCCGCGCAGCAATTGCATCGTTTCTCTGGATGTGTGACAAGTGGCTCCATCCTGTTGGAACCAAAAATCTTCAATGTCAATACCTTCCAACTGCTCCCAGAAAAAATCAGATATCATGTTTCGATAGCGAACACCATTAACCGTAACAGCGTTCTCCGCATTATCCTCGAAAAAAAAGGGACCAATTATTCCTCCGCACCAAAAGGCGCACCAAACAGTCACTTTTTGAGGATGCATTGCTTTTTGGACAATCTCTCTTGGATTTTCTAATCCCCAAATACGAGCATTGTGTTTGTTTACAAAGCCACCAACGTGAAAATGTGCCTCATCGCTAAAGATGATTTTCGTTGAAAAATGAACCCCTTGTTCTCGTATCCATTCTGCAAACACGCGGCGCTGTTGATGATCTCGAGGTTTCAACTCCTGAGTTATTTGGACTTTATATGGGTGTAGATGCAAGTCTTTTGTTAAAATTCGCTGTGTGGTTGAATACGTAAGGCCCACTTGCTGCGATCGATGACGAATCGATGTGTTTGGATCTTCGGCTACACTTTCGCGAACAATGGCAATATTTTGATCTGACCGACCTGCACGAGCACGTTGAGGGAATTTGAGGTTAGTTACAGATCCAGTTTGCTCGAATTTTTGAACCACATTCCAAATTGTCCTCTCAGAAGGTCGATTTTGCGCGCCGAAAAATTCACGTAGAGCCCGAAATGCATTTTTTCTTGATCGACCATTTTCATAATAGGCTTGCACAATTTTTACACGTTGTTCAGTCGTATATTGCTCCATGACTAATTTTGTTTATGTTTTGAGGTTAGAAATCTCATATGATAATAAACAAATACAGTGGCGTTTCAAAAATATTTCAGATTGTAATGTGGAAACTCTTATTGAATCACCCTATATATATATATATATATATATATATATATATATATATATATATATATATATATATATATATATATATATATATATATATATTAATTTGGGATGGGTTCTTGGACCTTTTAACTATATTCTTAGGGTTTTATTTTCTTAGAATTTTCGGTTCTTAGAATAAATGGGACAACTGAGTGTTAAAATTTGTCATTTATTTGTAAACGTTTCAATAATTGCATGGCCTTCATCAGAACTAAAACTCATTAAAACAATAGATTTTCAAATATAAAACAACACATAATATTGTAAAATTATAACAGACATTCATGCAAATAAGACGGGACTGTGGATGTTAATAATTAACTTCATCAGCTTTTAATGGTTTTGCATTAGATTACATCAATAACATACCATCAAAGTGAATATTCTCGCAACGAGAAGAGATATTAAGATGTGGTTTCCACAGATCTGTTGCAAATCTAATTGTCTTCAGATTGCTTTACGCAAATGTTTTGCTTATGGTAAGAAATCTATTGAAAAGGTTGAAAAACCTCGGTCATGATAAATTTTTAAAATTTGGTGCTCCGTTAATTTACAAAAACACTTTTTATTTTTGGTTGCTCTATTGAAATAATCCTTATTAAAATTACAAGAAAAAAAAATTATTTTTTTTACTTAGTCATTTAAAATATATATTTCCATAGTTCGTGGTACCAATACTCTCCATAGAACATATAGGGTGTCCAGATATAAATGTAAGATTAGTTGAGCAGATATGACAAAAAACATTTGTTCCAACACATTTTAGTGCCCTGTAAAATAGAAACCAGTTTAAATATTAAAGATTTATTCCAAGTTTCTAGTAATTTAGAATATTTTATCATAAAGGTTTTCTTTTTTTTTTGCTTTAGTAGTTAAGTAAATTCAGTCATCAAAAACGCCGTATGCACGCACACTGCATGATTTAAAAAATTCGTGTTACTACTTTTGCACTTTTTGTTTTTAAAGCGAAAACGTTAGATGTTCTTTTCGCCATGTTTTTCAATTTATATGCCGGTATTCCAAGGAATTCATATATAAGGGTGATTAAATGTATCAACAAAGCCTGGCATTGCTTTAATATTACAGGATGTTGCAAAAAGTAGTATTGTTTATATTGAATACCCTACAGGTGATAGGATATCTTTGAACAGGAATTATATCCCAGTTATTCGTAGAAATGAAGAAAAAGTTTTAATTACGAAAGTTGCCTAAAGATATTTCTTATGTGATAAAATTATGACAAAATGAATTAAGAAATCAATAATATAAATGCAATACCCTTCATTTTCTTACATTTATGACTCTACGCAAAATTCTAGGCTAACTTTTTATAACATACCCTATGCCTATCTTTAATTGTTTTCCCATACAAAAATGGACAATTTTTGACTTTAAGAGGCTGTAAAATCTAAACGGTTCGAATTACACATTTTTAAATGCAATACCCTTCATTTTCTTACATTTATGACTCTACGCAAAATTCTAGGCTAACTTTTTATAACATACCCTATGCCTATCTTTAATTGTTTTCCCATACAAAAATGGACAATTTTTGACTTTAAGAGGCTGTAAAATCTAAACGGTTCGAATTACACATTTTTATCCTAGTTTATAATTGCGTCGATTTTTAAAAATAAATTGGAAGAAGTTTAATGTCATGTTAAACTCAAAAATGTTTCCATAAGAAAGACTATAAAAAGCCAAGATAGGAGTGTGCAATTTGTTTTGCCCTAGCTCGAACCGTTTAAATATTATAAATTAAATAAATTCAAAATTGTCAATTTTCAAGCGAGAATATTTCGAAAACAATTGAAGAGAGGCATAAGGTAAATTAAATCAAGTTAGCCTAGAATTCTGCATATAGTTCATAAAGCTAATAAACTACACTATATTGCATTTAAATTAACAATTTTTGAACTTATTTTGTCAATTCGATCACGAGTTTTTAATTTTTTTTCACATCAGAAATGTCTAGAAGTATCGAAGATATAAGTACTGTTCATAGATATCTGGATTACTGTTTAAGGGATTTAATTTAAAAAATACCTTTAATCTTATAGAAATGACAGGGTATATTATTGTCTAGAAAAACTAGAGAAATAAAAAGTTGATATATGTAATCACCCAGTATGTATGAAATTATTGGAATAACCGGTATATAAATTAAAAAACACGGAGATATGAAAAGCTAATGTTTTCGCATTAAATAAATTTGCAAAAGTGATAACATGCAATATGATGCCAAAGAGCCGTTATACGGCGTTTTTGGTTCCTAAAAAGGCCCCTGTAATTACTAACTACTAAACCAAGAGAAAAAAATTGAAAACCTTCATGGCAAAATCTTCCAAGTTACTAAAAGCTTACAATAAATGATTAATATTTAAATTGGTTTCCATATTACAGGGGCTGAAACAAACGTTTGTTATCATATATGTTTAACTAATCTTAAAGTAATTTCTGGATACCCTGTATATTCTAAAAAATAATTATTTTACACAAAAGCCGATTTTTTCAAAAAAAAACCCATTCTAATATTAAAACATATAAGTTGCTAATAACAAACCTAGAAAAAGACTCCAAGTCTCGATCTCCGTAAATTATAATTATGTGACACGTGTTTCCTTTCGACCTTCATCAGACCTACAAACAGAGAGGACCTTATTAAATAATCACACTCACAAATCCGAAAACAATAACTTACAAATAAAATAAAACACACTAAAGTGCAACAAAACAAACAACCACTTATACATATTTGATCGACACTAAAATTAGTTTAAGCCTCAAGTGAATAAACAAAATAAAGTATTAAAAAAAAAATGCACGTTCCTAGCTAGGATCGAACCCGGACCGCCTGAGTGGGAGGCCAGAGTAAGTGTCTATACACACTGGACGTCAACGAAAATAACCAAAAACTAGGTTGAAAATTTTTCGGGAATAACGGACGGTAGTTCTGCTTAAATCTTATTTATTACCAAGCAACGTGTCGATGCCTTTATTGCATCTTCTTCAGGCTACGTAACTGTTTACGATTTAATCATTACATTAGTTACAGCAATCATTTTGTTACAAAGTGGTTTCAACTAATTAAATATCTGCATTTTCCATGTGCCTTGTCAGAGAAAGATAAGCACTCCATATACCTACAAATAAAATATTTTTTTTTCATCTCCTGAGGTCCTGATAGAAACTATTTATAAAACTTGTATGCTTCTTTTATAGATAAAAGTCGTACAGCCAACAAGTGAGTGACACTCTAATGTGGAAAGGACGTCACGCTCTTACAAAAAAAGATGTAGGTATATTTCACTTTGATCGACATATTTCATCCGTATTTTCTTATTTGGCTTTATCTTATAAAACAAATGTGAAACCTATAAATAAAAAGGAATCCGCTTACTGAAAGTAATTTTTTGTCGCATATTCGTTGATAAAATAAAAAGGAATATTTGCTGGGTATAAATCAGCCATATTTTTAAAGGCTCCTTATTCAAAAGGATTTTCAATAATAAAGGGTCGAGACTGGAGTTTATATATTTTTAATATATTTTTGGGGAAATATTGGAACTACGCATTATAGCAAAATGGCAAATAATGCTATTAAGAAACAAGCGGTATATTTTCAAGTCGACAAATATCTCAAGAGTTTAATCTTTGTACAGACCTAAACGACAAACAGAATGCAAATAGAACTGAAAATAATACGCATGTAAATAAAATCTTAATTAATGTTGGATTCAAACCTAACATCTGAATCTTATATAGCTGGTTTAGTTAAAAACTAACTGTTAAACTACAACTTTGCGACACTTTAATTTTTTTCTGTGCTGTTTTATGGTAATTTTGTCTATGGAGCATCAATTCTCAACAAGGATAAGTCTCTTTAAAACCCTTGCATACGGTTTGCTTTCAATTTGAGGAATTTCGATCACATTTAGTAAAAAATCTGGATGGCTTAGTCTAGAAAGTAGATTTTTAGTTCATATGGCAACAAGCGTTTTTAAGATAATTAATAGCTAACAACCAGGCTATATTTATACTAAGTTTGTCAGGGGTCCAGATACACATAGGGCACATACTCGTTCTGGGCATACGTAAAGAGTGCCAAAGCATAGAACCAGTCAGCTCTAAAGATTTTTTCCTTTTTCCTACAACTCTGTCAAAAGTTTAAATGCAATTCCTTTGTGATTACGTAATCCCTAATGTGACAACTTTCAGAGGACAAGTTAAACGCCTAGGAGTGTTTACGAGATTTTGTATTGAATATACATGCAGCTCCTGACACTACAATTTGAAGAATTTACTTTTTTGTCTTTGATCTTTAATGGGCGATTAAGTAGAAGAGCGACAAGATCGAACGACGCCACACCGAGCTTATAAAAATTTTCTATTTGTGTTATATTTACGAATCTCCCCCTAAAGAATTACTTTTTTATTGGAAAGTAAAGTGACAAACCATACACAAATTTGGAAAAGGTATATACTGTTTGTAAATTAAAATGTTTTGTCACGAGTCACTTACTTTGTACAATAATGCAAATTGTTTATAACTAAATGCACTAAACGTATTCAAACTGACCTGCATCTAGCATTATTTGACGTCTATGAGAATGTATTTAAAAATGGGTTATAACTATATAATAATCTTTCCAGCATATTTGTTGAATTTTTTAATATTGGTTAGTTTTATTAAATATGTAGTAGATAATATGTATTTCTACTTGTAGATTTCTGGATTTTTTCCTGAAGCTTTTGTTTAAGGTTATGCCTGTTCGGTATTGATATTTCAGTAAAGTAAGCAGTTTTGTTTATTTTATTTAGAGGTGTACTATCTTGGAGATTGGTATAAACGGTTATATCAGTGAGTATGATATCGTTATAGTAGAGCTTGTCTGTTTCATTTTCCAGCAAACTGGGTGGTTTGTATTTATAATAGGGTTGGTTTACTGCCATAACATTGTACAATATTCCTAGTTGGCTATTCTTTTGCAGCTAGAATCGGGCACCCTGATATGATGTGATCAATTGTTTCACTTTGCTGGTGGCATCTTCTGTATTTATCCGTTTCAGGATGCAGATCTCCTTTTTGTAACCATAAATTTGATTTTTTCTAATGAATATTATTAATATTATCGAAACTGACAATCAATTTCTCAACAAATGTTCGGTTCCAAGCCCAACCCGGATGCACGCATCAAAAGGAGTGGGATGGTTTCTATTAGTTCTAGGTGTCCTGTAATAATTTTCTCACAATGTGGCAAGTATTGAGCAGGACTGCCTTCTGAAAGTCGAAGAAGCTGTTAGTATGCAGTCCTATGATTTTCAGGTTCTGTTTTAGTGTTTTTGCAACTAGTCCAGTTGACGATACGATGATCGATATCACATGAACCTTATGACCATAAGTTCGATTTTTGACAGTTTTGGAAAATTGATTTGCGTTTATGGCAAGAGACAACCAGAAATTCTGTTTTAAAAAAAATGTATTTTATTTTACTTAGGTACAAAATTACGAGATTGGATTCTTACTGTCCAACGTTTCAACTCAAACTGACCGTCAAAACCCAGTACATTAAGTGAAATAAAGTAAATAATGATATGTTGCAAAAACGAGGAGAACGCTATGTGAGCAAGTTGGTTATAGTTTTCACTACAGGGTGCAATGTAACTCGCATAACACGTACAAAATTTCTCATATCACCCATTTATAGTTCGCAAATAAGTAAATCTAACATGGCTAACATGACAACACCTACGCGCTTCTTAAATACAAGCAATAACAAACAGCGGAAGTTAATTTAGTAAGGTAATTTTATTGTGAATTAATTAATTAAAATAAAAATTAGTTTCCAGTTATGTTTGCAATATTTACTCGGGAAATATTCTAACAAAATATAACGCGTGCAAAAAAATGTCTTTCCGGAAAAACTCCAAAACTTATCTCGCCCATATTTTCTTTAAATAAAAGCATTCATGCACATATTCATGAGGCGGCTTATTGACCATGTGCACTCTTGCTTTTATTATGAAAATAAGTGTTCAACATTTTTTCGATTATCCGAAAATTTTGTTTGCACTTGTTATATTACTACTGAAAAATTTCCACAGCAACCTTTTGCTTTTAACTGTAAAAAAAGGTAAACAACATTCTTTCGCCGTAAATGCACTTATAAATTTTTCACCCCTGTCCATATCATATTATTATTACATACTATAATTCCAGTATATTTAGTGTTTTTACTCGGTAAATACTCTAGCAAAATATAATATGTGCAAAACAGTTTTCTGACCGGAAAAAAAATCAAAAGATATTTCGTTGCTATTTTCTTTAAATAAAATCATTTGTGCATATCGCCAAGAGCTGAAAAAACTCCCTCCCTCTTTGCAGTCGAGATTTTTTTCAGTTCCTGGCAATACGCAATTTTACATTTTTTTTAGAAAATAGCTGTTTAACATTTTTTCCTGAGTAGCATAACTGCTCATGAGTAACATTTTATTATCGAGCAAAACTCTTTTTAAAAAACAACTTAAAATTTATTTTAAAATGAAAAGTTACAATGTACTTAAAATGCCCGTTAACATCAATTACATCAGCTTGCCTGACTGGCAATGGCGTCCACAACTGGTTTTATGAGATTTCTTGCTGACGCTTCGGGATTTGGACTTAGCATATTTCTTCTATCTTCTATAGGGTGGCTCGTCGCGTAATTCCTCCACCATAAAATTCAACTTAATGGTTAAAGAAGTTGAACATGTGGTAGTGGTATGTCTTCAGAGGCTGGCTCTTCTTGACTCGGCTTCTTGACACATCTGGTATATAGTAATTTCTTATAGTATATATAAAAGCATGCTATAATCAGAAATAAATTAGTAGAGTCCAAAAATTTTTCCATTTCGATATTTGGTTCATTTTGTAAGATTTGGCTTCTTATGGAATATAAGTTGTCGAGTTCAATGTCGTCAACTGGATCGAGAAGCTCGATTTTCGGGTTGATTAGTTCGATATTTGGGAATAGGATTGATTGGCTATTGATTCCTGATTCTTCAGTACCGAAGATTTACTGTGTTGTCTTTAGTTTACAATTCCTTGGAATATCGAAAATGTAGGAGCTTATCAAGTTTAGGTTTTCTTCTTGATTTTCACATTTAAATTTAACATTTTTCATTTGTGGAAATAGTTCTATGTTGAATGTTTATTGGTAGAACATAAGGAAAATTATTTTGCCTTCTAAAATATTCGTTCGGCGTATTATTATTAAAAGTATGGTAATTATAATTTGTTTGCAACAAAATAGGGTTATTATTTTGTTTGAAATTTTGAATAGTTTATTTACCTGTATTTTGGAAATATTGATTATTATATTCCTGATTTACAAATCGTAATGCTTCGGCAAGTGTTTGGGGTCTCATACATTTTTTATTAGTCTCTAAAGGTTCTTTTAGGCCTGACAAAAATGTTTTTAACGCTAATTCTGAATATAAATTTCTTTTAAGAACTTTTGCTGCATCATTTGCTTTAATGACTGTCAACAAAAAAAACAGTAAATTTAATATATGTAATACTTTATCATAAAAGTGATTTGGTTTTTCGTTAGCTTAACCATTGAGACAAGATTCATCTCGTTGATCAGCAAAATTTCTTTGCAAGGTATTTTTTAAATCATTCCAAGTATTTACGTTTTGAATGTTCACAACGACCTTAGCTGTTTCAATACTTATTCCTATTAAACAATTAATTAAATATACATTTTCAAATTTTCCTGGATTATTTTGATCATAAAATTCTTTTACTAAACTATCACATATTGCGGATTTCTGTATTTCAATGGCCAACTCCGCATATTTGGCGTTTTTCTCTTGATATTATCCACATCTACCAAATTAGCTGTCTATGTTTCTTTATTCACCAGTACCACGTCAGACCGATTTTTCGTCGGTCGGTGATAACTGCACGGTTGTACAACAGTTTGAAGGCATTATTTTCATACCCTGAACTTGGTTGGTATCTATAACAAGGCACAAAGGTGTTCAGGAGCCCGTATTTATTGGGGGTAAGTTTTTGGTGTCTGATGTTATAAACCTAGTTATATCGCTAAAGGTAGTTCGTGTTTGCTAGGTAAGTGCAGCCAGATGGTATATGCTGTATTGAAACTTATCTCTCGCTACATTTTCGACACTTATGGTATTCACCCACTCTTTGATGATGAATTTCGTGTAATTCGATGTTGTTAATAGCTTGATCCTGAATTGCCATCACAAAGCATTCTGTCTCTGGGAATAGTTGTCCAAAGTTCAACCACCTGTTGGGTGCTTCCTTATCTATGTGTGGCTGATTCAAGTCATTGTGATGACGGCCGTATGGTGCCATTTGAGCCCATTGTTCCTGTTTGTCGGGGTTTGAAAGTGACTTTAGGATGATGTTGTCACTTGCGAGATTGAGTGAAGAATTGAATTGATCATTATGCGGTGAAGGCTTGATGGTGAAGAAATGTTTGCAGCTGGATGGTCATTGGTCAGCGTGCCCAAAGGCAACGTGTATATATGAGCTATTTTACATGTGCGCTAATGCCAGGTTGCGTAGGAGATCCTGTGTTGTCGGTTTTGCATTCTAGACATTATGGGTTACGCAATATAAACTATGACCACGCCATGGATCATTTTACAACTGACACAATTTGATACATTACGTTAGGTATTGATTTAAAAATATATTATAAAGAGTATTATAGTGGCATTCGAAAATAATTAAAAAATGTGAATTTAAAAATACTCTCAAAAGAAATATTTCTTCGAGAAATCCGTAAATTTGCTTTACCCGGATTTTCTCTTGTTATAAACCTTTCCTTTTGTTGGGAATAGTATATGTTTTACCAGCTTTCCCTACGTAACTCTTGATTTTTGGCCATAATTTAGAGTAAATTAAATAAACAGTTTTTACATTGACAAACACCGACATTTTGTTCCTTTATGTTGAGTTCATACCGTCCTATCCCCTATATCACGTTTAATTTAAAATTTAAAGTCATTTAATAATATTGTTTTTCGTTGATTTTTTAAACACTGTTTGGTCACTGTTTTGTTACGCCATCTTCAATTCGTACCAGAAGTTTAAAGTAGACGCCATCGATATATCCTCCGTCAAAAAAACTGTCGGCAGATTACAAAGCTAAGCGCAATACCTCGATAAAAAGTGTTTGGGTTGCAGGATGGGACTCGAAAAATTTTTTGCGAAAAATTGCGGATAGAAAGATGACATTTAAAACTAATATTTCCAAACCATTTCGTGCGAATACATTTGCTATTGTAAAATTGCTCTCTAATAGGTAGGTAAAAAATAAATAAATAAATAAATAACTTCCTGCTTATTTACCTGTGGGTCATCACAATGCGAATCAATAACTCGCATTATCCATTATAATAACTCTATTGGGATTCAAATTAGGAATTAATGTATGTTCAAACCATTCTTCAAATATCTCAGAGTTCTTATTTTTATGGTAATCAGCGTTACATTCATCCATTTTTTCCCACATAGTTTTAACGCATTTGCTACCCATCCATCAGTAGATCCACAATTTAGAATAACCATTCTAAACCCTTTACTGGGAGGTACACCTTTTATCTGACACCTGACTAAATCATCTTGTCAACCTTTTTTTGCCGTCTCGTGGGTGTCATACCAAGTCTCATATCAGTAGTAAAGTGGTCGATTCTCGCTTCTATAACGCTATTGAACGATTCTTCTTATATTTAAACCCTAATTTTTTAAGACAACGTCTCAATGTTGTTTGTGGAAAAGGTCTGCACATTTTTGTTGAAATGTGCAGACCTTCTCCCCAAACAACATTGAGACGTTGTATATTGCGTCAATTGTCGGAATTTCATTATTTTTAAATTTATTATAAATCAGACTCTTCAAACGTTTTGTAGTCGACCAAATCAGTTCTTTCTGTTTTCCAGCACCAAACCTTCTTTTTCTTTGGCTAATATCTTTACTGACAATATCCCGCATTGTCGTATACAGAATTTCAGTTAATGTCATTGCTTTTTTAATCAAACTCCCTTCGCCGTTATTTTCTCGATCATTCATGAAATTATTATACACATTCAGACAAATCTGCTTTGCTTGTTCGTTAAGGTGGTATCTTTTTCCTCCATTTAATGTATTTTCGTCGTTAGAGTCAGAGTCAGTATTTTCCGAAATTTCACTAATATTGTATTCTTTATCGCTACAGCTGTCATAAATATTTTTCTGGATGTCAATAGTTCAACTGCGTTACTACAGGTTGGGCGCTCACACGGACGAAACATTGTATATACGCGTAGTTGAATCCTCCCAAGGCCGAAACATTGCAAATATATTATAATAATTATCACTACCGTTACTACCATTAATATACAGGCAATCGTTTAACATGAACAAAATATTATAATTATAAAACGAGTAAGCAAACGAACACAATTTCAAACTACACTATTTAGGATCAATAATACGCATGCATACATCCCCGATTTACAGGAGCGCTAGTCGGCGGAGAGATCAAGAGACGGCTCGGGCGCCACGGTACAAAGTTTTGTTAGTCCGAGATCAAATGGCGTTACGATAAAGATTATCGAAAGGAATATTCCTGCTATTTGGCTCTTTTTCATAACTTAACCAGAAAAAATAGCTTTTTCACAATAGAGACCTACTTTTAGGCAATATTGATCCATATAATAGTTAATTTGAAAAGCAAATTCAGGTCTCCAGTTTTTTGTTGTAAGAGTATGTACTAAAAGCGGCAATCGCTTTGGTTTTTTATGCGGGCGATATATCGATGGCGCCTACTTTACTAGTTTATCTCTAGATATTACTTAATGCTTGCATAAATTTTGAATAGGTAGTTTTTCAGGTTGGTTTTTTAAATAGGTAATGTATTAGATATTCATTTTGCTTTGCTATCTTAGATTCAATCCAAAATGTTATTTTTTGTGCAAAATTTGAGGCAAATTGTATAATTATGTTTTAATAATAATCACTAAGCTTTTTCTCGCCTTATTGCATTTTTACCAAATTATTACAATGTCATTCCGATATGACCCTCTTTTTCACCAAAATTTAAAATTAATTGTGCAAACAGTTTTTAAACTACACCGCGAAGTGACAGACAGACCGACGGGATTGATAAAACATATTTTTTGGCATCTGGGGACGCTAAAATATGAAGATATATTAAAGTAAAAAAAATCATCATGAAGTTCTTAGGAAAATAATTACTCCTGCATGTATATGTCCTCAGAACATTTTACGTTTAAGTCTTTTATATCATATGTAGGTCATACAAGAGCAATGTCCTACAGTTTTTTCTTTGGCTTTCTTATGAGCCTCGTTTGTATTCTTCGACAGTTAATTTTCCCGTGCGGATTTCAAATTGCCCGCTAAAGCTTTGTTCTTTCCGAAGTAATGTAACTGAGACCTTTTTCCTTGCTTCGCCACTATTCAGCTGTTATTAAGTCCTATGTTCACTTCACGATAGAAAGTTATCCACATTGTTGACACGCTTTTATTCTTTTCAGGTCCTGGCTTTGTCAGGAAATTTTTAATCCGGTATATGAGAACATACCGTGGTAAGCATTGTCACTATAAATAAAACATATACTTAAAGTAGAATTTAATTTATGTTCATATGAAATTGAATTATTGTTAATAAGAGTCGACACGACTCTTGTTAATCTGAGTTCCTCATTTCCTGGACCGAAAATTTTTAAAAAATCGTCGAATTGACGTTCGGCACGCTCTAGCTCGATAAAAGTCTGGGAAGAAGTGAGCCTGAAGGCCAACCACAGAGGTTAAATGGGCGCGTCGGTTTATAAAAAGAAAATTCGGTGGAGCCTATAATAACTTAGCAGTGGCGTCCGATAGGGGTATCCCGATGATTCAAAATGCAGGTCGCTATGGTTAATTTTTCAAGGTGAGAAATTTTTTTCGGATTTCCAGTCCAAAAAACTCGGATAAGTTCGTTAACGGGCGTTATCGGAGTGCGGGATGTCGCTTAAAAAAAATAAAAATGGGGTAACTGCGCAGGCATATCGCGGAGCTGAAACTCGACCAGTTTAACTAATCTGAGATGGAAATTCGATGGGGATCATAAAGGAGATTCAAAATTAAAATAGGATGCCTATACCTCAAACGCAGGAAAGTGGTCGAAATTAAAAAAAAAACTAAAAAAACTGTTTTCAATTCAAAAAGGTCCGCAGATTTCACTATTTTTTTGCGAAAAGAATAATGAAAGGCAGGAATAGTTTAGGTGACTCCAAAGCTCCTCCGAGGGATTGAAAAACCAAGTCACCAAAATTGCTTTCCGGTTTATATAGGGCGAACAATTTAGAAATAAAGCTGCCAATGTCTTATTATATGTTTCACTAGTATTTTACGTTTTGCGCTGTAGCATTTGAACGGTTGACTCTAGGTGAATCAAGTGATACAACCAAAGAAACGTCTATGTTTCCTCTATAGACTAGGCTAAAATTCTGTCCGATGGGAGGTAAGGATGAGTTATGATACATTTTTGAAATGTAGTGTACATGACATTTGTTTGTCCGGCTATAAGCCTTTGTAACGATGTATTGGTTAGAATTAGAAGCTCTTCCTTCTGCAAGACATATAATAGTATGTTTCTTTTTTTGCGGGAGGTTCAGAAATTGAGTAAAATCGACTTTCACCAAAAAAGGCAGATTTTAAGCTGAAGACGGTGTTTTAAGCAAAAGTTCTAGTTTGACCTATGTACCAAAGCAGAGTATTTCAGAAAAGGCAATGAATTAAAAAGTATGTTTTCATGTAAGTTTTTATTTATAGTCAGTGGCGCAACTAGAGAGGGGCTAGGGGGAGCTTAGCCCCCCCAAAATCGATAATAGTCAAATTGAAAAGGGATATAGGTGGGGTAAATGTTCTAACATTGAAACATAATGGAAGTCATTGACACAGATACTTAATTTTTGTCGACTATACATATTAAAAATAAAAGTAATTTTCCAAAAAATGGCGATAATTCTCAAAGTTATTTAATTGTTTGTAACAAAATAATGTTTGTCCAGTATATGTCCAGGGTAAGTCTGACAAGCGAGAACCCACCTTTATATCTGTGATAGCTGAGAATAGAAAAAAAACTTTATATAAAATATTTTTAATAATCAGCGAACTTTATTTTATGACGAGCGTTTACTATACAGAGTGGTTTAAATAAGTTGGGCGTGTCTAACTTTGCATTTTTAAATGTAACTCTGTATTTTTTATTTCAGTTTTGACTTCAGCTTGCAATCCTGGATGTGTTTTGTATAACATACTATCATCATAAATTTAATAGTTTTCGGCAAAATGATAATTGAACAAAAAAATAGTAGTTTCCCTCTACGATTGTGACGCAACTACCAGCTGCAGCCAATACCAGTAACAAGCATTGTTCTCAAAATTGCACCAGTTAATATCTATTTGCAAACAACAATATTTCGATTTTAATTTTTTATTTAATAATAACTATACAAATAATCAAGGAAGTAACAATTAATTAACGGTAGAAAACGCAAAAACTAAACAAAGTGTAAAATTCTCTAATGCTCGAACGTGTTTCCATTTTGTTCGATACACAGTTGTAAACGTCTTTGATTATTTCTCTTCACATATGAAAAATTTTGGAAAACACATTTCTAATCCTGGTTTTCATATCTTCGATGGTAGTTGGTGGAATTACATAAACTTGTTCTTTAATATATCCCCAAAGAAAAAAAATCACATGGAGTAAGATCAGGTGACTTTGCTGGCCAGTTTATACTCCCTCTTATTTCTATCCATTTGTTTGGATAAGTTTGATCCAAATAACTGCGAACAATGTGGGAATAATGAGGAGGTGCTCCATTGTGATGTGATGAAACCATATAACTTGTCAAACCTGTAGAGGGACCTCTTAAATTGCCGTCAAAAAAATCTCTTTGATTGCTTGATAGCTCTCATCCAATAAGGATTTGATTTAATTAAGCTTAAATCAAGGCTAGTGTTGAAAAATATGTGATATATTGCTATTTGTTTTCATATTAGCATTGTTAGTTAATCGTGACCTTTCTTCTTTTGAACTGGTTTGTATTTCAGTGTAATATTCTTGGAATTGTGACGGATTCCATACATTGTAGCAATGTCATTATTTGGAAATAAAATTATTACTGTTATTATTATTATTATTATTATTATTATTATTATTACTGTAATAGTGCATGTTGTTTCTATTAACAGCTCCATTACTTTTAAAAGAGGATTATAAATAAAAAATATAAAGAGGTGTATAAAATATTTTTTAAAAATGGTTTATTTTCAATAACTCGCGTTTGAAAATCTCTACAAAAATTTACCCTGTTTTGGAAATCATCCCCATGGAGTTTTTGGTTCAAACAGAGGTGATAAGGATGATACTTATGTTTTCTATTAATTCAGGATACTGTGCTCTGCGAAAAATTCAGATCATCTGCTGCTGAATAGGTACTTGCATTTGGATTGTCCAACTATACTCAAAATAACATTGCTTTCATGTTCCTCACTCATTGTGAACTGTTTTCTCTTTCTCGTTATTACCGGTTGTTCTGAAATGAAGCAATACTTTGCGAAATATCTGGAAAATTCATTTGGTAACGATGTTTTGCTGGTTTAATTTGGATACGACATTCTCCAATAATTAAAATCATTTCAGTTAGTTCGTTTAAGGAAAACTGTTGGTTATTATTCATCTTTAATTATAAATGTAGAAAATAAACAACTCTTGAAACTAGATAACTTCGATAATTGACGGAGATAGGTAAACAAAAACAAACGAACAACCACCATTGTTACGCACATGTTTAGCCTACTATTATTAATTATCACAGGCTCATGTTAAGACGTCTTTTCGTGATAGACAGTGACGACATGTAAGGAAACATTTCATTCGATTTCGAAACCATGTCCGTCAAAAGAGTTTTGTAAAGGTGGGTTATTTGCATTGTTTTTATTAACGTTGAGGACCGTAATATTGGTCTAAATTTGGCTGTGAATTCTTTTGTATTATTTAAATTTTTGACATCTCACTCAAATTATAGATAACAGTACAAGGATAGTCAAATAAAAAGTTATTTTTCTATTCTCAGCTATCATAGAAATGAAGGGGGGGTCTCGCTTGCCAGACTTACCCTGTATATTACGTTATACAGGAGAAGTGTTAACTTTTGAACTCTTTAAAATTGTTATATACCGGTTTCATCATTCTATGTAATCTTAAAGTTCGTAATTATATATATATATATATATATATATATATATATATATATATATATATATATATATATATTTATATTATATATATATATATATATATATATATTTATATATATATATATATATATATATATATATATATATATTATATATATATATATATATATATATATATATATATATATTATATATATATATATATATATATATATATATATATATATATATATATATATATATTTATATTAGTACAAGGATAGTCAAATAAAAAGTTATTTTTCTATTCTCAGCTATCATAGAAATGAAGGGGGGGTCTCGCTTGCCAGACTTACCCTGTATATTACGTTATACAGGAGAAGTGTTAACTTTTGAACTCTTTAAAATTGTTATATACCGGTTTCATCATTCTATGTAATCTTAAAGTTCGTAATTATATATATATATATATATATATATATATATATATATATATATAATATATATATATATATATATATATATATATATATATATATATATATATATATATATATATATATATATATATATATATATATATATATATATATATATATATATATATATATATATATATATATATATATATATATATATATATATATATATATATATATATATATATATATATATATATATATATATATATATATATATATATATATATATATATATATATATATATATATATATATATATATATATATATATATATATATATATATATATATATATATATATATATATATATATATATATATATATATATATATATATATATATATATATATATATATATATATATATATATATATATATATATATCGCCAGAGATATTAATTAAATCATAGCCGTACAAAAAAATGCGTCCTAATAAAATGTAAAAAAAAATCTTACTAAAACTAGATGAACTGGTAAATGGTTTCAAATTTGTACCATAAGTAGATTAGAACTGTGTCTCAACAATTCTGATTTAGAATGCCATAGGCGTAGATATTCAGTTTTTTATGGGTTCAAAAGCATACATATTTTATATTTTGAGAACGCTAATCGATTATAGTCAAATTGAAAATAGATATAGTTGGGGTAAATGTAACACTAAAAAATTGCTGAACTCATTGTCGCAGACTTTTCGATTATACATATTATACATATTTAAAATAAAAAAATGTATTTCTTTTTTATGTATACACTGTAGTGTTAATATCATATGCAAAAAATCATTGTTTCTTTAAAATTGTTTTTATCCTCAAACCAGTATTAAGTGTCAGGGCTTGAGCCCCCTCAAAAGTCGATGTCTAGATGCGCCACTGCTTATAGTATTATTTGTCTAGTAATACAATAATATAGTATATATACTATATCAGTTATTAAAATATATACATATGTACCTCTCCCACAAAAATATCTTATTTCGTTCAGTTTAATCATGTTTAAATACGTCCTAATACGAAAAAAATATTTTCAGAAAAAAAAAACTATGTTGTTTGTGTAGATTTGCTCCAAGATAACTTCAGAAAGGTCAAACCGATCCGTTTCAAATTTGCTCCGAAAATATTCTAGGTTAGTATCTGGCCGGGATTAGATTTAAGATGACATGGAAGTAGAAATTTTTTTTATTATATATTTAAAAAAATTGTAATAATTAAAAAAAAAGGTGAAACAGTTAGAATTTGTTTTATTTTTGTAGTATAAATTTTACATTCAAACTTGTAACTTGTATTTTTAAAAAACTTTATTTTTTAAAACACGAAATTACAATAGATGTTGACCGATCTATGGCTACTTAATGACTAAAGATGATTACTAATTCTTCTATATTTATATAAAAATAATGCTGAAATAGCAAGAATGAATGAGTAATCAGAAATATGATGCTTAATTCTAAATGATTCATCGGAAGTGGCCATATAATTCCTCCCTCCTTAAGTTTGAGAAAATCGGGGTTGATTTTCGAGAGATTCTAATTTTATGTCCACTTTTACATTTTCTTTAGATTTTTCCTTTCTGCAATAATAATACAAGAAACTTATGATGATTGTAAATATTATAATAATAATTATTATTAGAGTAATTGAAACTCCAGAACTTACAAAGTCCATTTGGTTTAGGGGATGAATTATTAATCTTTTAGCATTCTCTAAATCTTCATTGATTTTATCAAGATTTATTTCTTTTAGTTCCAAGGGTTCAGTATCTTGGATTAATTTTTCATCAATATTTATTGATGGGAGTTTTAGTCTTAAACTAATTGTTTCTAGTTTTTGAGAATCGTAAATATTATTTTGAATTTTTACTTTGCAATCTGAAGGCAATATTAAGGATACTTTGTCAATGGTTTCAACGCTATGTTGATTTGGACATTGAAAGTATATGCTTTCTTTAGAAGCAGGTATAATTATAAGGGAATTGTCCTCAAGTTGTGTTATAGAAGTTTTATTATATTTAATTGGTATTAATGGACAATGGTTTGTCAAATTAATTGTTTGAGGTATACAGGGTTCGTTTTTATTCAGTGTGTCTCTAGAACATAAAGATATATTTTCTATTTTATAACAATTTTCTTTTGAGTTGTAAAAGTCATCTGTAGATCTCAATAAATACAGATTATTTAAAATCGTTATTTGATTATTTATTGGTATTGGATATATTCGATAAAGTATATAAGGTTTCTCTAAAATTAAAGGTATTGCAATATAAAATATAATTAGATCATTCTTAATTGTCACATCTGCGTGTGCTACTTCGTAATATTTAATTATATTGTCGAAATGAATACGACTCTCGGGCCTTATCTTTGTAATTATTCTGCGAAGTTCTTTATACTTAATAATACTGTGATGCATAATGTTTATTTCCGCAAAGTTTATTGCAGTTTGCAAATTACTTTTTATGTCATGAATGACACGTAGATTAGTCTCAATATTGTCTAGCGTAACAATATAGTAAGACGAAGTGGTTGTAGTATGAGTCATATTAGTGAGGTCTTCCATCCGGGTTAATAACTTTTGCTGATTAGTTTTAATATTAGTCAGCTGTGCGTCAAGATCTTTTGTTAATTGTTTTACAATAGTCTGGGTTGCAGACAAATCTTTATGTAAGATTTCTTGATTTTCTCGTAATATTTTAATATAATTGTCGTATCATTCTCCATCATCGGCATCTAATGTACCATAGAGATATTTTTGTGCTTTTCCTAGGAAATTGAAAAGTCCGCGTTTAGTTCGCTTTTGTGGGGTAGTATAATGTTTAACAAATAATTCGATTGATTCTATTTGATCGAAAAGGTTACGTGTTCTTATAGATAAAAGTTGGTATATAGGTGCGTATAGATTACTTAGGGTATTATTGATTTGGGTAAGTGTCGATTTCGAGTTTTCTACACAATCTTTTATATTAGTTAGATTTACATGATAATAGACATGATGATAACCTGTTATTATGTAACCTGTTGATTGGTAAACTGGTAACAAAGGGTTATTTAATTCTTCTATTTTATATTGTGCGTTGACAAGTAGTGGAAGTAGTATCAGGATCTTCTTCATTTTGTCAGTAAGTTCCTGAAAATTACGAACGTCTTTTAATATCTTTTGGGTGTCTTTGGTTTTTAAAAGTAGTTAGTTTGTATTTTGGTTCTAACTTTAATGGTAGTTTTCGAGGTGTATGTAATAGTTATTTTGTAGCTTCAGCTATTTCTGGGTCAATCTCGCGTTTTTCATTTAATTTATATTTTTCTCAAAATTCAGTTGATAATTTAAATTTCCTTTTAATATTTGAAATGGTGTATATTCATGTGTTGAATGTATACTGTTATTATAATTAAGGATTGCGATATCCATTAATTCTTGTATTGTTTTAGTTCGATGTTCGTTTCTAAGGACAATAAGACTTTCTTTCAAAGTTGAATGAAATCTTTCGATTGGTGAGTTCGAATTTGGGTTATAAGGTGTAGTAAAATGTAATTCAATCTGATAAGTCTTGCAAAGGTCTTGTACTAAATTACTTTTAAAGCTTTGTGCATTATCAGTTGTCATTTTACAGGGTGTACCATGATGTGAAAAGAATTTAATTAGATTTTGACAAATCTCGATTGATGTTTCATTTACAGGGTATGCTGTAGCAAATTTAGAGAAGTTATCTATTATTGTCAAATATTTTTGACCTGAAATGGAATATATATCCATATAAATATGTTCCATGGGTTTAATGTATTTGTTCGTTTAAAAATTACTTTATAGAGATGTCTATCATATTTGGTTTTTTGACATATTTCGCATGTATTAACAAAATTAATTACGTCTTTTTCAAGGCTTTGCCAATAATATCTTTGCTTTATATTTTTTATATTTTCAGTCATTCCTTTATGGGATGTTTTAGTGGTATGATATCTTTTAATTATTTCTTTTTGTTCATTTACGTCTACGACGTCCTCTAATAGTGTATTAGAAATAACAAGGTTGTAGGCGTTATTTTGAAAGGTTTCTTGGAAAATTCGAATTATTATTGGTTCTAATTCTTTATTGGGAAAGTGTAAACAATAAGTATCTGGGGGTAAATAATCTCTTAAGAGTCTTTGGATTATTTCGGTTATTGGGTTTTGATTTATAAAAATTATTAATCGCTTTTTGGTTTCAAATAATTTTTTAGTGACAACATAAGGTTGTTCTTTTTCAGTCCATTTAAATATGATTTGGTTTTTAAAAGTGTTCAGGGCTTTACTAACATACGGGGCTCCTAATATGGGGTCTTCTCTTGAGGTATGTATAGTTTCTGTGTCTGATTTTGAAAGTAAATCAGCTCTTGGCTCCTTTGGAATGTCATTTGTACTTGCTGAATCCGTTTCTGAGTTGTTTTGATTGATTTTTCCTTCGTCATTGATTTTACTTGTTGATGGCAATGGCGATGGTGTTTTAATTGGTTTATTTGGGGGTTTAATTTGAATATCGGAAATTATATTAATTTTTGGTTTCTTCTTTTCTTTATTTACCTTTTTTGGTTTTTCGAATAGGTTTTCTTGGGTGTCAAAGAAATGTTTTATTTTTTCATGCCAAATATATTGGTCGTCAGAATTTTCTTCTTTTTCACATACTGCTGACATATGCGTCAATGGTGATTTTATTATTTCGGTTGGGTACAATTCTTGAGGTGGTCTTGAAAGTGCATCGGCGTTGGAATTTAGGGTTCTTTTTTATATTGAATATCACATTCATATTCTTGCAGTTTTAGTCGCCATCTTACTAATTTTGAATTCGGTTCTTTTATTGAGAACAGCCATTGTAATGGTTTATGGTCTGTTACAATTGTGAATTTTCTGCCAAATAAGTAAGGTCTGAAATATTTTGTTGCCCAAACAATAGCAAGAAGTTCTTTTTCTATTGTTGAGTAGTTGCATTCTGATTGATTCAGAGTTCTGCTAGCAAATGCTATAGGTAGGTCGTTTCCTATTTTTCCTTGTGAAAGTATTGCTCCAATGGCGTAATTTGAAGCGTCAGTGGTCAAAATAAAAGGTTTACTAAAATCTGGGTGTTGTAATATAGGGTCATTAGTTAAGATATTTTTACATAGATTAAATGCGGTAATAAATGCTTTATCATGATTTATTTTAACGTTTTTCTTTAAACAATAAGTCAAAGGTTTCGTTATTTTTGCAAAATTCTTTATAAATTTTCGGTAGTAACCGACTAAACCGAGAAATGATTTTATTTCTTTTGGTGTTTTAGGGATTTTAAAATTTTTTATTGCTTCGATTTTTTTGGGATTTGGTTTGATACCGTCAGGGGTAATAACATGACCTAAAAATTCAATTGTCTTATGCAAAAATTCGGATTTATCTAATTGGATTTTCATGTTAAAAGAACTTAATCTGTTAAATACTTGTTTTAAAGAGTCTAAATGTTCTTGAAGACTGGTTGTAAAGATAATTATAACGTCCATATATACAAGACATATTTTTCCTTGTAATCCGCGTAAAACGTTATCCATTGCACGCTGAAAAGTGGAAGGTGCATTTTTTAGTCCGAAAGGCATTCTGATATATTCGTAATGTCCATGTTCTACATTGAATGCTGTTTTTGGTATACTTTTTGGGTCCATTTCTATTTGATGAAAACCGCTGGCTAAGTCAAGTGTTGTAAAATATTGACTTCTACCAAGTTTATCAAGTATATCTGCGATATTTGGAATAGGATATCTATCTTCTATAGTCTTTTCGTTGATTTTTCTGTAATCTATCACTAGACGCTATTTTCTTTGTCCTGATGCGTCAACTTTCTTCGGGACGATCCACACAGGGGAACTCCAGGGAGAATTTGAAGGTTGAATGATACCATCTTGTAGCATTTGGTCTATTTGTCTGTCTACTTCTTGTTTATGTATGAATGGGTATCTGTAACTTTTCGCATGTACGGGTATTTCATCCGTAGTCTTAATAGTATGTTTGACTTGATTTTAAATCGATAGCTTCCATTATGTTTTTTCCATTAATTTGATTCTGATTTGGTTCGAAATTTATTATTTCAAAATTGTTAAGCTCGATTGGTCTTAAGGGTAAATTATCATTAGTGGTTGCTATTAGAGTAAAATATTTTTCTGTATGGTTAAAAATATCAATAGCGTACGTGTTTTCTTTTACTTCTATTAGGGCAGGTTGAATTTCTATATTTTCGTCTAAATAATAGGGCATTAACCAAGTAGTGTCATTTGGCCGCGAAGTTTTCAAAATTACTTTTTGAATCGTTTTAGGTGGTATTTCAATTGTATATTCATCAAAATTTTGCCTATATTGAAAGGGTATTTCTAAATATTGGTTTTTCAATTTTTTATTTTTTAAATCAATATTTAAATTTAATTTACATAAGTCTTTAATTCCGATTATTCCATCAAAATATTCATGAAATGAATATAAAATAAATTCTATTGGTTCGGTTATACCAAAGCTTAAAAATAAAGGAATAGTAGCTTTACTTTTCGCTTTCTTTGAACCTGCACAAGTTTGAAGTGTGCTTACGTAAGGTTTAATACATTCGGGGAAATGTGTTTCCGCTAAAGAGGGTCTAAGTAGGGATGCATGAGAACCTGTATCAATTAGTAGTCGAATATTATAATTCGGTATTTCTACATAGGGTAATTGATTTACTTGAAAACTGTTTAAAGTTAAGCAAGGTTTTCGTCCGAGGCTGATAGATGAAAATTTTCTATTTGCTCGACTAAATTCTCATTATCTAATTCACATGTTTCATCAAAATTTTGATAATCTTGATCATAATTGTCAAATTCGGGGCTTTCTTCATTATATAACTCGTCATTATTGGGTTCATTATTTTCTAAATGCGTTAATTCTTGGAATGTAAATTTCGGGTGATGTTGTTGTTGGGGTTGCTGTCTATAGAAAGTTTGTTGTTGTTGTGGTTGCTGTCTATAGAAAGCTTGTTGTTGAGGTTGTTGTCTGGCAAAAGTTTGTTGTTGTTGTCTTAATGGTGGCATTGTTTTTTGTACACTCACACCTGACATTGGTTGTGGGTATTGTTGTTTAGGATATTGATTGCCTTTTTGATTAAATGTTTGATTTTGTACTCGATTGAAAAATTGATTTGGTGGTTTCGGTTTAAAAGATGAATTTGGAAAATTATTCGATCTATTTACCAGAAATTTATTAATATTATTTATTGGTGGCGTTTTCTGATTGCTAAGTAAATTATTTGATCTACTATTTTGCAAATAATTATTTTTAAAATTATTTTGACTAGTTAAGATTTCATAATTGGTTACAATATCGATTGCATGGTCTAGATTTTGGGGAATTTGAACGATTAGTAAAGTTCTTAATTCGCTTGAAATGTTTGCAAGAAGATTTTGAGTTGCTGTTAATTCGTTTTGTGCTATAATTATGTTTCTAGCTTCAATATTACTTATTTCTGTACAAGTTTTCGTATTTATTTTGGTGACTAAGGCTTTGAGTTTTTGTTTGTAATCTAAGGTTGATTCACCTTTTCTTGAAAAGAATATTAATTGTTGTTGTAAATTAGCTCTTGTTATTGGATCACTGAATTTTTGTTTTAATGAGATTTTTATTTCTGGCCAAGTATTAAGATCTGGTCTAGTTAAAAGAAAATCTTCGGCTGATCCTATAATTTTTGATTTAATTGCCAAAATTACAAATTCTTGTTGGGAAGTATCAGTATTAAAATATCTTGTATAAAAAGTATCTATTTGATTAATAAAAGATTCAAGACGTGATGGGGTACCATCGAAAGTTTTTAAGAGTGAAACAGTACTTCTCAAAGCGTCTGCCATCTTATTAATGTTTGCTTCGTTAGTATCTACGTTTATACTAGGGTTAAAAATATTTTCTAAATTGATGTCTGAATAAAGTTCTGTTAATTCACTTGCAGATTGATTTTCAAAACTACTTTGTGATAATCTACTTGTAGAAGGATTTTCTAAACTACTTCTTCGAATTGTTTTAGGATAAGTAATGTCTTTACCACATTTCTTAAATTTCCTCATTAAATATGTATTTAACTACTGTTAACTGCGTTAACATTTGTTTTCTTTACAACTAAAATAGTTAGTGAAAGTTATTCAAATAATTGTTCAATAAAATTGCTTCAATTCAATTATTCACTTTTTCTTTCTTCAAAAATTATCTTTGTTCAAAAAAAATTCTTTCTTCAAAAATTTCAGAACTTAGTTAACAGGGATCTCAACTATAAGGGAAGTAAGTAAATAACTCACAATGTGTCCCAAATCTTGGTCCTGTATCAAACGATGCTTTGCTGAAGAGATGAACTGCTCAGGTTGGCTACCGCTTGTCTTGGACGCTAGCACAGGCCAAATCGTCCTTACTGGCTTCTCGAATGGCGTACCAATAATCGATGTACCAGGAGTTACAAGTGCCTAGTTCGGTTGTAGATGTTCCTGATCCTTTTCTTAACTGTTGAAACAGAAAGATGCAACACTGATAATCCTTATGGAGATGAAACGTTGTTACACTCCGATTTCAGGATATCCTTTTTTTCGCACTCCGAAAAGGATCCTACCGACTGCGCCAATTTTACATTCAAACTTGTAACTTGTATTTTTAAAAAACTTTATTTTTTAAAACACGAAATTACAATAGATATTGACCGATCTATGGCTACTTAATGACTAAAGATGATTACTAATTCTTCTATATTTATATAAAAATAATGCTGAAATAGCAAGAATGAATGAGTAATCAGAAATATGATGCTTAATTCTAAATGATTCATCGGAAGTGGCCATATAATTTATACAAAACACTATTCGACAAATAAATAAATAAAAAAAATGTCTTCTATTTTTAAATACATTTTTGTTTTTTACACAAGGTAACTCTAGATATATAAAACAGTTCCCAAAAACCGTTATTTATTTGTTTAAATCGGTTACTTAAAAAAAAAACAAAGGTGAAACATGCCAAATCCATATAATTCAGATTCTACCGGCTCTTGTTTCCATCCTGCCCGATAGGAGTGGGATATCTATATCCCTTATTATCGCATGCAGGCTATTTCACACTCGATTATATATTTCATACATTTGTATCAAGGAAATAGTTTTAACACTGCTCTGTTCTATTGCTTGTATCCATTCATTAACCTGTACCATGAACCATTAGTGGCATCAAATTAATATTTTTCGTTCATCACTGATAAATATTCTCAAAATCAACCGCATAACTGGTACACAAAAGAATATGTCAGTTTAATAAATCAATTAAACTGAACGTAGGTTATTTCGTTAACATTAATATATTTTTGAGGTTTCTGTTCAATTTATACTAAGCTTTAAATAAAGTGCTGTTCTGTGTTTCCTTTGTTCGTGGCATCTCTAATGTTTATTTTAAATACGGGTAATAATAATACAATATAGCCGCCACTCTATTCAATATTTGTTGAGTAAACTGTAAAATTAAGAGGATAAAATAGCATAAAATGTTTACGCACAATGAGGAAGAATCCGGTCACAACATTTGATTTTAATACACGGGTTAAGCAGTGGTGACAGGTCCCTCCAAATATGCTGCCCAAAGGTCTTCGCCGAGAAATTTGTTATAATTTTGTAAATGTTATTATTTATTTTATATTATAACTATAGTCGAATGCGGTCTTATCGTGCGGGTCCAAAGGTCACCAACATTATGAATCAAATCAGAAAACACAGTGAATACCAAAATGTTGTGTGATTCTTTTATCGAGCTATTAAATCTCGAGGGGCTATTTACAAATATACAGGGAGAAAGAAAATAGTTTTTTTATTATATTACTCAATATTATTAAGATAGCCACTTAATATTATTTTATATATTAAATGCCGAGGGACTAAATAAGAAAATTCGCTAAATATATATATGGTTAAAATTTTTTGGTTGGCAAAAACAAAAATACACAAAATGGCAAGCGCCTTAATAAAGTCGGAAGGTGGTTCGAATAAGTGGAACAATCAGGATATGTTCTGCTTATACAGCCACTTAATGAAATTGAGATTTTTTTATCAATCACCAAAAATTATGAGCCCCGCTTGTCCTAAAAATCTAACCACTTATACAGTGTCATTTTGTTTTGTTTTTTTTTTGTGTTGTGATAACAAAAAATTTTATTTTGCAAAAATATTATACACTTTTGTTAAAAACACAAGATAATTAGTTACTACTTCCCTCGTGAGACTTTTTCAGATCTTTACGTTTAAGGGTCCCTAGATGCTCGAAAACATGTTTTCTCAATTCCGTCTGTCTGTAGGTATGTCTGTCCGTCAGTCCGTCTGTTCGCGGCATAGCTAAAAAACTACTTATCCGATTTCTTCAAATTTCAGTTTAAAATTAAGGGCCATGCATGCGAAAAATACAGGCTATATATATATATATATATATATATATATATATATATATATATATATATATATATATATATATATATATGTATATATATACATATATATATATATATATATATATATATATATATATATATATATATATATATATATATATATATATATATATATATATATATATATATATATATATATATATATATATATATATATATATACCACTGGTTGCCTATATATATATACATATATTTGTTTCATATTTATATATATAGCCTATATAGCAGATTGGCACCTAAACAAACATAGCGTCATATTCTCGACAAAATGGTGAAGGAGTAATCCTTACCGTTACTGGTTTCGTTTTGTATAACTTTTTACGATATATATATATTTCTGTTTCTCTTTTATATATATATATATATATATATATATATAAATATAAATATATATATATATAAAAAAAATATAAATATATATATATATATATATATATAACCTGTATTTTTCGTTAGTCCCGAGTTTCTAGTAAAGCGATTTTACCAATTTTTATATATCAAATTTTGTCTCATAGTTGATAAAAAAATTTACTTATTTTAAACACGCTTTAAAATTGGAACAAATATTCTGTAATTATTTATTGATTGGCTACAAATGTACTAAAAAAATAAGCAAAACAATGGTGTCAAATCTAATAAAAAAATTTTAAATTAAAATTCACTGGCTAATATCCAGGAGCCAGTGGCAAAAGCTTTGAGAATCGGCATAAGGAATGTACAGAAACTTGTGCATGAAAAAAACATAATTTACTTCCGAAGGAGATTAAGAAATGGGCACGAAAAAATACAAAGGCAAAAGACTTAAGTTACAATGCAAAAATGGATATTCATAATGCAATTTATGATTTATACACGTCAAAGACTAGTATAACCCTTCAGAAACTTTTTAATATTATAAACTAAAAAATATCATCATCACTTAAAAAGTCCTCATCTTCTGAGTCGTCCTCAAATGGCGCAATGATCATTGGTGCTATTTCGACATCTAGAACTCGTTCTCGATTCCACCAATTCCATATTAACTTCTCCGTATGTTCCACAGCTTTCTTCCAGTACTCCGGCGTAATATAATTTAATGAATCTTGCCAAACAATTTGCACTTCATCTGATGTAAGACCATCGTTCACGTGTTTTTCGTAATATGATTTTGACCCAGCTCATATTAGCTCTATTGCGTTAAACTGGCAATGGTATGGCGGCAGTCGTAAAACCTCATGTCCATTTTCCCGTAATATTTTATCTACGGCATATATTGTTGTTTTTTTAATAGATTTTGCCATTAAAAGAAGTTCTAGTTTCAGCACATTGGGTAAAGGATTTCGTTTTTGTTTTATTAGCCAGTCATAAATATCACTTTTCTTCCAGGATGAAGTAGGTTGTTTATTTAAGATTCTTGAAAGATAAGATGCATTGTTCAGAATGATTAAAGATGGAGCATCTGAATTTGGAATCAGTTGTTCTTTTAACCACTTTTCAAACAGTTCACAGTTCATATTATCATGGTAGTCCATACTTTTGGATGTTGAAGAAAACAGTAAACTTGCACCTGGGAGAAATCCTGTCGAAGAACCTGCATGCAAAATGATGAACCGTTTTCCCGTTCCACATCCCTTTTTTGGCTCAAGTTTCGTTTACCTGAAATTGGTTATAAGGAAAGTATCTAGTTTTACATATTCTAGGAGCTTTTCTAAATAACGGAAAATAAGAATTTTGCTGCGGAAATGCGTCATTTCCGTTCTGCACAGTTTAGTATGCCTGAAATCAGTTACATGAAAACTTTGCATTGCATCTCATCCCAAACTCTTTCCCAAGCACGAAAATGTTAAAATGTGTCTGCGGAAATTTGTCATTTTCATTTTCTGCGGAAATTTTGTATAGTTTAGAATATCTAAAATCAGTTACACAAAAAAAAAACTTTGATTTACATTCTAAATTCTTCTACATTTTTTAAGTAACGAAAACGAAGGCATGATTGCGGATGGAGGCAAAATAATCGATGGCATTATTGCGGAATGCTCGTATATATTTGTTCGATTGCCTGACTCAAGAAAGGTTCATCCTTCTTTGTTTATATTCCTTGAAGTTCTCAAAGATATGCAGACAGATACTTATATGAAACTTCGTGACTCATTACAAATTATTGAGATTATCTAAAAAAAATTTCGGGCTGTCACGTATACGGGTATAAAATGTCGCTGACAATACGATGCGTTCAGCCGTTATTTTTACATTCCGCAATCCTGCCCTCACTTCATTTTGTGAAAAACTGAATACTAATGTTTCGTCCGCAATCGTGCCACGCCCTG
Source organism: Kuschelorhynchus macadamiae (assembly GCA_030620095.1). Classification (NCBI taxonomy): domain Eukaryota; kingdom Metazoa; phylum Arthropoda; class Insecta; order Coleoptera; family Curculionidae; genus Kuschelorhynchus; species Kuschelorhynchus macadamiae. The sequence goes on along the minus strand of JAUTXW010000925.1, from coordinate 31,165 downwards.
GAAAAGCGCTCAAAATTTCCGTGAAAAATGTAAATGACAGATTTCCGCAGACAAATTTTTACATTTTTATCTTGAGGAAAAAGTTTAGAATATAAATCAAAGCTTCTTTTTATGTAACTGATTTTAGGTAAACTAAACTATACAAAATTTTGTCGGAAAATTAAAACGACAAATTTCCGCAGTAACATTTTGGCATTTTGGTGCTTGGGAAAGCATTTGGGGTGAGATGCCAAGCAAAGTTTTCATGTAACTGATTTCAGGTATACTAAACTGTGTATGAAAATGAAAATAACGCGTTTCTGCAATAAATTTTTTCATTTCCGTTGTTAAGAAACACTTCTAGAAAAGATTTTTTTTCCCTTTAAAGTATTTTTACCCCACCCAGCACCCCTATTCGCTCCAAGATCCCGCAAGCTTCTAAATTAAAAAAGAAAAAAAAAAGGGGTGTACAATGGAAATGACGCATTTCCGCAGGAAAATTTTTCATTTCCGTTGTTAAGAAGGGCTTCTAGAAGGCAATCAAATATTTTTTTCCAAATAACCCATTTCAGGTAAACAAAACTTGCCCCCCTTTTTTTCTTGACACTTTTTACAGACTCGTCCTGCCAAGATTTCGGACCACTTCCATTAGAAAATATCCAAGTCTCGTCTAAAAATACCACTTTTCTAAATTTTGAATTAACATTTTCCGTGAACTTTCTTTAAAAACTGGATACGCTGACCTGCTAGATGTGGCAACTCGCATAAAAATCTTCGATTACAGTCCTTTTTAGATCGAAAACCCAACATTTTTATTAATTTTGACAACGATTTTAGTCTAATTTCCAATATGCCTCGGTTTTTTTAAAAGCTTCTTTTAAAACTTGAAGGGTTATATTAGTTTTTGATGTGTATAAATCGTAAATTGCATTACGAACATCCACTTTTACATTGTCACTTAAGTCTTCCGTCTTTGGCTTTTTTCGTGTAACTTTCTTAATTTTCTTCGGTACTAAATTATGCTTTTTTTCATCCACAATTTTCTGCAGAGTCCTTATACCGATTCCCAGAGCTTTTGCTACTGCTTCTGGATACTGGCCGGGGAATTTTCATTTTCGTAATATTTTTTACCATTTTTTTCGTTTGTGGATGCAAAAAACCCGAAAATTGTTTTCTATTGCTCATTTTGTCACTGACTTGTCAATCTGACTTTGGAGTGACATCGCTCAAAGTTTATCCTCTTTTTTCATATGAAAATATCATAGATCTATCTAATTCATCTTCCGGATTTTATGCGGAGGACATGATTACAGGTAATAAAAGAAAAACCAACCTAAAAAGTCGTTGATAAATCGTATGACCCGCACGATAACACTGCTTTTGACTATAGCTCAATATGATAATATTATAGTAGCTATTCAGCAACATTTAATTTTATTTTAACATCCAAAAATGTTTACCACTAAATATATTATTTTCCAATTATATACTAATAAATATTCGAACGCTTCATTCCACAACGCTAAACGTAGTAGAGTTTCAATAAACCAATGAATCGTACAATGTGGTATAGATTAATTCATCGGGTCCGCTTAAATGGGAAATAAATTATTATTGTCGGACATAAAATGTTTAGTTTATTATTTCGTTTAGGAATATAATAATTCGCAAAACCTATTTATTTTCATACTTAAAACACACTGGCCCGCATTTTAGATTTTGTGTGAAGAATTTTCGCTTTTTAATTACATATGTAATTTGTAAAATAATAATGTTAATAAGATTGCTGATGATTATACCTAAGCTTGTTGGTGCGTAATACAAGTATTTAAATATTAATTATTATTATTTGTTTTAAGTATTAGAGCTCTTCATATTTGATGCATTGCACATAAAGATAGGGCTTTCGCTTCTGCTCGTATGTGTATATCAGATGTTAGTGAATGTATATTACAGATTTCGTGAACTGATTTAATATATACAACTAAAGCCAATTATTGATTTTTTTAAAATAATTTGTTAATTTTATTATATTTTAGTTTTAATTGTAGTATATTATTTATAAATGTTTTTTCTAAAGCTCGCGTTATCAAATATTTTACAAATTAAAGAATATTAACTGCGGTCGATTTATATAGTTTGAAATTTCTAATTTTTTAATCAAGAATAATGATTAAATAATTTTTATATCCGAAGTACGACTCAAGACTCAACTTTTATTTAAAATATATGTAAGTAAAGTTTTATAAACTATAAATAAATAAAAATGAATTTACTTCTCGAAGTAAATCAAATTACAATAATATTGAATTTAAGGTGGCGATATTCAGCGAAGCTGCTCATACAACCACCTTTTAGATAAAATTCTTAAGCTAGTACGTTCATAAATAACAGTTAATGCAAGTTAGAGGAAAAATTTAAAATAGGGTTTACAGAGAATAGAAGAAGTTAAAAGAATATAAGTATAATCTCCTTAACTGAGGGATAGAATGAACGGCCTCTTTTTGCGATTACCGAACGACTCAGACGTGGGGGACTCCTTAATCTCTAGTGGTAACAAGTTAAAAAGTTTACTGGCGGTGCAGCTAAAGGATCTCTGGAAGAAGGCAGTGCGATGCCTTGGGACAACAAACCTACTCCTGTAACGGGTATGACGATCATGCACATTCTCACCACTAATCAACTTCTGAAACAAATATGAAGACTCCCCAGTATTAAGTATTTTATAAACAGACTTGCACATCTAAATCTCAAATCTTTCTTGAATGCTAAACCAGTTGGAGTCTGACATATATTGCGAAATGTGGTCAAATTTGCGTAGGTTGTATGAAAATCTCAAACAAGAATTTTGCAGTTTTTGAAGAGTGTTTTTATCCTTTTGTAGCAAGCAGGGCCAAAAAACTATTAGACAGTAAGACAGATGAGACAGTACCAAGGAGTCAGATAATTTTAATTTAACGTTGGGATCGAGAATGTCCTTGTGAAGATAAAGTAGTTTTAATTTAAAAATTGACTTCTGGATAATTGAAGACACATGACTATTAAATCTCAAGTCGTTATCTAAGAGTAACCCTAGATTCTTACAGACGTCCGTGGGTGTTAGAATGACACCGTTTAGATAAATTTTTAGGTTACTAAAATCCTTTTTCCTACCAAAAATTAGCATTTGCGTTTTGTTTTCATTTAAGTCCGTGAGCAGCTGAGATTTTAGAGACTATTTCAAGATCATTATTAAGTTTTTCAGCTGCTTCATCTAATTCGGTTGAAACGAAAGAATACAGCAACTGCGTGTCATCAGCATACTGATGGGTTTGACAGTTTTTTAAAAATTTTAATAAATCAGCCGTGTATATTGAGAAAATAAGTGGCCCTAGAATGCTTCCCTGTGCGACTTCCCGTTAAATAGTGTTTGTTGCTCACGGTTGCTTAGATAATTACGAAATAATTCCAAGGCTCCTTGACCTAGACCAAAATATTTAAGTTTAATTAACAGGGTACCATGATCAAGGGTATCGAAAGCCTTACTTTAGTCAAGTAGTATTAATATTGCATTTTTATTATCATCGTATGCTCTGTGTAAATCATCGGTTACAGAAAGTAAGGCAGTCGTACTGCTATGATTTTTACGAAATCCCAACTGTGTAGGAGGAAGTATATTATGATTTTTCAGATAGTTATTTAATTGATCCACCATTATTCTTTCTAAAATTTTTGACAATGTCGGAAGTATACTGATCGGTCGAAAATGAGACATCTTTGACGCATTGTTAATTTTAGGGATAGGCGAAACGGCGGCTAGTTTCCAGATATATGGATACTGATTCAAAGAGAAGCATTTATTTATTATAAATGTTATGTAGGGAGTAAGGTAAGGTACGGCAAATAGTAACATTTTTAGGTTAATCCCATCAACTGCCGTTGCTTCGCTCTTGATATTATTAAGACTTTTTTCAACTCTGTCGAACGTTACTTCGGCAAATTTAAATTTATTAATGTCAGGAAAAAGATATTTTCATTTAGAATAGTATAATTATTAGCATTATGAGAAATTAAGTTTAAGTATTTTAAGGTTTTCCAGAAGTTTTTTGGATTCGTACGAAAAGAGTGTTGCAAATAAGCTTTTTTCTCAGATTTGACAGCAGAATTTGTAGAATTTCAGAGCAATTTGTAATACACCCAAGAGGCAACAGTTTTACATTTTTTATACTTAGTGAGAACCCGATCTCGTAACTTCATCATTAGTTTCAGGTTTTCAGTAAGCCAGGGCGTTGGAGCTTTAGTTATTTTTTTAGTGATAAACGGTGCATGTGTATCATATAGAGCAACAAGGGTTTTATTTAAAAAAGTTACCATTTCGTTAACATTGTCTGACCTGAAGATAAAACCCCAGTCTATATTACGCAAATACGCTAAAAAGTTTTTATAGTTAAATAGAGTAAAGTCTCTATACGTCTTAAAGAATGATTTTGGTTTTTGTTTGAGAAATCGTACTAATTTGCACTTAACTAACCTGTGATCAGAGATATCATCTATTCTATATACCTCAGGCTCGCTAACAATATCGGGTGAGGAGGAAACAATATTATCAATTAAATTTTGAGATTGATCTGTAACACTGGTAGCTTCGTTAATGATTTGTGTTAGCCCATATTTTTTAAAGACATCTTCTATGGCTATGAGTCCGGGATTATTAAATGGACGTAAGAAATCCAAATTGAAGTCTCCTCCAAAAACCAAAAAATCGTACTCAGGTAAGAAAGCAATTGAACTAGATTCCAATAATTCCAGGCTGACCCTCAGGTTAGCTGATGGTAGTCTATAGAACGTCCCAAAACACCAGCTTCTACCTCCAACCTTTGTACTTACCCAAAGTTGTTCGAGTTCCTCGTCATTACCTCCAATATCCAATACAGTGAATTTAATTAAATTACTAATATAAAAACCGACACCTCCACCCTTGGTCGATCGGTCCCGTCTGACGAGCTGATAACCGCGAATAAGTAACCCATCATTGGACATGCTAGTATTTAACCATGTCTCAGACAAGCCCAAAATATATTCAGAATCCTCTGCAATAAATTCCGAAAATAAATCAAAACCAGTAAAAAGAGATCGCATGTTAAAATGTGAAAAAATGATACAGTTACTTCGCATATTATGATAAGCACAATATACTCCAATCCATATTGTAAGTAAACAAGAAAAAAAAAAGTAGAATTCCGAATAAATACTAAATATGATAAAGTAAACCAAATAATAGGTTTACATCCTAAATTTAAGGATTCGATATAAACTAGCAATCTGAAGTAAACAATAATAAGTTTATAATATAAATAATATAAACAGATGCAAACAACACATTTGCGGCTATATTTTACAATGCATGCAAGCTTATTTTTCTCAATACAATAAAATTGACAAAAAAGAAATACCTACAGCAGAATAGAGTAAGCAATACAAGGCCAGATTTAATGATTTATTTATACTGCTAGTACTACCTAATCGATAAAGCCGTAGCCGAATTATAAACAATGATAACACCCATTAAAATAAAATCAATTCTATTCCTATGGCACCAAACTATAATATTTAATATTAATATTATCTTAAAAATGATATCTATACATAGGTAAAAAAGAGGGAAAAAATTAATTACCAATATAGTTTCTATGGCAACACTATTTTTTGTTCTCTTTTTGACTCCACGCATACAACTTTCCTCCAGTTGTCCAGACTTTATTGCTGCCATATTTCTTTTTGTTTAACATCAACATATCAAATCTCTTCTTAGTCAAATCTTCAAAAAGGGAGACATCCGTATCTTTCAGTCGCTTTTTTACTAGTAAAACTTCCTGTCTTTTTATATTTTGAATAAATGAAACAATAATAATTGTGTGTTTAAATTTTCCGCAAGCTTGCACTCATTACCACAATAAATTACCAGTTATAAAATTCAAATTCAAATTCAAAATACTTTTATTTAAAAAAAAAAACTACATGTTTTTCCTAAAACTAATGATAAAGGATATTTCGTTTATCTCGCCAATAAGGACTACATCGTGATTATAGCAACCATTAACATCTTGCACGCAGATTAATCACGTACAAGTATGATGCAACCCTAAAACTAAAAACTATCCAATCCAATATAGTATTAAAGACTAAATAGTAATATTGGAGAAATGCTTAGACTAGGCGGGCGTGTGTCACAGGCAAACTAACGGTAAGTAAATCGCAAGTAAAGTGCGAGACACAGGTCTTCCATGTTATCAAGGAAAATTGCAATATTGGAGGAAGGAGATCTATACATATTAACAACACAAATGTTTTTGCTTTTTAATTTGAATTTGCAAATTATAAATTCAAGTTCTTGGGAGTAAACTATTATATTACGCAGTGTATAAAGCTTAGGACACATTATTAACACGTGATGTGTTAACACGTGTTATGGAAATATCTATCACGCTATTTTAAAGAGATCCGTACAGTTAGCGTCAGATAAATCCGTACGGTGTCAAATGAGTATAACCTCATTTTATAATATTTTGGTAATACGAACTTCTATTTTTACCTATTACCTAGGTTACAACCATACGGATTCAGTGGTTTTAAAGGTATATTAAGGTATTTTAGGTAACTGAAGGATTTATTCTATATTAAGTTACATTCAAAGACATATATAAAATTCACTAATACCAAAATTAGTATACGATTCCAACTTTTAGGGAAATAAGAAAAACCTGACTGAAAAACGGCCGTTAATTTGCTTGTTTTAAGTGTAATTTGGATCGTACCGAGAGTTTAGAGGTCGGTAGACGCGAATTTACCAATTACAAGCAGACTGAAGTAGTTTTTCGTCAAAAAATATCACCTTTACCCAAAAATATTGTAAAGCAAACCCGACCCCTTTGTTGTTTATCACTGTCGTTTAAGAAAAGTTTTGGGGTAGCCTCTACTTCTTCTGCTGGAACATTGTATTATATATTCACATCCATACAGCCGTTTCAAATGGATTTTGTCTTTCGTCGATCTTTCCAAGGTATGTTCCTCACGTCACTTCTTTACGTTTGATATGATTCCCTAAACAGTGATCTTAGCTATACCAAAATAAGTGGACACCAGTCTTCTTCTATTAGTGTAATTATGGCAGATTTTGTAGGAATACTTAAATGTGACATATTTTGTGCTATTATTTTATCCTTGACAAAGCAAGACTGGCATCAAAAATCAATAAACGTCAATAATTAGTCATGTCATCATGTGCTGTTATAACTATCAAATGCGAAAGGTAATTCAGGTAAATAAAGGAAGACGAAGTTCAATTTACAATGAAGTAATTCAGCCGTACGGATTTATCTGTCCCCAACTGTACATATTATTATGATGTGTCGTCAGAGGCCGAAAACACGCTTTAATACGTCATAACTCGTGTTTTCAATATCTGTAGTGGCCAGATTTTCGTCAGAGCGTTAATGCGTCAGCTCCTATTTATTTCGCTGGGTGTGCATGAAAATGGAAGAAATATTAATTGAAGAAGTACAAAAATACCTATTTTTGTACAACGTGCAAAGTAAGGATTATCGAGATCAAAGACTTTAGTTCCTAATAAATCATAAAGCACGTCAAATTCCTTCATCGTCAATGGCGATTTGAGGCCATAAAACATGAAATTCGCCAGACTCTTGCCTACACTTATTTATGGGATGAACCCAGTACTCTCTGGATTCGTATTATAGAACAGGCATTACCGCTGTAGCAGCTGCCATTTCCTCCTATTCGTTCAGCCAATCTATCTTTTTAAATCTATAAATATACTCTTATGACTTACAATGAAAACACTATTCACAGTTTTAAAAAACACCTAAATCCAACCAAAATAATGCACGATTCACACTAATGTAAATGTTGCCCCGCAAAACCCAAGCATTGTTGCTTGTGTATTTGGAAACAGCACTTCGTAGAAGTTCTAACCTATGCTTTGTCAGTTCTTCCTTAATTGCGATTCCCGGCACTGAGATTTGTTGACGATTCGCAAGTAGAGATGGGTAGGTCCGGAGGGATATGAATCCACGGACCTGTATCCGTTACCGATACTGATGGATGTAGATCTTGCTGAATACGGTCCCCTATCCTTTCGACCGGTATACAATGCTGCGACCCATCTGGCAGGCCGTCAGCGGAGCGGTTGAAAATGGACATGCAACCAAATAACCCGACCCAATTACGAAGACATGCATCGTACGGCATATACCTACATGAATCGGTATCGTTATTGTTAAGTAATGAGGAAACTGCAACCTGGAACTGCTGGTGAATCTGACAAGGTATTTAAATGTATATAATAAATAATATTATGATTATCAGTCCACTTCTCTCATTTACATTCAGTATAAGTAACACAAATTGACAGATAACTGATAATTTCAACCGGTAATCTCTATTAGAAAAATAATGTTCCTAGAAACTGTTGTGTCGTTTGTTAACTTTAAGGTATCAATGAGACAAAAAAATTGAAATATTTATTTTTGCCGAATAGAATATATGAAAAACAAATACGTGTATAGAGTATTGTTGTAATGTACTGCTTATTTAATTCGAGTTAAATATATTAGGTTTTCAAATATACTTCATAAAATTAACACATTATTATTTGTACTTTTTTATTTCGTGATAAAACTTTAGCATGACGGAACTGTAACTTAACATATAACTGTAAAAGATGAGTTTTTACTATCTGGACCAGGACACGCTATGATTACAAAGTACAAGCTAAATGTTTTTGCACTCTGACAGCTTCAGGTTAAGTTACAGATCCGGCAGAACTGGAACCTGTATGCAGTTCCGCAGAGCTGGATGTACCTCCGGACCCGACTCCTTCGAAATCTCGGACCTACTCATCTCTATTCGCAAGCACTACACTACTACTAGTGTTACTATAAAATTGTACCAGACTCGCTGGAGGTTTGTCGGACGGATTTTGCGACGGTATACGAAAACATTTTTTTATTTCCAAGTCTTTGATTCCGCACTTTTTTTTATTAAACATATCTGAAACGGGTTTTTGCAGATCTTTTTTGTCAGACTTTTCTACACCAAATATGCGCGGGTTCAAACTGCGCGCGTTCTATTCCTGTACATTCAAAACATTCTTTGGCCACCTTTTCAGACACTTGCTTACTAATAATCTCTTCTATTTCATTACAAAATAATTCTTTTAAAATTAAATATTGTATTGTTAAAAAAAGATATATCTACTTATTAAGGAGGCTTATTCCAATAGCGGATTCTTTGAAGAGACTTATTCTAATAACTGCTTCTTTGAAGCTGCTCCAACTAATTTCGTGCTTTCGAGTATATAGACTTAGTAGTTAAGTTTACAAGTTTTGATAAAGTTTAGACCCATACATCTACACGTTATTAAACAAATTATCAATTAAAGTACAGAAGTATGACCTTTTATAAGCTAAAATTACTCCTTCCTTGATATAAAGAGACTAATACAGGTTTTTAAAATATTAATAAAACCTATGATACAATGAGGACATAGATGTCAAGAAGACAGTTGGGCGAAGTTTCGAAACTTTTTTTTATGGAAGCGGGGTCGAGTATATATCGTTTTAAAGGTCTTTTTATTCTGCAACAATTAATTGTCCTTGTCTCGGTTTTTTAATATTTGACATTTTGAAACGTGCTTTTCAAGTGTTCTAAAAGTATCCGAAAATATTATTTAATTGAAATGGATCGTTTGCTAAAAGATAAAATCGAAGCAATTATTATCTTTGGTGAGGCTAACCGGAATTATCACGCTTAAACGCTTTCCGGGACGATCAATGTGCAGGAAATACTTTCAAAACTTAGTGTCAAAATTTTTAGTAATAGGGACAGTCAAAGATGCCCCAAGATCTAGGAAGCCCAAAATTAGCGAAAACGTGAAAGTTAAGGTCGTAAATCCTAGACAATGTACTAAGTACGTAGCTGAGACATGCAATATTTTGCGTTCGTCGGTTTAGACCATTTTAAAATCCAATAAATTTCATCCTTATAAAATGAGAATTGTCCACGAATTGACCGAATGACCCTGATAGGCGACTAAAGTTTTGCGAGATTGTGGCAGAAAGGATCACAGCAAATCACAATTATCTGCGCCATATTTGTTTTATTGACGATAGCACCTTTTTCCTCAATGAAATAGTCAATACTCAGTATTGTAGATATTGGAGTGATGAAAACACACCCATGTGTTTCGTCAAGGACATACCCAATTTTCTCAAAAAAAATTGTTTGGACAGGTATTTTGTGTGACCATATCATAGATCCTTTATTTTTAGAAGGAAATTTAAACGGCCCAACATATCTTCGAATGCTGCAGGATACCTTCACTCCACTTATTGATGATGTCGTTGCTAAAAACCCACGTGAGTTCCACTTTGCCATTACGTTTCAACTGGACGCTACTACACCACATTATTTCAGAGAAACTAGAAATTACTTGGATCCCAATAGATGGATTGGTCGCCGAGATCTGACAAGCCAGCTCTCTCGCCAGATTTTAAACCTCTAAATTTCTCTGAGGTTATGTGAAATCGCGAGATTTCAAAATGGCTCCGTATTCTCTGTACGAAGTGCGTGAACGTTCATCGACGTGTGTACAGGAATAGACCCTGAAACCCTCCATAATGTGAAAGAGAATTCACTAACAGGATGCTCATTTGTCAAGAGGTGCAAGGCGAATATTTACGGCATCTTTAAAATGACATTTTTTCTGCTTGTTTCAGTTTTTTAACATTCGGTTTATCAGTTTTTTATTAATTGTTATACTGTTTTAATAAAATATTTACAGTTTCATTTTCGTGCTTTTCTTAGTATGGAGTATTGATATTGGTATCCTAAAAAAAATATCCCAGATGCATAATAATGATTTCGGTACGAAACTTTGTGATTGGTCATCATTTAAGAACTACGGCATCAAACGTTTTCAAAATCGGGGGTTGAATTAAGAATAAAAAGCCATTTAAAACGATGGTATCACTCGACCCTCTTCCATGAAAAAAAGTTTTGAAACTGCGCCCAGCTGTCTCCTTGACATTAAAGCTGTCATTTTTTTTAAATGGAAAATTTGCTCAAATGTTATCGTTTCAAATTTCGTTGCAATATACCAAGCGGTTCAAAAGTAAGTCGGAAGGCGACGGACTTTATGTCCTCACTGTGTAAGGTATTGCAAAAATTTAAAATACGTATATTCTCTAATGCCTTTAATCAAGTAAAATCTTCTAATCAATTAGTTCCAAGCCAGCATAAGTGTTTGTGTCCAAATCTAGTTATAACTTCTCAATTTGAACATTGAACAACTCAAAATAGTCAATAATAATTGTTGTTATTTATTTGCTTCTTTAAAATATGAAGGCTAAACTTTTTGCTTCAAAAAGCACTTGGTAAAACTTTGAGTTTGTACGTTAAATCTATAAAATATAAACTTTTTCAATTCGATCAATGTAGGTAAAAACTTCTTACTGGACCAAGTGTCATGGAGATAATGACAATACAGACTGTTCACTTAAGGACGATCACTATACATATCTTATGTCCTTCATGTTAGCGTCTTAAAAAATATATTACAACAAAAGTGGTCAAGAGCAATTGTCTGAAAATATTTTTAAGTTGCAAAATTGACCACAAGGGGGCGCGGTTGCTAGGGTGAACAACTAATTTCAAAAATTCTACCAGAACTGAATCTAACTTTTATTACCTCATTGGAAAGTTGACTTAATTTTCTATGACTTTGTTATAAATTTATTGTCATATCACCCTTAATAAGAGTAGGGGGAGCTCTTAACTTAGGAAATATTTAAATCGGTATATCTCCTGAACCCCTTAGAAGGAATTAAACGGGCGTAGGCTTATTTAAAAGAGAATTTCAAGCTGTTTTAGGTACCGGGTGAGTTTTCAAAAAATGGTTAGATGACATTGTTTATAATGATTACAGATTTCTTCAAAGATTTTCTCAAAAGTTCAGCTTGGTTGGAACCTAATTTTATTGGACTGATTATATAATATTCTATTATATTCTATATCTAGGGTGAATAACACTGGATGTAATTTTTATTACCTCGTTGGAAAGCTGAGTTAATTTTCTATCACTTTGGTTGTACATTTATTGTCATATCCACCTTAATAACGATGAGGGCGAGCTGTTGATTTACGAACGATTTAAATCGCTATATCTTTTGAACCCATTATCCGAAGTAAATGAGTTTAGATTTATTTAAAAGAAAATTTCAAGTTGTTTTAGGATCCGGATCGAGTGACATTGCCTAATGTTTCACATATTGGTTAGATAGCGGTAGATAAAAATATTATAACAAAAGTGACCAGGAGCAATTGACTGAAAATATTTTTAAGTTTCTAAATTGAAAACAAGGGGCCAGGTTGCTAGGGTGAACAACAAATTTTAAAAATTCCACAAAAACTCCCAGAATTAAATGTAACTTTTATTGCCTCATTGGAAAGCTGAGTTAATTTTTAATCACTTTGGTTATAAATTTATTGTCATATCACCCTTAATAAGCCTGCCAATACAAAAAAACTTACTGCTCTAATTTAAAATACTCTAAAGGATATGCTTATCAATTCAAAATAAAGATTTTCACAAAAATTCAGCTCGGTAGGAATTTTTTCGAAGGCAAAACCTAATTTTATTGTGCTAATTATATAATATTCTATTTTATTCCAAAATATCTAAACATCGTCATTTATAGTGCATGTACCTAAAATAATATATTATTTAATACTTTATACCATTCAACAAATTAATTGCGTAGAAACCACGTTATGTGCTTCACTGATTTACTGAAACCATATTACGTTTGACATTGTCGGATAAAACATTGAAATATTTATTACAGGAATACATTTCATTGGAAACTAATACATTTATTGGAAAACAAAATTTAACGTCATTCAAGGAACATATAACATAGTGCTCTAGACACTTGATATAATTGTCTGCTCTACTTGCATAAAGTCCTAGCAAGATAATACGGAATATAATATTATAGGTTGTAGAAGCTTATAGGGATAAATTTAATTTTTTTTAGCAAGGGCTTAGTTTAATTCGGTATTTGTTCACCTTAGAACTTTATTCTGTAATGAGTTTCAAAGAATCTGCCCCCATCTTTGTCAAAATACTGACAATAAATATTTGCTAAATTAGTTTTGACTCTAAAAGAATAAATAAGTTGAAAAGCGAAAATTAGAAGATAATAATAATTAAAGAGTTAGGATATTGAATTTAAATCCGGCAAAATTGGAATTAATTTATGACAATTTGCTAGCCTGATAATATCAATAAATCCTATAATCTTAATTTTAAACATTGCTATTTTTGATGAACTTTAAAATAACAAGAGTTCTACCACTGGCTTTAAATAGTAAAGACGTGCAAAAACCCTGTTGTAGCACAGGTTTCACTTGCTCACACGCTCAGCGACAAATGTATAATATCCTTAATATCGATCAGCCGGATCGCCGCCTTTCATCGAACGGTGGTAGAAGCGAGGAAGGGGCTACGTATTTAAGTCAGGAATTTCTAGCGACGTTGCCGACATTGCTCTCGCAATTTAGCGAGTATACGAATATAATAATAATTTCATATTGTCGCTGGTCGATATTATGGGTATCACAATTCGAGAAAATTTTATTATTCTCCAAGTTTTAGCTTTTTCAGCTTTCCTTTTAATGAATATATTAAATTACAATTACTAATTACACTTTTGTATATACAGGGTGATATGTATGTATATGTTATGTATGTATGAAAATGTTCGATTATCTCGTAAAGTATATGAGATAAGGAAAGAAATTTGATACAGAGATTTTAAGATATATAATGGTGTTAATAATTTTAATTTTACAAAGTCGGTCAAAAATAATCGGGATGTATTAAATAATCGGGTCTACAAATAATACACTTAAGTCGATTTCTTTTTGTCACTTCAATATACAGTCTTTAAGATCATCCTTTCCTCTGTTTACTAATTTTGTTGCTGACTGTGACCTTGATGTGATAGGGCTATCGGAGATATGGCTATATTCGGGTGTGGACAGCGGCGATGTGTATTTGTCGGGATACAATCTTTTTAGAAATGATCGTGACGGAAGGGGTGGCGGTGTTGCCATATACGTCAAAAATTCGCTAAACCTTAGTATTGTCGACATCCACGAGGAAGCTAGCGGCTTAGAACAGATATGGGTTGAGGGTAGGCTGGGTGGCAGAAGGGTGTGCTTCGGCTCTTTGTATAGACCCCCTACAGTCAATATAAATCTTGCCTTAAACGATTTGGAGCATATATTTACTGGTTTGGTTTCGGAATATGACTTTGTTGCATTCGGCACAGACTTTAATATTGTAAATAATATTTCCAATAAAAATGCAGGTGGTTACGCTCTTCTTGAAAGATTTTTGTTAAAATATAGACTGCACCAAGTCATTGCAAGTCATTGGGGAGCCGACGACGCGCATCACAGATGTTAACCAAAGTTTACTGGATTTGCTTGTTTTATCAGACAGCCACATCTTGGAGAGTGCTGTCGTCCTAGATATGAGTAATATTTCAGATCATTCACTTATCTCTTCGCGGCTAAGATTACAGAAGCCAAAACCTGACATCAAATATCGTACCTATCGAGACTTTAGACGTTTTAGTTACGATAATTTTGTGCATGATCTAAATAGAATAAATTGGGATATTTTGTACATTTTTAATTATTTTGATGAAATTGTGAATTACCTGAATATTAATTTGACCAACCTTTTTGATATCCACATTCCCATTAAGAAAGCTAAATTCACTAAAGCTCCCGCGCCATGGTTAACCGATAACCTTAAACTTCTGATAAAACTTAGGAAAAAGGCCCTAACGAAATATAAAAAAACGAGGACAGAGACTTCAAGCCAAGAGTATAAATCTTTACGAAATTATGTTACAATGGCTGTGCGTAATGAGAAAAAAGCCTATTTAAATTTTAAGTTTCGAACTGATCCAAAAGCTTTTTGGCAAACCATTAAATACCTAAATATCAACTCAAAACCAAAGGATTGTTTTAGTAACATTGCCAGCCCTAATAGCTTTAACAATTATTTCATTAATAGTGTTCCCACGGTCACACCTCCTGATAATAACTTCTTCCAAAATCTGTATGGAAATAGACCACCCAATTTGGATAATAATTTTGGCTTCTCTCAAGTTGACGAAACAAAAATAGAAATGCTGATCTCTCAGATCAAAACAAATGCTACGGGTGCTGATGGCTTCAACAAAAAACTGATTTCGCTGGTTTGTCCTTTTCCCTTGCCACATCTCACCACTTATTTAATAGATGTATAACCTCCGGCAAATTTCCTACCTATTGGAAAAACGCTAATGTTGTACCAATACCAAAGAATAGTAATCCATGTTCACCAGCCGATTTTCGCCCCATTAGTTTGCTGTGCTCCTTGTCCAAAGTCCTGGAAAAAATAATTAATGAGCAGCTAAGCACCTACTTCAACCAGCATCATATTCTTCCAGCTACCCAGTCGGGATTTCGTACCAATCACAGCACTGCGACCGCACTATTGACCGTTACAGACGATCTGCTAAGGGCCCAAGACAATCGTAAAAATTCTTGGTTGATTTTATTGGACTACAGCAGGGCATTTGACACCCTGTGTCATAAAACTCTCTTGAATGAATTCTCCTTTTATGGTGTCGGCGATATAGCTCTACAGTTCATGCGTAGGTACCTGGAGGGTAGAACGCAAAGGGTGGTCTCGGGTGATGTAGCATCTGATTTCATTACTACTAGCAGAGGAGTGCCTCAGGGTTGTGTACTGGGCCCCCTTCTGTTCTCAGCATATACTGCGGATTTCTGTAGTCACCTCAAATTTTGTTCATCCCATCAATATGCAGATGATATGCAACTTTATGCTCACTTTCAATATAACAACCTTCTTGAGGCCTCTTCCAATATAAATAGCGATCTTTACATCATATCACTGTTATCTGCGGCACATAGCCTGAAGCTGAATGAAAGTAAAACAAAAGTAGTAATTTTTGATAAGGATAGATATAAAATCTCACAAGATGGAAACTTCTTATTAAAATTTAATAATCAAAAATTAACCTATTCAGACTGCTGTAAGAATCTAGGAATTCACATAGATGGTAACCTCAAATATGACACCCATGTCTCGAAACTACTTAAGAAAGCCTATTATAAATTAAAAACTCTCTACATATACAAAGATATTTTTTCTACTCGGGTAAGATTGAGGCTGTGCAATTCAGTAATACTGTCCGCCATAGGTTATACAGATGTTGTATATTGGTCATCACTGACGGTTAGTGACCGGAATAGCCTGCAGAAGTTGCAAAATTCTTGTATTCGTTTTTGTTATGGACTTCGGAAGTTCGATCATGTTACAAAACTCTTTTCGAGATTCTGAGTGGCTATATCTTGCATGATTTCAGCTTCACATGGCATCTCTAATTTTCAGGGTTAGACAAGCTGCAACCCCTTCATATTTGTTTGAAAAATTACGCAAAGGCTCCAACGTTCACAGCCGTGTCACCAGATATAATGACTTATACCAAACCCCAAAACACATTACCGCTTCTTTTCAACATTCTTACTCATACTTAGCCGCTAAAATTTTTAACTCTTTGCCTAGTCACATCAAGTCTTGTCACACATTGGTAACTTTTAAAAAATACCTTAAATTTCATTTATTTTCAAAAAGAATTTAAAGTTGAAAATCTTATATTCTAATGTAATAATTATTATTATATATAATAATATTTTGTATTTTTTTTAGTGTTAATAATATTTAGTATGTACATATTTTCTTTGCAATATTAGTGTTAATAGATAAATTTAAAGGTGGTTAGATGAGCAGCTCTGCTGGATTTCGCCACCCCTCTAGAATATATTTTTTTCTTTGTAACTTACGATGTCTAATAAAAAAAGCCTTTTGAATTGAATTGAAATTTGGAACTATGAGATTTCCTTTTAATCAATAAGTATATCAGATTATAATGGATCGTTAATAGTAGTAATAGATAAATATTCTAATTACAATTTTCAATTTAATCTATGCCGGTGTATATACAGGATGATATGTATGTATGTATGGAAACGTTCGATTATCTCCTAAAGTATAGGGGTAACGAAAGAAATTTGATACAGAGATTTTAAGATATATATAAGGGTGTTAAAAATTTTAATTTTAGAAAGACTTCAAGTAACCCCACAGAAAATAATCCAAAGAATGCAAATCTGGTGATCTGGGAAGCAAGGCTTGTGGTCCAGCTCTTCCTATCCAACGGTTAGGGTTAAAGTGTGGCGGAGCTCCGTCGTGCATTAACCACATCCTGTTTCTGGTTTCTAAATCAACTTCTTCTAAATGGTTAGAAAGTTCGTGCTCCAAAAACCTTCGATATTCTTCGCCATTAAGCCTTTGCGGAAAAATGCAAGGTCCAATAAGGTAATCACCGATAGTTCCTACCCAAATATTGAAAGAAAATAGCACCTGAAAATGATTTTCTCTGATAGCATTCGGATTATCCTCAGCCCAGATATGGTTGTTATGAAAGTTAATTATGGAATTTCCAGAAAACGAGGCTTGATCTGTGAAAAGCACATGGCTTAGGAAATCCGGGGTTCCTACTAATCTATTACGCAACCAAACACAAAAATCGAGTCTGAGAGGAACATCTCTAGGTAATAGAGCCTGCACACGTTGCATATGATAAGGATAAAGTTGTTGGGACTTTAAAATTTGCCAAACAAGTGTGTGTGTAATATTCAATTCAAGATCTATTTTCCGTGTACTAGTTTGCGGGTCTTCTTCAATTCTGTTTAACACAGCTTCTTCAGTATCAACTGTTCGAATTGTTGCAGGCCTTCCTGTAACATCTGTTGTCACTTTAAAGCTGCCAGTTTCACAGAGTCTTGCGTGAATATTAATAAAAGTTTGGACGTGTGGCACCACTCGTTGAGGAAATCGCGCCTGATACATTCGTCTTGCAGCTTGTGCATTACCGCGAGCCATTCCATAAGTAAAATGAATGTCTGCCATTTCTGCGTTGGTATATTGGTACATTTTGGACAAAACACACGATAAATTATTATTTGTAATGCTAAATGATAAAAAACTACTTGTTTCATTCTAAATCAACTGCCATGACTGATTCTGCTACCATTATTTTCCAAAGCCTGCTATGGATTCATCTATACTATTTCTTGTACTGCGGCTGCAGAAAAAACATGCAGCACATTTTTACGATTTTATTATTTTTATCCAATTTTCACTAATTTGGTAATTGTGATATGTTAATGTGATAGAGTTACATAGAACATGATTTTGAAAAAGTATTTATTTGCTTATTTTTCAAAATCTTGGAAATGATTCAATTTAAAAAACTTCAGCACAGATTTAACTTCAAAACCTTTTTTATCGAAAACGGCTGCTTTTTGCGACAAATACTAAGAGTAACTTTTTTATGTAAAATTGAATGTAGAATAGGTCTGTTTAGTCAAAAATTACATAAAAGGCTTCACAAAAAAGTTATAGTTAAATAAATTCAGGAACAACACTGTAACTCTAACATTAAATAAAAAACTAAGCTAATATTTGAATTTCTCGTCGTCAATCTGCTCAGAATCCCAAATTTTCTCCAATTGTCATGTTCCTTAACAAAAATGTAAGCAAAAAACCAAATAAAATGGTTTTTTCGGACGCCCTGTATCGCAGAAACAAAGCCGTTTCAGACCCATGTTCATAAGAACTTTTAATCTTAAAATTAGTCAAAGAATCACCCCTTGAAGTTTGTACAAGTACTTATTTGACACCCTGTATAAGAATAAACTGGTAACATTTTACCGATGAGTCATCGATTGAGTGGAATAACTGGGCGTTTTAATAAAATCTTTAAAATATATATATAAAATATCAGTAATAAAAAGCTACTTATCCAGTAGAGTTAAAATTTTGCACAACAATGAAGTGTGAAACAGGATGAATTAGTAAATTCTGTAAATCACATATGTCAAAAGAAAATGTTGCCCTTATTAAATATCTTTTACCTCAAATTTTGCACAAAAAATCAAAACTGACAAAAACTTTGGTGACGAGCTCTTATGGTGAAACAAAATGGCTGCCTACTTGAATATTTAAAGTACTAGGAACAAAAAATTGCGTACCCAAATAAGTTGAAAATTTTGCACAACAATGAAGTGTGAAACAGCATGAATTAGTAAATTCTGTAAATCACATATGTCAAAAGAAAATGGTGCTCTTATTAAATATCTTTTACCGTATCCAATTAAGTGGGAAATTTACAGAAAAATTAAAGGGGAAATAGGGTTGAATTGGTAAATGTGTATCAATTCTATACGGCAAAAAATGAGGGGCTAATTAAAAGCCGGTAAAATTCCTTTTGTAAAATAATAAATGTCATAATTATTGATTTTTTTATAGATTAAGTAAATAAACTAGTAAAAAATAAAAAAATAATATTCATATTAAAATAAAAATAAATAAATAAGAAATAAAAATTAAATTAAATAAAATGGTATACTGAAATATCGAAGCAGTGGTTTTATTTATAAACGTATGGTAGTATGAATGTTTATAGGTACGTATGTAATTATGTTAGAGTTGTAAAGAAAACAGATGTATTTTCATAAATTCTTATTTGCGTATGCGCAATATAACTATTCAAGAGAAATGACTTTCGACTTGACAAAAGCAATACACAAATGTAGAAAAAACGGTAGGAAATGTATAGCTATATACAAAATGAATATGAAGAAAAATAGAATTTAATAAATCGATAAATTAGCCTTTAAGCAGAATATCCATCGTAAAGAATCCCACCACATACATGTAACACAGTTTGTATACACATATTTATTTTACGATAATTTTATAGATATTACATAAATTGAATTTCTAATTTCTTACAAGGTAAATTTTGGGTACAGAACTTTCTTTATAATGAAATTTTCACTTTTCCAAAAAAAGTGTCACTTATTAATAATGTGTATAAATTTATTACCAAATCTTGTGGTTTTATTTTTATTTATTCATTACCACTATTAATTAAAATAAAACTTGATAGATTTTGACAACAGATGTGTAATAAAAGAAATACGTCGTTATTTGATTTTTATCTTCGATAAATCAACTGGAACTAAATATCAGCTTATCAGACACTTTTTTTTTCTTGAATTTGAGACAATTAATATACATTTCCAAAAATATAAAGTTTTATAATATTTCTAAAGGCGTGAGTTTTGAATCAAGATCGTATATATTCATGGAGGTACGTATATTATTTTTTGGTAAAATGACGTGTTAAATAAATTCAATACAAGAAAACTAAAAATTACAACTATTTTGTTTTAGGGGAGTAACTTTTTTACTACTTTCTGCGACTTAAAGTTTTTTCCATTATAATACTTTTTAATACTTCCCTGTTATACGTGAAATAGCGTGTTTCACTTTTTTCCTCTTTTGTGACATATTTTAATTTGAATAGTATGTTTTTTTTTACTTCTGTCGTAAGAGGTTAGTATTGTTATCTTGAAAAATCACCATCCGAGATTTTGCAGATGCCGAAAAACATATTTTCTCAATTTCGTCGGTCTGCAGGTCTGTCATTCTGCCTTTGCGCGGCATAGCTTAAAAATCACTTATCCGATTATTTTCAAATTTTGGTCAAAAATCAAGACCCATTTAGGGATGGAATAGTAAAATTCAATAGGGTGGAGCAAAATGGCGGCATCTCAAATTGTTAAAAATCAATTAATAAAAAATCACTTATTGAATGGACCTTTTGCACACAAATCAAGTATAATATAGCGATAAATTGGTAAAATTGTTGAGTACAGCCAGTAATTTTCGATTCAACTCCATTTACAGGAATAAAACTTTTAATAAAAAATCGGTAAATTCGCCTTTGTATAATGCAATTATATGCCTAAATAAACTACTATCTGTAGTGGAATTATGTACGAGAGAAGTTGTAGGTAAAGGCAGATTTACAAATTTTTTACATTTATAAAAAGTCTACGTCAATGCCTTCTTGAATTTTTTGAGCTCAAAACATTTTCCCCGACTATTTCGGTTTTTTGTTTGACAGACCCGTTCTCAAAATATGACTCTTTTACATTTTTATAACCATGAAATGTATCGAAGATCAGGGCCCCTTACAACCAAAATTTAATACCCGAAAGATATACCTAGAGTATTTTTTTTATTTTTGTCTACACAAACACATACGCACAGACAGTATAACGTTTTTTTTTAAATATGTCTCTAAAACATAAACTAAAAAAAAAGTTGCGATTACAACAGTATTCTTACACATGCTGTTCACTTAAGAGAGTTCCCCTATCCAAATATAAAAAGTCCTTCATGTTAGCATCTTAAAAAAAAATTATAATAAAAGTGGCCAAGAGCAATTCACTAAAAATAATTTTGAGTTTCTAAATTGACCGCAAAGCGGTGTAGTTGCTATGGAGAACAATAAATTTCAAGAATTCTACAAAAAACTAAATATAATCTTTATTACATCATTAAAAAGCTGAGTTAGTTTGCTATCACTTTAGTTCTAAACGTATTGTCATAAAACCCTTAATAAGGTTGGGGGGAGCTGTTGACTTACGACAGATTTAAATCGCTATATCTCCTAAAGCCATGATCCGAAGTGCATGAACTTTGGTTTATTTAAAAGGGAATTTCAAGTTGTATTAGGATTCGTGCCGAGTGACATTCCACCATTTTTCACATATTGCTTAGATATGTGCTTTTTACAGACATTGACATTTTGTCAGAGATTGTCTTTGGTCGGATAGGCTCCAGATTTAACTTTTTTGGACTTTTATTTATGGTGATTGATCAAAAGTTTGAATCTTAAAGTGTTTTTTTACTTTGTTCTCTAATTACCTATAAAGTGCTGTCTTTATTGTTTACTTGCGATTTCGCCTTACTTTTACTGTTTTGTTGTTAGCTCATTGGCCTCTAGACACTCTCGAAATTTCGGTTCTGACAGAGTTTGGATCAGCTTTAAATTTAGATGAAGTGTGAAGCGAGGAAAGTCGAAAGTAACACATAATATTACATTATTGTTTAAGCTCTAAATAATAATCTGCCCCTCAGTATTCAAAAATAATAACTATAAAATGCATCGACTTTTCAAGATCTTTTTTTTGACGAAAAAAAATGGCTGGTAAGTTTTTGTCGTTAAGATTATCGGAAAGTTATTATTTTTTAATTTTTGTTCACTGAAAGGTTGCAGACAGTAGAATCTTAACGATTTACCCGATTTTGTTTTCGTCGTAAAATAAGCCCTTGAAAATTGGACGCATTTTTAATATCAACCGCCATATTTTGTATTTGGCTGATCTTTTGGCTGGTTGGCTGGACTAACCAGGTTTCTCTCAGAGAGATTTGTTTACGGGGTGTGCTCTCCCAAAATAATAAGCAACTTTCTAAATTGTAGTCGAGTTGGCAATTTTACGACAAAATTACTCACAAGCAGAACCGGCATATATACCGAAATTACTGTCATACAAAAGGATTTCTTTATGCACCGCCCCCCCCCTCTAAATTAATGGTTCAGTGATCTCTTGATTTCTGAGATACGGATTGTAGACGCGCTTAAGTCAACAACCTGTAAAGCCTCTCTATCGGGAAGAAGAATATAAAAAAATTGTGCTACTTGGGTCAAATAACCACTAAATTCCAAATATGTAAAACAGACTAGGTAATTTATCTAATAACCCGGAATACACAAATAATGTAGTTTTTACAATACATTAAACTTGTGTATGGTACAATCTACTCTTTTAACAAAAATTAAACGCAATTGAAATCAAATCGGTCTACTTTTAATTAAAAGTTTAAATTTGCTTTCATATTATAAAGAAAAGACAATAAGTCACGTTATTAACTTCCATGCTGCTCTCTAATGCTTCATACGGGTATCCTATTATTTTGTCAGCGTCTGACTAATCCCCGGTATACGATATTTTTTTACGGATTATCTATTCATTAAAACCTGTTGAATAATAGGATTATTAGCAATATTAAATCATCACATTCATAACGTCATTGCACGTGGATATTAATGAGTATAATTCGAAATACTGCAGTAATTCCGAACACTGCATTGCATTTGACTTGCCCAATTTAAATATTTATCTAGCGTTCGCTGTTCATTAGCAGAATTAAACAAAATTGAATTGTTGGGAGACAGGCTGTGAACTGAAATTATTGTTTCAACTTAACTTTTCACGGAAGGTGTTGGATGAAACCAATACCCATAATTTTTCTGAGGACATTTTAAGGCAACGACAATAACCGCTGTTGTTTCATCAATTAGATAATCCACTCTAGAAAGGCACTGGCCTTTCATCATCATTAAATACATGGTTATACTTAGTGAGACCAGAACGACAGGTGGAAGATACGGAGTTGGACATACCTGACTATAGTATAATACGTCGATATATAAATCGATATACTGGTGGAGTTTTGATGTTTATTATCTATTTTGAACATGGTAAGAGTTATGTAAATGATGGTGATACGTGGTGTCAGTTTGTGAAAGTGGATATAGATGGATTAGCAAGGTTAATTGCAGGTCTCTACCGTTCACCCAGTGGAAGTTTAGCATCATTCATAGAAGAAAAAATTCAAGATATTTTAGAAGATAGTATTAGTATGGATAAAAATTGTGTATTGGTTGGGGACTTTAATATAAACTATAATGATACTGAAAATGTTTACTCTACAAAAATAAAACGAATTTTTGAAGTTCTAGGTTATGAACAAATAGTTACAGAATGTACACGATTTTGTAGTAATAGTAAGACTCTCATTCACTAGTGTTTGATTCCCCAAAATTGGCAGATCGCGCAATTGTAGGTATTAAACTAGGATGTTTCAAAAATAATAGCTGTGATAATAAAATAAGTACAATTAATCTATCTAGATGTTTAAATCAACAGGCCTTCAATACAATTAATTTAAGATTATTAGAATGTAACTGCAATACCCACACCAATAATACAGATGAATTATACTGTGATATAAGTACCAAATGTGATAGAATTGTAAATGAGCTTTATCCTATAAAAGAAATTATTTTAAAATTGTATATGTACCATGGTTTGATAATGAGGTTAAGATGAAAGTGGATGTACGAGTTAGGGCATACAAAAAATACCAGTACTTTAGTAATAGTGAAAATATTGACAGATTGTGGTATGACTATAAGCAGAAAAGAAATAGTGAAGTAAATATGTTAAAACAGAAAAAAAGTGAATACTATGAAAACAAAATAGACAATAACAGGGGAAACCCAAAGGAAATGTGGAAATGTCTAAAACAACTAGTAAGTAAAAAGAATGAGAGTATGCATTTTAAATCTATAAATTTTGGCACTCAAGATTGTAACAAGTTAGCTCTAAGTATTAAGAACATAGTAAGTACTGTTGGTTTTTCTTTGGAGTGGTCTTGCCAGGGTCTACCGGTGATGCATTGGAGGTTTGACAAGTTCCTTCAACTCTTAACGATTCAACAGATAAAACAAATAATGTTTTCTGTTAAAATCTGTAATACCACAAGTAATATTTTAAATTCCAAATTTTTGATGGAAACTTTTGGATATATAATTTCACAATTCATAAAAGCCTCTTTAGAAACCGGACACTTTCCCAGGTCATTCTTGTGAAACAGCAATTCAGCTTACTGTCACTAAATGGAAATATATATGTGATAGTAACCAGTACACTGTTGCAGTTTTTTTGGATTAAAACTGGGCCTTTGAAACAATAGATCATAAAATAATGCTGGGGAAATTAGAGTATTATGATGTTTCTGATAGTGTATTAAGATGGTTTCATGACTATTTATCCGGTAGATATCAGAATGTTCGTGTAGGTACAACCACCTCAACTAATATTAGTATCGAGTTTGGGGTTCCACAAGGCAGTGTGCTTGGGGATTTATTATTTATTATCTACATGAATGATATTAATTCTATTGAGGGGTTGGAATTTGTCAACTTATTTACAGATGATACTTTAATATCGTGTAGTGAGAATAATTTGGGTGAAGTTGTTCTGAAGGTGGGTCGGTTGCTCAAGGGTTTAGAAAATTTTTTTTAAGTAAATAAACCTAAACTTAATGCTTCTAAAACCAAAGTTATGATAATTGGGAACAATTACAAAATAAAACAAATTAATATTGCAAATTATAGATTAAGCATTAATAATGAGGAAATAGAACGGGTAAAAGAAATAAAGTATCTTGGATTTCTTTTGGATGACATACTTTCACTTAAAAAACATTATGTATGAATTAGAAAGAAACTTTTTCTTTTCTAGAGTTTCAAAAAATTTTGTCTCTATATGCACGTTTAACAATTTTTAAGACCATTATCCAACCACATTTTGACTATTGCGCATCTGTGCTATATCTTGCAGGAGATGGACCCATTCAGTCTCTGCAAGTACTCTTTAATAGAGGAATGAGAATCATCCTGAGATGCAGCCGATACACCGCAATAGACCTGATGCTTGCTGTGTTAAAATAGTTTTCTGTTAGGAGGAGGTAGTATTATTTTGCTATGGTATTTATTTTTAAATTAAGTAAGGGCTGGCTTCCACCATATCTAAATAAATTTGTTTTCCTAAGAAATAAAATTCATGATCAGTTTACTAGAAGAACTGAAGATTTTCATATAGTGAGAGTAAATACCACGATGGCAATGAGCTCCTTGTTTTATAAGGGACTCAATGAATTCAATCAATTGCCAATAAATGTTAAACGGGCTGACACAGTAAACAGTTTTAAATGTCGCTTAAGGCGATATATTTTGTAAGTTTTATGTCTGAATATTTTATATTATGATTTGTGTGTTTATAACATTTTCATATTTTGTATTAGTAGGTATTCTATCCTATTTAATAAACTCATTTCATTTCATTTCATTCTCATTTCATTTCAAGGAAGTTACCCTGGACGATATTTTCACCTATTTTGCAAGAATAGAATATAATAGAATGCTATAATTTGTTTCCTAATTCATAGGAGCACGCCAAAGAGTCTAAAGCAATAAAACGGTGATAAACTATTGGCGTGTTGTGTTATTTTCCATTTTCAGGAAATGTATTAATAGTTCTGAGATAGTTATGTTTTTTGTTCTCAGAAAATACAATAAACGCTTCATTTGATTTTCAGTGAACTTTTCTTTGTTTCGAAAGGTTTGCTAAGCTCCGCCCATTATGGCATAAGTCTTGGGTAGTCTAATTAAAAGTAAATAAAGGGGCTAATGAACAAGATAAGGAAAAATTGGTTTGTAGATGCAATCCTCCACATTAAATATATTTTTTCAGTATTCGTTTAGTTCTTGTGTGTATCGTGTATTCACACTTTTTAGAAATATTATCATCAAATTTTAGTCCGGTAACTTCTAAGGGTGTTCTCGATTCCAAAGTAAGGACTATAATGTTGAACGTTCATGATGTACGTGTGCAACAGATGCGTACAATCACTGTTAGAAATATAGTCAACGCATGTGCTAATATGACAGGAGTCAATCAATCCACAATATACAAACTTCTTAGCGAACGAAAAGTGGAAACAGTTGTAGTGTGAAATTGCCTAAGAAAAGCCTGAATGTGGATGAACAAACAAGAAACATAATAAGGAGAAAAGTCCATTCCTTTTATTTTATGAAGGAGATTGCAACAGTCCATACAATTTTAGAGCTGTAAGTGAAGACGACTTTGGAAGAGAGAAGTTATGGAAAAGGCTACATCAGCTGAATTTTTCTTGGCAAAAGCATAACCGAAAATCAGATTTGATAGATAGATAAGAAATAATATATTGGAGAAGACGATATTCAAGAGATATACAAACGTCAGACACACACCCCTGAATAAATATAAAGGTATTTGTATGAAAGGTTTATTATATAAAAAGTAAAATTTAATAATATCTAAAGTAAGCCGTTAAACTCATGAACTTTAATGTTTCACCAATTTTTTGTTAAATTGGCACCTGAAATAATTTATCATACAAATTGGCTTGTTTAATTTAATCCATACCTTAATTATAAGTCTCTTTCAAAAGTATACGCTTTCAAATTACCTTCTAAATTTCATAGTAAAAATCAAAGTGCATAGGCCACTGAAAACAGGAAATAAGGTGTTGTCATTTTGACGGGCCATGGTTTTGATTTTTGGGACCTTTTCGGTGTCATCAAGGTCACGGCTAGGCTTTTTCCTGTACCTTTATTTATTCAATGTCTTAAATCTATAAAGTGCCAATTAGTTTTTTAAACCAATATGTTTTACATCTACGGTTGGTATACCACTCATGAATACAACTGATTGTTTAAAAATTCTTACAGCCTCTCCCCCTTAACATTTCATGTGACATTTCACTGGTTTAAAAAACGTTGTACACTGCCGATATAGGATATATGGGAAATGATTATCAATTTTTTACAAAAATATCCTGATTTTAATCAAAACTGAATTCTTAAGTGTTTTTGATAAGTAAGAGACCACAACACGTTATAGAATGGCCTATATTTCACACAGATGAAGGAGAGGTTTACGGTTCACGAGTGTGAAATAATATGTGGCTTTGTTTTTCTTCTTTTATTTGTTTCTTCAATTCTGTTGTTTACCATTTTTCCGTTCTAATAAATAAATATTTAATTTTAAATGTTACAGAGTGAAAGACTAAAAGTCTTTAAAGATAATATCGATTCCAGGTTATCAGCTCAACAACTCCAAGGCACGTGCTGATACTCGGAGTTGAATGCTGTGTTTATATTTAACTAATTTTGTAAGATAAATATTATTTCAACACAATATTTGTCAAAAGTGTTTGTAATGTTCAGAATTCGTACGCGTATATACAAAGACAATACATGCAACCGGGCCAAAAAGTGGAAGGTGATCGGTTAGATGTGGGTAATGGATTACCCGAAAGGCCTCGGTGTTGACGAGATAGTTCAGTTGCCAATTTTAAGTTAAAAATTTTATGAATGGTAATCTTTTTTGTAAATATTTTCCTGTGTTACATATTAAAGTTGATATTTAATATATTATAACCTATATTCAAAAATATTTAGCGTTTTTAAATTTGCTTGTAATGTATACTAAACTAAATATTTTTTCGTGGTTTCAAAAAATATGTATCTAAATAAAATGCCTTTCAATTCTAAAAAATACCAAATAGCCAGAATTTAATGGTTTGTATTACAGACAAGTTACCAGAATTTTCCCATTTTTTTGGAATGTCCCACATACAAAGTTACATACATACATACTTGCATACATCCTACTTACATATACAAATGATTGTTAACCACATTATCAGCTTTTACTTGCACAGTAGGGCAGAAATTAGAAAAATTACCGTCTATTTCGAAAGATTATTTAGTTGCTGTATACATTACAGACTAATTTCGCATTCATTCTTCATATATGTATTGTTTCCTACTAAACAATCTTTTCACAATATAATTTAGGTTATATTCCCTTCCGTGATATCGTTTATATGTGGAATTTAATTATTATGAAAGCGCAGCATACCCAGTTCGCAAAATTAGCATGCTTGCCAAAATAGAAGCGGGAGTTAGACCTGTTTTCCTTTAATTAAGACGTAAAACAGATCATAATTATAATTGCATAAGTTAAACTACGTATTGTATATTCATTCAATTCTACCAATCAGTTTTCGAGACAGAAAAGGAATTTTCACATCCATGTGGAAGGTTTATAAAACTTGGGGCATAAAACATAATCACGGGTATTAGTTTCTAAATTGTCCATAAATATCTCGGCTAAAATTGGTCTTAAAGGATAGAAAGCGCCCAATATTACAAGGTTTGTTACAAAATAGATCTTTTAAATGTGCTTGCTACTTTGTTCCTTATATGACCCTTATAGATAAGCAAGTTTTCAGCTATTTCGTTAGCTTCACACCGTTAAACTGACAGAGAGACCGACAGATATTTGGTATCTAGGGACAATCAAAATTAAAGCGTTTTGTGAAATTCGTGACAATTCAACTGAATAAAAAATTCGCATCGAAAATTAGATGTCAATTTCCCAGCACAACGTAGATCACATATTTTAATTACTGTTCAGGAATAGGCAGCTTTTTTGAAAATAATATACTGTTCCAATGCATATTGCTGAAATTTCAATTGTTCGTTTTGAAAAGACGAGCTACATTTCCCATTTCGACAAGCCAGAAATGTAATATGAAACTAGTCATTCTCGATTATTTGGTAATTAAAAACGGCATCGGTTGATGGGTGTTTCGAATTTGCAAATACAGGCACACAATAAATGTGATGGACTTTGTATTAATAAAAATCTATGCACATGATGTGAAATGGGCGTAGATGGATGGATGGTAAGAAAGTGTTCATAATTCTAATTTTAATTAATAGAACCGCTTATAATATAACAGGCTTTAATAAAACATATACTAAAAAAAACTTTAAATACAAAAGTTTATTTTAAACTTATTAAAATATATATGGCTGACGGATGATTAAACTTAAATTTAAGTTTTACACTTTTGTCTGAGCTATTGGCGCGCCCTTCAAGAACAACTCTGTATCTCTCAGATACGTCTTTTATTTTCTCTATCCTACATTTGTGGGGGTAGTGAAACATCATTAAAATACAGATTATAGAAAAATAGGTATATTGAAAGGTGTAAAACCAAAAAAGACTCACATCCTTCAGGACACATGAATCCAGTGTATTGTAAACAAAGCGATAATCCACAATATTTACAGGAGTAGAACTTCAATTTGGTTTTTACTTCCTTCGTAATTTACTGTAATCGTGAAAAATTTAACCTCCGAGATTTTGCAGATATTTGCCTTTTAGGGTTCTTAGACCGCGAAGAACATGCCTTCCCTTTTCCTTCGGTTATCTGCCTGTAGCCGACATAGTTAAAAAAGTAGATCCGATAACTTCAAATTTTAGACAAAAATTAAGCATCATATGAAGATGGAATGGTCAGATTTTGGTAAACATCCAATACGGCGGAAGAAAATGACACAAAAAGTTAAAAATATCATTAGGAAACTACGTATTATATTATTGAATAGACCTTAACTTTTCCACAAAAAAGTAGGGATATGATGTAGGGATAAAGTAGTCAAATTTTGTGTGAAGCCATTATGACGGCACAAAATGGGTGCTTAGTGAAATGTCAAAATTCGGTATTCAATTTTGAACAAAAATCAAATGTGAAACAGGGATAAATGGTGGTTGAAATTCCATTTTTTATGAAGGAAATTAAAAATTATATAATTTTTTTGTTTATAGATTAAGTAAATAAAGTTATAAACAATAATAATAATAATAGTAATATATAATATAAAAGTAAATTTAAAAAAATCGATATATTCACCTCTACCCACAACTTCCCTCGTATAGAATTTCACTAGACAGAGATAACATATTTTATGGATGCATATAGTTGTTTTCTACTTGTTGTTTTTAATAATTAAAAAAAAATTAGTAAATTCCAAATTATAGGATTTGTATAAATTTGTTAATAAAGGTATACGTAGTTATTGGTACCTGGTGAAATTCTGTACCAGGGAAGGTCTGGATAAAGGAAATTACCATTTTTTTTGTCGATATTCTCTCCACTATCGATTTGTTTTTCAAAATTGTACAGGTTCTGACGACAAGATTCAAAAATTCGCAAATGCTACATTATGAATTTTCAAAAATCCTACTATTAAATTTTTGACGCTCAGCATAAAAACCTTCATAGACTCTACCTTAGTTTGCAGAACATAATAATTTCAACTTTATCTCCTGTCGCCTCATCGGTGTTACTATCTTACTGCAGACTTGATATTAATATTACATTTCTTTGCTAATTATAAGTGTCTCTTATTTTCAAAAGGCAAATAGGCTTAAACAACTTCTCTGTTTTAGATGTCCTTCAACCTATTCTTTTTTGAAATACGAACAGAGAAGAGACTTGTAGCTGGATATTTTAATAGAGATATAGCTGTACTACGAGCAATAACATTGCCATTAGAATTTTATAGCGGTTTGAACATTTGGTCGAACAACATTC
>JAUTXW010000924.1:0-102026 GCA_030620095.1 Kuschelorhynchus macadamiae | reverse complement strand
ACTAAAACATTCGCTTTGTTTATACTTTATTATAACGATACTACATTATATGTACTGAAGTACGTATATACAGGGTGAGCCAAAATATATTTATATAGTTATATCCAATTTTTTTTTATGATGGAAACCCCTCATTTTTTGTCATTTTTTTAAAACCAAAGTTGTATATTGGCGTGAGTATACCTTCTCCTTCTTTAATAGTTATTTATTCAAGACAGTAAAAAATTTGCTGAAATTTAAAAGCATCTTTAATAAAATGTATTACTGTTATTAACTTCCTGGCAGCAACCTAGTCGCAAATAAAATCAATTTCTCAATAATTTAAACAGAGACTCAATGTTTTGAAATATTAGGTCAGATACGGAGATAAATTTAGAACTCAACAGGAAGTGTTTAGATTATTTAGGAAAAAATATCCAGATTTGCCCCCTATGCGCTAAAGTACGATAAGTAAAATTGAGAAAATGTTTCGAGAAAATGGACATGCAGGATCTACATCTGCTGTTGAGAATTTTTTCATTGCTACAAGGCAGCTAGCACTAGAAAATGGTATACCTCGGAACAAACACCTTTAAGTAATACAAATATCACCCTTACATAAGACAGCTTTTACAGGAATTAGCAGAAGATAATCCAGATGTAGTTTTAGAACTACATAAGCTACGTTTACGTTACATGGCCATATTAATCGACAAAATTGCCGTTATTGGACAGATAGGAATCCCTACTGGAAACCCAGTAACCTCAATAAATTAAATATTGGGCTGGAGTTATTGAGAACAGAGGGATTGGGCAGAGTACGATATTTGTTATTTCTACAGCAATAATTTGTTCCGTGTTTAGCAGTTTGGTTTCCCAACGTTTTGGATCCACAAGTGCCAAATTCAGACATCTGGTTTAAGCAGGATGGGCGCCTTCTCATTATACGAGGCCTGTTCATGATTATGTGAGTCAAATACTTCCAAGTATATGGATTGGCAGAACGGGTTCAATAGAATATCCACCGAGGTCCTCGGATTTTATCCCACTTGATTATTTTCTCGTGCTGTTACTTAAAATGCATGGTTTTTAAGACAAATCTCGAAAATATTGGGTATTAAAAAACGAATATGACATGAGTGTGGACTTATTACACCAGAGGTTATACAGAATGTGAGAGAGTCCACTTTATTTACGACTTGGTTGCTGCCGGAAAGTTAAAGAACACAATTTTTAACACCTTGTAAATAAGTGTGGTACACTCTAATTAATATGTTTTGGACCTCTAGGAAATATTTACTCGCTCTGTTTGATTAACTGTTATAAATGGAAATGTTAAACTGGTCCCCAATATGCAACTTTAGGTGTTATTTGAAAATATAACAATAAATTGCTGGAGTTTCCATTAAAAAAACAAGTGAATCACGATAACTATTTTTTGACTCACCCTGAATACACTTACTTTAGATCAAAATATGCACAAGGAAAAATAATTGTTCACACGTGTCAACTTATTCCATGTTAGATGTTCACACTGTATAGCGAAATGAAACTCTGGGAACAGCTTTCCACTTATGATGATGGCTGTTATAATGCCAAGTTACAATAATAAGAAGGGCAAACCAAGGGTTTCTATCGACCTGATGGGACTCAAACCAATCATTGCTCACAAATATAGACGCAATATCACTTTTCACACTAAGGAGTGTCACTCATTAAAGAAATATTCCATCATACAAGAGTGCGCTGAAGTTCTGTAAAAGGATGCAACTGAGATCTCCTTTGAAGGAATTAATCATTTATAAACAGGTCTGTAGCTCCAAAGAATGCTAGAGGTTCGGTTTTTGCGAAGTGACCTTGATAGATCATAAGGACTTATTTTGACCTACTGATTAAGCTAGTTCCTTCCAACTATACTACTACGACTACTATCTTTCAAATATAAACTATTTTTTAAATAGCAGTAGGGTTTTGTCCACCTAAATTGATACTTGTGTCTGTGGCAACCAAGAATATATTCAGTGAAACTTTGATTTAAAATAATAAATTGCTCAATATTAACTTTAATAACACAAAATTATATTTAGAGGCTCAGTCATTTCACGTTTATTTTTGATACAAACCCCTGTCGGGGAGTGATAAGCAGAAATAGAGCAACGTAACGATCCAGTAAAAATATGTTCATAATTTAAGCACACGCCTGACTCTAATCCATTCATAACTATTTCGCAGCACGCAATAAGGTTTATAATAAACATATAAAGCCAAAGAAAGTGGACTGAGTAAACGCCAAGCTAAATTACACTAACCCTGTTTTGGACAGAAATATGGTCGGGTAAAATACTATTTCCGTTTTTACGATTTTTTGTCAGGAAGACGGATTTGGCTTCCGCCAGTTCCCTGATGACCATACGATGGACGTTTTTGTGAACTAGAAATCCTGGGACTTGTGTCTGACTCCTGAACTCGTTATTCGCAAGCCATTAACCTATTTAATATAAAATAAAATACTCACATAGGATTTCTGTTTGTATTTCAGGCTTTACTTTAGAATAAAATAAAAGTTTAACGGTTTAAAATAGTTTAGGAAAACTTAATTTCAAATATACAGGGCATGGTTCTACTTTTTTGTTTCGAATAGGCACCCTATTTTTGTATTTGATTTTTGCCTTTTCCTGAATATTTGATAAATTTTTTATGCAGCATACATAGGGTATAACCTAACCTAACCTAACCTAACCTAACTTTGACATATTAAATTAACGTACAAAAATTACCATTTTTGTTGATGTTCTAAAAATTATTATTAAAAATCTGGCCTGGCCTATTTGGTGATTTACCTTGATTGGTTTAATGTCAGGTAGACTTTTAATGACAATGACAGACCATGTCTTTAGAAAATGTCATATTCAGATCAGGTAAAATTATAAGAATTACAAACGTCAATAAACAAAAACGGACAGTAGTCGTTAATGAGGAGGAAGAATTAAATATTTTGTTATATTTGCAAGTTAGGTGCTTTGGTTTATAAAGTAACTTATTACTATTAGTGTTATTAATTTTTAAAAAATCCAAATACATCCTTAAAAATTGTATCAAGTTTTTTCGGAAAATCATTTTCAAAATGCGTTCTACTTTAAAACAGCATAGTTATTATCCTTATAAAATACTACCCGTGTAGAAATTAACAGAAGAATTATGTTTTGTCAAGAAATGTTATTATTAAAAGGAGAAGAAAAACATTTTTTAAAAAAATCTTATAGTCTGACGAGTGCACCTTTCAGTAGTGCAGGGATTCATAACCGAAAAAATATACGATTTTGGGCAGCGCAAAACTCTCGAGTAACTAGTGAAATTAAAGTACAAGATCGAAGATCGTTACATGTGTGGGGGCGGGTTCTTAAATAATAAAATTATTAGGCTAATTTTTATTGACGGGCTCTTAAATGGGGAAAAATATTTAAATTTATTGACCAATGACGTAGAAAATTTTCTGGACAACTTACCACTCCGTCAATACAACCAAATTATATGGCATCAGGATGGAATAACACCACGCAACGTGGTGGTTATAAATTACCTAATATGAAATACCATATGTGGATTGGTCATACTAGACCGATTGGCTAGCCGCCGAATTGCCCCGACTTGACGCCACTTGATTCAATCTTGTGGGGATTTTTGCTGAATAAAGTGTATAAAAATCCACCTGAAGACGTAGAGGTTTTACGAACAAGATTAATTGAGGCTATTCAGGACACCAATGACAATCATTTTCATTTTATTATTAACACTATAAATAAAACCGAGAATGATTACATACAGTGTATTGAAATAAATGGTGGGTTCATTCAGCAGTTGTAAATAGTTTTAGTACACAATAACGTCAATATTTTTTATACGTTTAAGTTAGGTATAGGGTATGCTATATAAAAAATGTTTAGAATATTCAGGAAAACGCAACAATCAAATAAAAAAATAGGGTACCCATTTAAGATAAGAAAGTAGGACCACGCCCAGTCTTTTTGAACCACCCTCTATGTGAGACAAAACGTTTTTCTAAAAATTTATTATGAACTATTAAACTTTTATTTTGGACACTTTTTTCCTAAACGTCAAATAAAAATAATAAGGTGGGGGATCAATATATAAGAAAATACATTGTGCAATGTGCATTGCTATTTTAAATAGAATACTCTAAATATCTCTTGAATCCGTTACATACAAGCCAAAAGCCAGTTTGATATAAAATATCAAAAAAATACGTACAGAAATTTTCTTTATACAGGGTGTAAGGTATAGTATTTCGCTAAATACCTCCTAAACAGTATCAATAAAAAAGTTCCCTAACAAAATGAATAATTGGACGAACCTACCAAGTAACCCAATTTTTAGCTCAGTTTTGTTTTATCAATATCCCAGAAATCAAAAATTTTACTTCAAATAAATATTTACTTAAAAACTATCTATAAGGTATTTATCGTAAAAATACTTAATTTATAAGTGCTTTTATTCTTAATCTAAATTGATGAGCAACTACATCAAAACCAAATGAAACCCTTCTTCCCTTGAGAATTCTATTAAATCTAAGGTTTTAAGAATTCTTATATTAAGATATTTAGGTTCTATCTTGTGTATACTAGAGATAATTCATAGCTATTCTCGTAAGTATATCAAGTTTTAGGATATAAATGCCGTGTAAACAAACTTCATAAGTTTATTATCAATTATTTTTTTAGGTTTTAAGATTTCTTGATAAAGATACATCTTATGAAATAACCACCTCATGAACCCACTTCATACATTTATTGTTGCTATGGGTTTTAAGACGTCTAAATAAATATTTCTTTTAGAAAATAAACTTTGTAAATATTTTATGAATAATAGGTTTGCCCGGAAAAACATTCAGAATCCTATTCACAAAATTTGTTAGCCGTGTAATTAATAACACGCCAAGGATTTTTCCTGTAAAATGAATTTTCTTAAATCATATTTAAAAGTAAGCAATTTCACTATACAAGTAAAGGATTCTTACATAAAGCTTTAAATAATATACAGATTTGTCCACATTATCTAACCGAATATGGGAATATTACATCACGGTCAGCAACTGCAACATCTTACATTTGCTGGGCTAAATAAAATGTTAAGTGTTCCGTTGGCAATGACTTAAACGAAAGCAATAGATTTTAAGACTGATTGATTGTGGAATAGATAAAGTGTACTTATACTCAGAACTACAGTCTAATGACAGCAGAAGTTAGGACCAAATAGACTTAAAGACCAAATTGCGATTTTATTGGTACCAAATCTATAAGCGTCAATTTTAAATTAAATTATGAACTTTAGTAAAAATGGGGAAGTAATGTAAAAATTGTTTAAAAAGTTTTAGGAAGTGACTTTTAACTTCTCTTAGCTACTGCAAACATTTATTTTGATAAAAAAATTGTTGCGGTAAAACCAAACTTTTCAATATTTCAAGTTACTTTCTTTATGAAGGTCTTCAGAACACTGATAAAACCTTTTCATAAATCTTTTTAAGTTTAAATATTCTTGAGAAGGTTGTTAAGTTCGTCTTAAAGCTAAAGAGGTACTATCTTAAGATATCTTTAGGTACTTTTTTAAAAGTCATAAAGAATCTTCTTAAGAACTGTAGCCTTAAGGCATTCATAAAACCATTCTTAAGTATATTTATTATTTCTTTAATTTACACTTATCGCTTCTACATAAAAACCTCATAAATCGATTTTTCGAAGTTTTAATGTATATAAGAGTTGTCTAGCTGAACTCAAAAAGTCTTAAACATGATTTGTAAATTCTAATATTGCGCAAACGAAGAGGTAGCTTTAAAAGAAAAATTGTAAATACGACATCTTAACGAAAAAAGTTAGATGTTATTTGAATATCGGTGCGTAAAAGATGATTTATATCAAAATTTTTTTCTGAGCGTATCGTAAATATCTATATTTTAGAAATATAGAACAAAATTAGTGCCAAACTGGGAAACAACTTGAAATGTTGAAAGTTTTGGTTGTAATGCAACTATTTTTTTTAACAAAAATGAATATTTACTTTAGCAAAGAGATGTTACAAAGTTATTTTTGAAACTTTTTTAACGATATTTGCATGTGCTTTCCCATTTTTATGAAAATTCTTAATTGAATTCAAAATGAACGTTTACAGATAGTTTGTTTGGTACAAATGGGTATATTGTTTATAAGCCTATATAGTTCTTCATTGAGTATATTTGTACTTTATCTATCACAAAATAAATCCGTCTTAAAACCTATTGCTTTCATTTGAGACGTAAAATTTTGCCCATGGAACAATTTACTTTGCCAAGTCGATGAGAGATTTTGCAGTTGCTGAGCGTGATGTCATTGACGGATTCGGTTAAATGATGTTTACAAATAAAAGTGTATTATTTAAAGGGTTTATGTACGTACTTTTTACTTTTCTCTTGAAATTGTTTACTTTTAAATATGACTTAAGAATATTCGTTTTACAGGAAAGATCAGTGGCGTGCCTGGAACTTAGATCTCGTCATAAAACCGTGAACTTAAAATAATTAAATACACGGCTAAAAACTTTTATGAATGAGATACTAAATATTTATCTAGACAAACCTATTATTAATAAAATATTTATGAAATGTGTTTACAAGATATTTATTTTCTGAAAGAAAAGAAAACTTTAGACGTCTTAAAACCCATAGCAACAATAAATTTCTGAAGTGAGTTTATAAATATTTTTTTTAAATATATATTATTTTTTTATCGAGAAATTTTAAAATCTATAATTGACAATAAACTTATGAAGTTCGTTTACAGTTATGAGGATATTCATAAATTCTCTTTTGTGTACGCATAAATACAAGATAAAACCTAAATAGATTTGTATAAAACTTCTTAAAACCTGAATTATTGTATACTTATTTACTTACTTTATCTACTTTATATTCATTATGCATTTATTCAGTGTATAAAGGTCTTCTTATCGGCTAACTCAACTGAATTTCTTAAAACCTATTAGATTGAATAGAATTCCCAAGAGAGGTTTAAGGTGGTGTTTATGTAGAGTATCATAAAGTTAGATTACGAATTAAAGCATTTATGAATTAAGTAATTTTATAATACGTATCTTATATATATCTTGAAGATACATTTTTAAATATTTATTTATACATATATATATATATATATATATATATATATATATATATATTTATATATATATTCATATATATTTATATATATATTCATATATATATATATATATATATATATTATATATATATTCATATATATTATATATATTTCAGAACAACATATAACAAATTTCAAAAGTCTATTGATTTTCGGGAAATCTATATAAGCTTTTTTTTTCAAAAATATTCTATAATACATAAATATAAGTTATATTATCATAATGGACTTCGTTTGGTTTGTACTCCATTACATTTATATCGTTACGCTAAATATAGTCATTGTTGTGGGCTCCACGCTAATACTTGTAAAATGGGATTTTATTATCATTCCTTTTTGGGCGTATAAATTTCCTCTCAAAGTACGGCAGACATTCACCATCATATCTGTACTTCACTTCTGACGAATTGTTCTGGTATTTACAGGAGGCGTTGATGGAATTCTATTTAACAGGAGCGCTTGTTTCAAAATCTCGGTTTATTCACAATGGAAAGCCCCTCATATTTAAATCTGCGCAGTAATAAGCGAAATATCAATAAACGCGCTACAGAGAATACCTATTCGGGTTTTCAATCTGATAACAATAGAGATTATAGTATTTATAAAGTATATTTTTTCACATTTATTTTACAGGATAATCTTAAATTAAATTTGAAACTCAAAGGATAATATTTAAAAAATATCATTCTTCCAATACAGGCCCGAAAGCACACAGAATTTCAGACTCTATAAAACTTGAGCAAAAACGATAAAAATGATACTCTATTGATTAAAATTCTGTATTTAAGCGTTTTCAAAGACTTTGATATAAATCAATAATGGCGGCCAATTTTTGCATCAAATTGTAGAATTTTCTGAAAATATATATATATATATATATATATATATATATATATATATATATATATATATATATATATATATATATATATATATATATATATATACATATATATATATATATATATATATATATATATATATATATATTAAAGTTTATATCATCTGCTTATGATGCTAACTTGCTTAGCGAAATTCGCGTCCGAAACGTAACAAGTTATGGTGTAGTGTGGTTAGAACTCTTGTATTTTGATCTATCTTCCACTACAGGTTCCAGTGTTAGGACTTTTAACCTAAAGTTTTAATTTTTTCTTATTTTAAATAGGACGCCCTATTAATTTAAACAGATTTTAGTAAAGATAAGTTCGACCATACATAATAATGTGGGAGTGAGATGCTATGTTTTTGGTATATTGCCATTTATTTTCAAGGTTTCACATATATTTAAAGAGTTCCTACCTAAAACACTTCAATATGATTTTTAAAATCTACTTCCACGCGAAAGCTTTTTAAAATATCTATTAACAAATTTCATGTCTCTAATTTTTTAAACAAATCTTTCCCCTTTCAATTATTTCACAGTTTCTTATACAAAACAATATCTGAATATAGAGACTCGAATACTGGTCACACTGCATATCAATAATAATAATACCAATACGTTTAATACCACAACTTGTATTTTAGATAGTTTAAAGGATTTTCAGTTAACAGGCTTGAAAAGAACACGAGTAACTTTTGAAATGGCTATAAAAATGAATTTCGTAGAATATCGCAACTTCAATATTTAAAAAGGACATTTGTTTGCTCATTCAAGAGCTTGTAATCGAAAACCAATGAATTCAAACTCGATTTAAAGCAAGAACATTGTCTCAAACAGTAGTACAATTGGTTTATTTAACCAAATCACTCAGTCAAGAGTTTTTATTCGTTTCACCTGTGGCATTGGCGCTGTGTGTCTCTGGCTCAACAGATGTATACAGCCTAAACAATAATTTCCCCTAGACTGGCGATCGGGAGTGAAAACGATGATTTTTTTAACAGTTTTCATTTTGATGTTCGAAACAGAAACATGATAAAGAAACAGTTTGCAAAACTGGTCCAAAAATGCTAGATACTTGGTAAGTAACTTCTCTGCTTAAAGCATATCATTAGGATTGGCAGACCTGTTTAAGATCGTTTTAGAAAATATTTAAATCAAAAATAGTAGATACTTTTTATTTGAACAAATGATTTGAATCAATGATCATTTTAGAAAAAGATTTAAATAGTAAATCTTTTTGTATTTAAATCTCTTTTAAAAAAATCCTAAATCGTTTTAGGAAATATTTAAATATATTTTCAAAAGATTTAAATTATTTCAAAATATTTAAATAAGAAGAATCACTAAAAATAAATGGGTTTTATCTATTTTTTTACAAATTAAGTTTCCTTAGAAATATTATTAGTCTAGCTAAAAATCTAGTTAGTTTAGTTATATGGCTAGGGGTTTCTTTTGTCATTTATTTCAGACTGATTATTCTCTGAGTGTTTTAATATATTGTAAATATATAACAGTCGCCATAAAATATAGGTATAACGTGTCCATGTAGTCAACACACTTCATGGCGAATACTATTACTAGACACTTAAGCCAAGTCAAATTTCCGACCGTATCCGTATCCGCATCATACTAAGCTGGATACGTTGACAAATTTATGTTACGGACATAAATACACCGGATAAGGATCTGTCAAGAGTCAAAAATATTTACGTCAAAAAAAGTTTTTAACGTAGTTTTTTTTGTATAGAAAAAAAAAAAGATGGCTTATAAAACTGCCACTTTCAAAATATAAACATGACATTTGAAAAATCCGTATTCGTATGCAGATCGTCGGTGGCTTTAAGGGATTATTCCACCATTTACGTAACTCGATATGTTATGTATACGTATACGGATAGCGCAAATAATTTACAATAGGCTTTAAGTGTCTACTGTATAAATTATAAAAAACAAAAATGCGCTTTTAAGCAATTTTATTGAAAAATATAAAAAAAAATATGGTACTTAAGTACTATAATTTTTGATAAAGATTTCAATTTAACGTACAATATAAGATTCAAAATAATATAAAAAAACAGCTAGCAGACAAACTGTACTCTGCAGTGACTAAACAGACTATAGGTTGGTTCATAAAGATGTATTTTACCATATTTGCATGTCTGCCTAAGACTTATATTGATGATTAATTTTATGGTGTTATAAAAATAGAAAGCTACCTTTGGGTACCGAAAGGAACCACTTCTCGTCAGCTCCGGAAATTTTCGTTCTTCTTTGCATGCACTTTTTCTATATTTACATCGTTTTAGTAAGATTTAAATAATTTTAAAATGATTTGAATATTTTTAAAAAGATTTAAATATTTTTAAAGATTTAAATCAAAAAATGTATTTAAATCGTAAAAAGATTTAAATTTCACTGATTTGTAACAGCTCTGGGAGTGGGGATAAGACATAAACGAAAAGTGAAGCAATATTATTGTGAAGTAGAAATATATGGGCTGGAATTTTGAACCTGAGCATGTGCACGCTATATTGTAAAAAGTTAATTTTTATCTACAAACATAGACACTGTTACGAATTAAAGTTCGAAAAGGACCAGTTTTCATCTGAAATATTGATATTAATAATTTATAATGTCTAACTATCAATATTAGTTATTTATAATAAAACGTAGTGTAGGTATTCAATCAACTATTCTAAATAGATATGCAATATTTGGCAATCATGTAACAATCTGGCAGTGACAATGCTTTGGCGCTTGTATATCCATTTGTATGCCTATTTTAGGGACGCTATCAGCAGTAGTGTGTTGAGGATATTTTTTACGAAAAAAATTGTCTCATCCTAAGTAATTTGGTGTATAATCTGCAATTCCAGTACAGTGAAATGATTTTTAAATTTCATGGGGATATAAAACTTACTTCCTAACAACACGATAAACATGCAAAACAATAATATTATTGGGTTGTATTTAAAAAAAAAAGAGATTCTAAGTAACTTCGTTATTCTACCTTTCTTAAATTTTCGTCCATATATTGAACACAACATTTTAAACTAGTATTTACTGACAGAATGCTTTTGACGAGTAGTTCTTGTGGTTAAAATCTTCTTTAAATCAAAAATAAACATAAATATATAAAAAAAGACAAAATGTGTAAAAACTAAACACTAAAAAACTACTTATACAATTATCTTTTGCAATTTTGCACAAAACTCAAGTGTGAAAAAAACGTCAACTGGTTAAATTTTCCGTTAAATTTTATTTCCTGTATTGAAACCTTTTCTTGTTAAAGAAAGTAAATAAAGGTACGAAAATAATTAATAAGAATAATAATGAAAGTTATAATATTAATGTAAAAATTAAATAAAAACTCACACAAACATTTTGCTCTCTACGCAGTGGAATACTATAAGTGATAAAGAGTGCGCCAATCTCAATGGTTTGCTTTGTTACATATTATACCGTAAATACACTTTAAACA
The DNA here is from genome assembly GCA_030620095.1 of Kuschelorhynchus macadamiae. Taxonomy (NCBI): domain Eukaryota; kingdom Metazoa; phylum Arthropoda; class Insecta; order Coleoptera; family Curculionidae; genus Kuschelorhynchus; species Kuschelorhynchus macadamiae. The sequence continues at coordinate 90,478 of JAUTXW010000924.1, read as the reverse complement.
CAAAATACATCAAATTTATTTTAAACCCTTGTAGAGAATTTCTTCTTCATTCTTTTTTTGAACTCGCGGTTTCATTAATAGGTCCTGCCCTTCTATCATTTAGATCGGAACTTTTAGCTAATCTCAGTTCTTTTCCTGGCTAATTGGTTGTTATTCTAATTATCATTGGCAACTATTCTTTATCGATAGAAAAGTTCTTTGATTCACAATAAGGTGCACTTCAGTTCGATATTCTTTGAGGAATTCCAACAAACTGGCGCCCAATAATCTTTCTGAACGAGATGATGATACATTTGGATGCTTACATAGCACAGCATCTGGCCAAAGCGATGATATCCTTTAGTCAGAAAAACTGTCTTTAAATTTGCTTCGGCTCTGGTTAAAATTGTCAACCAAAATGTCTTCAGTAGACTTGGAAATTGTTCCTTTGGGATGGATCCCTTGCGACGATATTGTTTCTTCTAAGTGAACCAAAGAAACTCACGTCCAGCTTCTGCATTAAATGTGTAGCATTTGCGGGTAGTGGTGTCATATAAACATTGTTCTTGAGAGCAGCCTGTAACTATGAGTGTAGGAAAAAAGTGGCAAGCTAAATTATTACCTTTTACAATTTTCCTTCGTTGTGGTTCGCGGTTTTCTTTGTTTGTTAGATTCTCTTAACTGGTTATGTTCGTTTCTTCACAGTTATATACATTACATGGACTAGAATTCAACAGACAGGACTCTATATTAGTAAAGAATTCTTTGTTTATGTTTCACCAACACAAGTAGGTTGCTGCTTAATATTAGTAGCCAAACGTGCAGTTAATTTGTTTCTAGGTATAATTTCTTTTACTAAGTCGCGACGTGGTCTGTTCTCTTTTCAATCTCCAACATTACGTCCCTGCTTTGTGATACATTCCAATACAGTTGTAGTAGTGTCAGTACTATTAATCGAAAATCACCAGTCGCCTACCGTACCAAAAGTTTTAGCAATTAAACTCTCCTCTTCTGTTGTCAATACATATGAATGGCCAATTTTGTTAGGGTATTTTGATGTATTTTGTCCAGTAAAGTCGTTGTACGTTACACTAGCAAGTTTCTGAGACAAACCTTCATTAATAGAAGTTACTGGTTTGTTAAGATCACTCTCATTGTAGATTCTATTTTTTCTATCACCCACCCATATTTTCTTGTATACTCTAACCATACTTATATCGACTTACTACTTACTAAACACCTGTTGTAGGATTATAAACCCTTTGAATCGTTCGGATGTTTAGATGCCAAATGTGCTAAAGAATGGCGATGTTTTTACCTATGTCGAATGTTGAAGTTACCCGAAAACGTGTCTAAGTAAGCCGTGATGACGAATTAGCCTCGGTTTACGATACTCTGGAAATAAGTGAAAATATAATTAATTACTAAAAAAATTTTATAATGTGGTGTTACCCCTTCTATCCTAAACCGATGACAACACCCTTTTTCAAATGGATTGCCGTGTATATTATTATATTCCTTTATTTTTCCGAATATTTTATTATTTTTTTTTTTAGGATATTACGTAAATTGTACTGTTTTCGAAAAATTGATGCTTGAATATTGACATTTTTGACATTTTGAAGCTCTCTCAAACTTTGAACAATATAGATTTCATAAAGGTTGGTAGCATCAGTTTAGGGTAAAAATAGCAATATTGTACAGGGTGTTTCATCCTATTTAGACTTTATCTACTGCCTTTATTACAGGAGACAGAAAAAAATGTTAAATATAAAAGTTGTAGGGATTGTCCTGCACCGCCAGGAAGTAATTTTTATTAAAACATATGAACATCGCAAGGCCACTAAAAAACTTTGTATTTTTTAAATGGGACACTTCATATATTACATTATCATTCAATAGAGAATATTATTCTCATTTCACAAATGTATATGTCTATGTTTGATTCAGTAGTTTTTGAAATATTTACGTTTAAAAATCGCGATAATATTAGATTTGGGTTTACCAGATCACAGTTGCCATGAACAAAAAACAAAGCGGAAGATTCAAAGGTCTTTAATATTAATTAAAACATATGTAGCCGTCAAAAGGAAATAGTTTTAACTGTAAAATGAGTTATACAGAAGAGGAAAAATTTTAGTTACAAAATGTTTATATAAATTAAGCAGAACAATCCTAATAATTTAGGGATTCTCATTTAAGGAATTAATACTAGTTTCAATTATTTCCCTTAAATCCTCTAAATTATTACTTTTTTCTTTATAAACTTCTTTCTTTAAATACCCTCCGAGAAAACAATATAACGGCGTCAACTCTGGACTATTTGGGGGCCAATTTATAGTTCCATGAGTTCCTATCCGCCCGACATACTATTCGTTTAAGTATTTTCTTACATAAATAGGATTATGAGGTGCGCGAATTACCTAAGAGGCAGTTCTTCTAAAAGATTAGCTATATCGCTGGAAAATAAATTATCGGAACAATTATTTGATTTCTAAGAATTCCACACCAAACATTTAACGACATGCGTTCGTGAGTTTTAATTTCAATATATCCATGAAGATTTTCTGGTGCTCACATGTGAGTTATACAGGGTGTCCCATTTTCGTAGGTTTTACGGGGTTTCCAGCTTATGAGTAGAGATAGAGAGATGCGGTTTTCGCGACACCGTGCTACTTTTCGATGAAACTAAAGAGGCCGCAAACAGATTTGCCCTAACCATTTTAGTTTCCGTGCTACAGGGTGATTTTGAAAATTTGTCATTTTCGGACACCCCCTGTAACTCAGCTATCGTAAAATATATATTAAAATGTTTCAACTGGTATTTATAGATTTTTTCACGTAGAATTCAGTGGCATACTCAGATTTTTGCTGAGAGTCATAGTTTTTGACATATTGGCATAACCTACTATTTTTTAAATGGGAGACCCTATATATTATTTTTTCATCTTATTCTTCGTGTCGAGAGCTTTTCAAAAACATACCATAAGTCATATTTATTTTCATAAATAACATGAAAAAATGCATTTTTCTTTAAACGGATTTATGGCATAGCAGATCAATCGAAATAAGAGAAGGTGGCTGTGGTAGCCATGGCAACGCCAACATAAATATGATCAGGCAGCCATTACTGCTGTCATTTTTGGCATTATTGCGTTTAAATTTTTCTTGACGTCTATTATAATTATTGTTTTTAATATGGCTCAGAATGAAAAATTTGAATATTTTGAGAAATATGATATGAACGCGTGTTTATATTGTCTAATGAAGATGCAGATCAGGCGGCAGAGCTTTATCTGAACAGGTTAGTTCTTTTTTATCTTCCTGCATTTTGACTTTATTGGTTCGCTTTATTTTATCTTAGATATCCCGAGAGAAGACAACCAGAAAAAAGAATTTTTCAAAAAATTAAAAATAATCTTTGCCAATATGGATCTTTTAACAAGCCTCGATCGCGAACTTACAATAAAGACAACGAAGAATCTGAGGTCAACGTTTTAGCCCTCGTTCAGACAGCTCCTGAAACATCTTGCAGGACGAAGAGGCGGGTGTACCGAAAACCAAAGTGCAGAAAATTTTGAAAAAGCACAAATTCAAACCCTATAAATACAAACTTGTGCATCATCTGCATTCTGGTGATGCAGAGCGCAGATAGGAGTTCTGCAATTGGTTTATAAATATGAAGGCGGAAGATATCGATTTTGAAAAAGATTATTTGGTCAGACGAGCCACATTTTACTAGTTCAGAGATTTTAAATAGACACAACACGCGATTTTGGAGTCAAGAAAACAACCATGTTATTTTTCCTAGGGAGCGTCAGGGCAGATTTGGATTCAATGTCTCCTGTTTTATTTTCAACCGAAAAATAGTTTACCAAATATATGAAGGAAATCTGAATTCGATTGGTTACGTGCGAATCCTAGAAGACGCATTAGGAATTTTGGATGATGTTCCCTTGGCTCAACTAAATAGGATTTATTTCCAGCAAGACGGAGCTCCAGCCCACAATGCCAGAATAAGTCAAAACTGGCTTAACGACCATTTTCCTGGAAGATGGATAGGAGCACCCTGTTCGATGGCCACCACGATCCCCTGACCTCTCAGTTTTAGATTTCTTTTTGTGGGGTTATTTAGAAAACAAGGTTTATGTAAGGCGATACGAAAACTTAGAACAACTAAGAATGGCCACCGAAAACGCTTTTGCAGAGTTACAAAGACAGTCATTTACAATAGAAAATGCATTAAAAAGAATTTTTAAAGTTTGTCACACTTGTAGGACACATAATGGTCTACAATTTGAACAATATTTGTAGTTTTAATGAAATTATAATTATTACCTTTTACCTACTTCCTAATTTTTTCTGATGCTGTTACTTTGTTATTTCGTTAATAAATATTTGTTAACTTTTTCCATGGCTCCACAGCCACCTTCTCTTATTTCGATTGATCTGATATGCCATAAATCTGTTTAAAGAAAAATGCATTTTTTCATGTTATTTATGAAAATAAATATGACTTATGGTATGTTTTTGAAAAGCTCTCGACACGAAGAATAAGATGAAAAAATAATATATAGGGTGTCCCATTTAAAAAATAGTAGGTTATGCCAATATGTCAAAAACTATGACTCTCAGCAAAAATCTGAGTACGCCACTGAATTCTACGTAAAAAAATCTATAAATACCAGTTGTAACATTTTAAATATATTTTACGATAGCTGAGTTACAGAGGGTGTCCGAAAATGACAAATTTTCAAAATCACCCTGTAGCACGGAAACTAAAATGGTTAGGGCAAATCTGTTTGCGGCCTCTTTAGTTTCATCGAAAAGTAGTCTCTCTATCTCTAATAAGCTGGAAACCCCGTAAAACCTACGAAAATGGGACACCCTACACGCCCGCTGTAGTAAACACAGCCTCCTCACTCCATAAAATTTTATTAAAAAATCATAGCCTTATGATACCCATGTCTATGCAGGATTCTGTAAATTTTGCTTCTAGATGTATTAAAATGGTTACTAGCATCTGATACAAATAAAGGCGGATATTCTAAAAAAAAAGGAAATAAACAGACTTTAAATTACATAAGCAATTAATAATAACAAATCCCCAATCTTGAAAAAATAATAATATTTGCAATTCTTTACCAATGTTTTGAGTCACAGTACGTGAAAATGCTTGCGCTCTCTGATGCATCTTTCAGTGTAATAGAAGGTTGATTTGGAAGGAACTTGCCTGTCAGGATAAATACGGCGATATTCTGCTTGCTGCTAACAATATTACTGTTTTTGTAAAATTTGCGAACAATGTCAAATTTTTCGTCTTTTGTATAACACATTTTACAGTTTAAATTATTTCGTTTTGACGTCTAAATAAGTTTTAATTAATATCAAAGACGTTCGAATCCTCCGCTTTGTTTTGTTTCCATTGTTTTGTCCATGGCAACTGTGATTTCGTAAACCCAAATCTGTTATTATGGGAATTTTTAAACGTAAATATTTCAAAAACTACTGATCCAAACATAGACATATTGTGTATTTTTAAAATCAGAAAAAAATTCTCTATCGAAATATAATGTAATATATAGGGTGTCCCGTTTAAAAATACCAAGTATATGTATTTTAGTAGCTTTGCCGTGTTCATCTGTTTCAGTTATTTCCTGGCGGTTTAGGACAATACCTACCACTTTTGAATTTAACATTTTTTTGCAATCTCTTATAATAAAGGCAGTTGATAAAGGGTAAATATGGTGAAGAGCCCTGTGTACTTAAAAATATTTTAAGAACAAAGTTCATGTTTACCTATGGCCAAAGCCAAATTTTTAAAGTAAGGTATTTACTGGTTCTACAAACACTTAATACTTGATACAAATAGTTTAATAAAACTAAGTTTGGCGCACCTGTATAAGACTGCTAGAGCTCAATTAATAAGCTTGAAAGATCATAAAAAAACAAGTTACGTTGTCGTAGACTTTTTTCTAATGTGAATATAAACTTCTAAATTAGCGCAACTTCGATATTAAACGATATTTTTTTGTTCATTCAACAGCTTTTTAATTGAAAACCATTGAATTAAAACCCTATTTAAACCAACAAAATTCGTAACGACAATACAATGCCAACGGTCCTTTAACCAAATCCGTCAGTCAGTAGTTTTTATTCGTTTTACCTGTGACATCTGCATTATGTGTAGAGGCTGGCTCAACAGGTGGGTACAGCCTAAACAATAGTTTCGCCTAGATCGGCGATCCGGAGATAAAACAATGTTTTTGTTTTCCGTTATTGCCAATATCTTGTACCGAATTCCTGCTGAAATTGCATTTACCCATCATTTACTGCGAATAATTACTCGCGAACTGTGTTTATTTAACACTGGAATTTACGTTAGTGGCTTTTCTGTAAATTAAGCCGTGTACGAGGTCAATTTAAAAAATGTTATCTATACTCTCATAATTTATTTTATAACGTAAAAAAACTTTTATATGTTACAAGCAAACTTTTTTTTTAATGGTAGCTTCCAACAAAGTTTTAGTAGTATGTAAACACATACACTTATTGTTAAATTTATTAATATTGTTTTGTTTAACTTCTAAGGAGGTGTTTTAAAAAGCAATCCTGGCTTTTAAGATCTGACGATGTCAAAATGGAATCACTTTTCAATGTTTCGCCTTCGATTGCATGTGGCATCTTCAGGGATTTTCACTTAACTTCACCAGAACACTTTATACACGACCCATGTTTACCGAAACATGATCCAATGTAAAGATCACTTCACGTATGATGTAGTCTGTAGTGGTTGTTAATAAATCTCAATAAACTGTTATAGAATCCTAAGTCTCTTGCAAAAATATTTGCTTATTTTACTTTTAGATGTCCAGTGGATTGTTCGCATTCAGATACATCAGATTTTACAATTGGTTTCTTTCTAATACACAGCCTATGTTTGTACATATAGAGGATAAGGATTGTAAAGTTTCTCCTATATAGTTATCACAACACAAACAAAAAATTGATGCATATACTCTTGCCGTTTGAAAAGAAATAACTTCCTTTATCGATGAAATGTTAGAATGTCAAGGATTGTACGTATATTATACTGATCAAGTAATATTGCACAGTATTGCGTGGTTTCGTGTATAAACGGAAGAACTACACTTCCTATGCGTAAATCCTTATTAGCTTCCTGTGGTGGAATATGATTATTATATTTTTGAATTGGGCTTTAATATACTCTAATGCAATATTCATTCCCTGCTAAAGTTTGCATCAGTTTCTCTGTTTCCGATTGCAAAGAATTTTGGTCACAAATTAGAGAGGGCCCTATAGCTTAAGAATTAATAACCGATTGCTTCTGTGTCAGAAGATGATGTGAATCTGCATTAGGGTATCTATTGGAGTATGTTGGTTGTCAATATACAGAGTCCTAAGGAACTATCTTCTTCAAAATCTATCTAACGTCTAGAAAGAGAATCGCGACTTCTGATACAATTTCCGTCATAAATTTTTTATTAGGTGTCAGATCTGAAAATAAGTTGTCAAGATTCTTATGGTGAAATAGATCTAATATTATTGAAACTGAATATATAATAGGCATATTCGTATATACATCGAAATTAACTAAAATATTTTTTTGGATCTAATTGGATTTCTTTTAATTTCTACGCAAAATGCATAGAATTCATAATATGTAATTTTACTGTATATGAGATTTGTAAAATATTTGCCGATTTTGTAAGTGTACGATCCTGTTGCACTGACCATAAGCCGAAGTGATATATTAAGTTTGTGTATTTTAGGAATCCTGGAGCTGCTTTATATTAACGTCTTGTTCTTCTCTACTGGCAGGTTTAATGCATTAATAAGGTTGGTTATCCATCTTTATATTTTATTATTGTATTTTATCCACGTAATTTGTTTTATCCATGATGACTCTGGCATTTCATTTGTCTTCTGGAAAAACCAAACTATCTGTACCGTCATTTTAAGTTTTGATCGCCAGAGGTATTTTATATCTTGGTCTTTCCCATGGACAAGGGAAATGCCACTGACATCATCGATAAAACAGGTTACGTGGAAAAAGAACTATTCTTGAATGACAGCACGTAAAAACAAAATCGAGCGGCGGATACCCAACCGCATAAATGCATCAAACAGCAGAGGAGACAAACACGTTAATACCAAGCAATTTTAGAATCTCGCGCATCTACGGACTACCTAAAATGCACAAAATTAATCTGCCTCTTCGGCCTGTCATTAGTGCAATAGGATCATTTGTTTACAAAATAGAGAACGAATGTGTTTATTAATTATTTGATTTTAATCATTTCAGATTGATTCCACCACCTTAATAATCTTGACAACTTAATTTTAGATCTGATTAAAGTATGTCTCAAATTAACACACCTCACAGAATATTTTATAAAAAAATCGGGAGCGAACATGGGATCTCCGCTGTAACCTGTGGTAGCCAGTAACTTCATGGTAGTTCTTAAAAATGAAACCGTCTCCAATAAGCCCAGTATCGTGATTTAGATTATGTATATGATACTTTTGTCATATGACCTGAAGTTTCATAAAATCTCTACTTGCCTCGTGATTATCTAAATCAGCAGCAAACTAATGTAAAATTCACAATAAAAATTGAATATAAAGGCTCGATTTTCTTTTTAAATGGTCTTGTTAAAAAAAGGGTGGTTCGTTATGACATTCTGTATATAGAAAACCAATATATACAAACATATACCTAAACGCAAATTTACGTCGTCATCCGCCGCAGAAGCCATCAGTTATTAATTCTATAGTTTATAGAGTCCTCGCGATTTGTGACCAAAATTCTTTACAATCGGATATAGAGAAACATACTCAAGCTTTAAGAGGGAATGGTTATTGCACTGAGAATATTAGACTGCCAGTTAGAAAATATATTAGTCTTGCAAGAAACTAATAAAGACTTACTGATAAGAAGTGTGGTTTTTCCATTTATACACGAAACCAAACACAAGATTGCAAGATTACTTCGCCGATTACAACATACGTACAATCTTCCACAAACACAAGGCCGTTTCTTCTTTTAAACGGAAGGAGTATATTCAATTTCTTGCTCCTGTTCGTCCACTAGGCTTAGAAAAAATGAACGATGTATGAGAAAGAAAAAAATTATATAATCTGCTGTATCCCAGTACCAAAATTAGAGAGTTAATTGCAATATATTAGCATCCTAATAATTTTGATAAACATATGGGCTACAGTCTACATCATATGTGGAACCTGATCGTTACACCGTGTCACGGTTCTGTAAACACAAATAGTCGGCTTATTCAGCTTATTCAATGTTCCGGTCCCTTTAAGATGCCTTGTGGTATCCACGGCGAAACGTCGGAAAGTGATTTCATTTTGACATAGTTCTTAAGAACCACGATGTCTTAATTAACCAAAGCGGTGGGCACTTCCATTCACCGTTAGGTATTCTATAAGTAATACTATTTTACATCATCCGTTAAAACATTTGATATAAGGATTTTAACATCTAGTTCTAGGGAAGCTTCTCTAGTCCTGCTTCTAAGGTCTCTATTTTAAGAAAATAATGTTACTGTCATCTCTTTGATATCCATTAAATAGATAAATAGAATAGAAAACTGAATATAATAGTGGACATTTTAAAGAATATCGTTTAATAATTCATGTTTCAGTGACTGCATTATTTTAAACAGTATTAACATTTCTCGTAGAACAAAAAATATTTATAAATAAGCATTATTCTGTTTCTTAATTTATTATCTGCAATTTCATTTTGAGATTTCACTTTGAGAAAATTGCGTTGACAATGCAAAATGAAATCACGTTTGTGATATTATTACATAAGTGAAACGTGCAATTTTCGAAATCTCGTCGACTAGATTTAAAAACTGTCACTAAAACACACATGTATATCATAAATGACAAGTTTTATTTGAAAAATCACCTTCGCAATTTTTTAAGCGATAATTTTCACGGGTAAAATTTTTGCCTGAGCTTTAAATAAAGCACCCTTAATACGAAAAAAAAATATCGATTAATTATGGAATTGCAAGGTTTTGATAATTTTCCAATAAATATGCATACAGCAATTATTTGAATATATATTATTATACTATACTATAAAATATATTTAAACAATGGTTTCAGCCATAAAAGAAGGAAGTGTCAGGTAATATTTATAGATATATGAGAAAAATGTATCGTATATGCGTTATGACAAACATGTTTTTTTTACAAGGGATTATTGATTTTTTTCTAAATACTTTTTGAAGTAAAAGTCAACTAACGAGTATCCGTGACTTCGTTCGCGTATGGCGATAACTAAAGGGATACAAAGAAGTACTTAAGTCGCCTTATTTAAATACCTCTTTATAAACCACGTTTTTTGTTGCATTTTCTTTCAATTTTTTTCAACATGGGCTTGGGAGATTTTTATTTATAAGTTATTTCCGATTTTTTGGAATACCCTTTATACATAACATAAACATAACTAACATAAACTAAATTATATCTGTTCAAGCGTTTCTTTTTAAAAAACTACGTTTTTTAAATAAAAAATATTGTAATATTTAAGAAGCGGTTTCATTCCCTTAAAATATGATTTTTGAAAAATTTCCACTTATCGAACCTACACATCCCACAATTAAACTGTATGCCAAAATTCAGCTATTTACGTAAAGCGTTTTGAGCAGAATCGTGATTAATCAGTGACCCGATTTTTTGAAACACCGTGTATACATTTTCCAGAAATTTTAAAATATGCAAAATAATCAAATAAAATACACGAGTTTAAACGTTTTTCCGAAGAACCAACCGCCGTTTTTTAAATAAAAAATATCGTAATATTTAATACTTCAAATATGATTTTTGAAAAATTCCTTCTTATCGAACCTCCACATCCGACAATCAACCTGTATGCTAAAATTCAGCTATTTACGTTAAGCGGTTTAAGCAGAATCATGATTAATCAGTGACCCAATTTTTTGAAACACCCTGTATAAATTTTTAAGAAATTTTAAAATATCTAAAATAATAAAATAAAATACACGAGTTTAGGCCTTTTTCCAAAGAACCAACCGTTTTTTAAATAAGAAATATTGTAATATTTAAGGGGTGTTTTCACCCCCTTGAAATTTGAGTTTTGAAAAATTCCTTCTTCTTAAACCTCTACATCCTATAATCAACCTGTATGCCAAAATTCAGCTTTCATGGTCAAGCGGTTTGAGCAGAACCGTGATTAATCAGTGACCCGATTTTTAGAAACATCCTGTATACATTTTTAAGAAATTTTAAAATTTGTAAAATATTCAAATCAACTACACGAATTTAAGTGTTTTTCCAAAAAAACTGTTTTTTAAATAAAAAATAATTTAAAGGGTGGTTACACCCCCTTGAAATTTGAGATTTGAAAAATCCCATCTACCTCCTACTCTCAACCTGTGTGCAAAAATTCAGCTTTTTACGTCAAGCGGTTTGAGCAGAATCGTGATTAATCAGTGGTCTGATTTTTTGAAACACCCTGTATAAATTTACAACACAAAAAATAGTGTTGAAAGGTCTCGGTCACCAGACGATCATTTCAAAAAAAAATCATATAAATAGGTCCAGTACGGCTTTCTCATGAACTTGCTGAAAATTGTATCTTAGTGTTTTAAATATGTAGATCGCTACTGTGTTTATTAAGCACTTAAATTTACGTCGCTTTTCGTTTTCTGTATTAAGCTGTGCACTAGGTCAATTTAAAAATATTATACTCTATTGATTTATTTTTTAGTAGTAGCATCTAATGAAATTTTAGTGATACGTAAACCATATGTAATTTTATATTACGCATACTTATTGCTATTAATATAGGTTTTATCTGTCGTCTAAGTAGATACTCCATAGTTGATGGATATAAGCATTTTAACTTCTACTCCTATAAAATCCACTTTAGTCTTGCTACTAGTTCAGTAATTATTTTATAATTATTTAAAAAAAAAATATTGCTATCAAAAACACGTATCCATTATGAAATATCCTAAAAATAATAGCGACTATTTCAAGATAATCTCAATTAAAAATGCCTCATTCAGTGACTGCTTTATTCTAGAACAGGTGAACATTAATCTTTTTCATAAAAACAAAAAATGTATATAAAAATGTCATTATATTTCTTCATGTATTCCATTAGATGACGTAAATTTCGCACTCGTTCTCTATAATTTTGCTTGCGACGGACAAGTCGGGTGACGAAAAAAGAAACTAAATTTGAAATTACATTTCTGATATTTTTAAATATGTGCATCGTGTAATTGGAAATTACCATGGGTCTAATTTTTGGTGAGATTCCAGATATCAAAAAATATTGATTAATTTTGGAATTGTTAAGTTTTGGCACTTTTTCCAATAAACATACGTATAATAAGTATCTAAAGTTATAATATTAAACTATAGGATAAAAATATCTTTGGACGATGACTTTAGCGACGGGAAAAAAAGTGTTTAGTAATACTTAATCGAAGGTGTCTGCCAAGAAATATAACAAATAAAAGCATTATGACAAACAAGTTTTCTTTTGCAAGGCAATGTTTGTCTCCTTCTAAATACGTTTTTAAATAAATATCTTCCATGTCAGTTGTCAATCTTTAAGCTGCTTGCGCCAGTCGTGATGGACAGAATGAGATACGTGGAAAAGGTAACTCAACTTCTGGACAACACCACATATAATGTTATGCAGGTAGACCCCATAAGTAGAACATAAAGATACATCACAAATCTTATTATTACCGGATAGATTAACGCATCCAGTCTACTACCCGCGGAGAAGAAATCATTAAAACCAAGCAGCTCCAAGATTCACAGGTTCTATGGTCTTCCCAAGATAGACAAAAACAATAGACCACTTCGACCGATCGCCAGTGCAATAGACTCGCCCACATACAAACTAGGTAAATATCTTTCAAATTTTCTTCATCCATTTGTTCAAAAAACAGTTCCTTTTATAAAAAAAAACTCTGCACATTTGGTGAAAAAATCCATTTGTATCTCGAAGATATTTTGGTCAGTTTCTAGGTAGAATCACTATACACAAATGTTCCACTTAACGACTTAATTTCGATTATATCGGACATATTGACCTATAATAATCTTGATAATAACTTAATAAACCTAGTGGAAGCTTGAAAAAAGTTCCGTGTGGGCAAACTAACTTTTGCGCAGAACTTCTACCGCTTCGAGGTGAACCAACCGGTTTTTCTTCTTTTTTTAAGTTTTTTACTGTTTTACTTTAAAAATATATTTCGTTTGTACACTGAAATAAAAAAATGAGCTCTCAAATTGTTCTGAACATAAATATAGTGATAGGAACTTAGAAAACTGAATTTGAGTATAGGATATACCATGCAAGCATGACTCAGTGACTGTGTGTCTGAAGATTCCCGAGACGATTTCGGAAATTTTTTACAATCGTCAGAATGTTTTGATGTATGACCTTTATGAAAAAAAAATATCAAGAAATAAAAATCCGCGGTTGACTAACCCAAAAGTATCAGTAACATGCCGAATGTTTCATTAAAAAAACAGTTCAAGTAAATCTAATTTTTAAGATAACGCGTATTATAAATTTCAAATTTAGACCGATATCATATAATAAAGCAGTCTGCTTATCTAAAAATTTTACCTCAGTAGCAACAGATGCAATGGAAAGGTGGTGAAAAATACCTTTTCTGAAAAAAATCTCTTTAGAGGATACATAAAACTTAAAAATCGCCAAAATATCTCGAGGTATGACTTTAACGAAAAAATTTACATATATACCAAGAAAATGCTGAATAATTTATAATTCTTAAGTTATTAAATTTGACTAATTTGCAGTAGTCATTTCAATACATCCTTCTTTATAGAATCATGTGTCAATTGCAATTTGGTAAAAATAATAAGACTTATTTTAAACTCAATCGATAAAGAGATTATATATACTTTTTCGCCGTTTTGATTTGCACTTCTAATTGTCAATTTCTTGACTAATACAAGCACATTTTGCTCATTTAACAACAATTATTTGTCCTAATTTGCGAAAGTGCATATTATTTAGGTTTCATCTCTTATTGACATTTAACTTTGAAAAAAACGCTTTGGTGATAAAAATCTTTTCGAAATAAGCTCTTAAAAAAGTCTCTGAAAATCTGTTAAGCCATTTTCAAGATCTAGTACATTGATATAAGCATAATTATAAAAAAAATATTATAAAATTTGGCCACTTGGAGATTGCACCAAAGGAATAGTTTGAAAAATCAAAAGAGTTTCCAAGTTAGAAGTGTGATCTTCACCCCCAAAAACCGCACTACGTTGGTTTTTCGCGTTTTTCTCAGAAACCTTTGATTGCACAGAAAATTTTATACTCACCAAAATTCTCTAGGAAAAGGTTCTTTTTCTTATTTCTTTGTAGTTAGTAGGCTTTTCTTGACTTTTCTCGACTGTGCACTAGTTGTCATTTTCTTGTCGAGCATATTTGTTCGGTACATGAAATATTTGTATATGTTATAACAATTGTGTTATCGGTTAGTGTAATTTAAAACAAGACAAATAATATTAGAATATAAAGACCAATAATAGTTGAGCTTTTAATAACGATACCGTTTTAAAAATCCTAAGTGTACGTGATACAATAATAACGGCGTCAACAAGTCGTTGTGTGACTAGTGAAAAATCGCTATCTAAAGGTGAAACGGTGCAAGTAAGAAAAGTTTGATGAATTTAGTTTACGTTAGCAAGCTCAGAGAAGGTAGCAAACACGAACACATTGAAAGTGTCGAAGGAATCGTAGTATTCAATTTAATTAACTGAATTCCTAAGCGATATTAAAAATAAGACACGACTCATTTCGCTGCTTTCTGAATACCTGAGTAGAGAAAACATTAGAACATCAATTGCAGTAGATGATGCTGATGTTCAGATTGTCCCTACTGCCATCAGAATATCAGAGAAAAATGAACTTTATTTCTAAAAGAGGTCATAGCTAATGTGAAAATAGGAATTTACGGCTCCAGGGACTTACAATCATCTACTATTTTACGCAAATTAAAAGACTCTTTATTTATTCATGCTATAGGCGGCTGTGACATAACATCAATATTTTTTGGAAAAGGAAAACAAAGGAAAAAAAAGAACTTGATAGTATTGTAGATGTTCTTAACAACGCAGAGTAAACCCCTGAAGAAATTGAAAAAGCTGGAGAAAGGTTTATACTGGAACTATACAAACTTTAATTATCAGAAGGCAGCCTTAGTAAGCGAAGATACGCTTGTTTTAGTAGTTACTTAATCCAGCAAAAAGCGCCGTAATTTTATCAAAATTACCTCCTACATTTGCTGCAGCGCAACAACATTCCCGAAGTACATTCCTGCAAGAACAAATATGGCGAGAACAATCTTTAAAACTCAACCTATGGGACTGAAAGAAAATTAACAACACGCTGTCACCTAACAACACAACAGGAAAATCCTCCGCAGCCTGAATTTTATCATTAATAACTTGCAACTGCAAACAAGGTTGTGTGAAAAGTTGCAGCTGCGTTAAGGCTTGAGTTGTACAACTATGTGCGGAACTTATCGTGGGAAAGTTGTACGAATATCGAGTACATGGAAGACATTGTAGCTTAGTGGAATAAGCCTATAGAGGAAACAAAAAAAAACGCGCCAATAGCTCTACCTCATGGCCGGTGTGGAAACGAGCACCAATACTAAAATTAGTTAAAATATTATAAAAACAAAACCAAAATATACACAAAACAGTTTTTTGACTTTATTTTGCAGTATTATATTTATTGCGTGTATATTTTGAACGTTAAATGCATTTTGAGGACTATAAGTTTGAAGGCGATCTTTACTCGTTTCTACCTCTTTTTTCAATCAGTTATTTCTCGAATTGCATTAAATAAAATGAAATACGCAAACAAATCTTTTTTATAGAAAAGTTTATGAGGAACATTTTTAATATGTAAAAAATTTTGTGTGCGATTAATGGTTTCTAAGAAAAACGTCAAGAACCACCGCAGTGCGCATTAGGGGTGGTTTTTCGGGGTTAAGCTCATACTTCTAACTTGCAAACTCTTTTAATTTTGAAAACTCTCCCTTTGGTGCGTATGATCTCTAAATGATAATACTTAATAATTTTTTTCTCTACTGCTTTTATAGGTCTAATATAAATGTTCTAATATAGCATATTTAAAATTGTGATAATCAAGTGTAATTTTAAGGAGTTTATCTGCTATCAAAAGCTTGTAATTAAAAAACTAATAAAAACGTCTGGAGATGTTGATGTTATCTGGTTACCTTAATATATTGAAAAGTATAAAAATTGTTTTTGTCAGAATAGCAAAAGCTCAATATGTTTAAACTTTTGCTTGACATTATTGATCACCCTCTAAAAAACTTAAAAAATCTTTCATCATATAATGTAAAAAAGACACGTTCTTAAAACTCGTATTTGTATTCGAAAAGTTTAAAAAAAAATTAAAAGAATTTGAAGAAACAGTGAAAATTGAAAGCAGTTTATTTGACATTACGTTTATACGATTTAACCAGTTGAACGCCAAAGCACATACCGTTATCGTTGGGAAACCGACCGACCGACCCTTGCATTTCTACACAACTTTCTCGAAACAAAGCGATCCCAGATTTAGTTTGCCTAGTTTACCACACCTTATCTACCATTCGAAACTTTCGGAGGTTTAAACTTTTTGTTTTCGAAACTACAGGGATTTTGGCTTACTTAAGCTTCAAGCACTTTTCGGCTTAAAGGGAAATCGTATCGATTAAAGTTTTTGTTTAGTTAGAACACTTAACTAAATGTTTTTTTACAAAAAGTCTGTCTGAAGAATAAGTAAACAAATATGTGAATAAAATTTTCTTGTCCATCTTCCATCGTTTTTAAGTGTAAACTAAGAGCTAAGTCTAAACATACTAGAGTCGTATGCAATTATGTGTGAAAGTTATCGGTTCTTTAAATTTCTTTTTCTTCCCATGTTTTGGTTTGTGAAGAATTTTAGCTGCTGACCACTGACTTCTTCAAAACAGCCTTCAAGTCAGGAAACACGTTAAGAAGCTTATTAACAAAAACTTAATATCTATCAAGTACCTTGTGGGAGTGGTCAAACCTATATTTGGGAAGAGACCCTTTAATATAAGACCCAAGAAAATCAAGCACAGACAGAGAAGGGGGAAACAACAAGATCAGATGTCGTTAAACATTCCTGGGATAACGACTACAGATTCAGTGGTCAAAAGCTAAAATCCGTTACAAGGAACAATGAAAAAAAAAGAAAATTTAAAGAAGCTGTATTCGTCGAACAAAGCAAACCTGGTATCCGGAATACTGATCAGTAGGATGGACCGTTTTTATATAGGTTTTTTAAATTTTTGTTTTTTTTTTTAGTCTAATAGGGGAAAGTTATGTGTAAATAGAAAAAAAAATCATATAATTTATTTTTTTTTATTTGTACAATTCTTGTGCCCTCTACAAGAGCTTTTATTTTGTAAATAATGTTACAAAACATTTACTGCCAGAAAAAATAGAAGACATAATAACAAGAAAACAAAGGCGGTTTTATTGCAGTTATTGTTAGTTTCACACATCTCTGACAGCTTGTGTGTGACATGGGAAAACGAGGAAACTCCAAAGTATCCGTATTCTCGATAAATAATTTAAGGTTGTCATCGGTGATTTTTGTTAAAACAGGAGGAGGGGTAACTTTAACTTCCATCCAGTAAATAAGTTCGATATAATCAGCAGGATTAAAGTTTAATTTTCGAACGTCATAACTGAATGTGTCACATTTCTTGATTTTAAAACGCGCCGTTCTCATATAGATTTGCGGTCATCCGATATCATGCTCAAAAAATTGTTCTCTGGATAAGCGAAGTAGGCATGGAGTAACTGGATCTACCACCTTTTTTAAATTATCTTCTAAGTATCATGTTAATTGTATAGTTTTAAAGACATGTCGGGCACCATCTTTACATGAAAGATGCATTTTTATGAAAAACCACATCGGCGCATATACTTTCTTTATGAAATTAACAAGAGTTACCAGATGCTCTGAAGGCTTTCTACAACTAATGTAAAGCCGAAGGAGCCGATTAGCTTTAGTCAGCCACCTCGTATGCGATAAATTCCCAGGTTGCGAATTGATCAAAGTCGGCGGACAGTATTCGTGAGAAACAGCTTGACATATTTTGTACAAATATTGCTGGTCTGTAGTAAGACCATCTGAATTTACTTCGCGCAAACATCCAGCAAGGGGAATGAAATCTACGACGGGTCGTGTTTCACAGTTTTCAAGCATTTTTCCAATTGGGCCCAAATGTTGTGTTGGATTAGTTGTGCGCCCATATAGGTGATCAAATAAATGTCGTAATGGGAGTTCATTGGCATGTATCTGACAAATAAACCGCTGAAGAGGTCTTTTAATTTGCAATCCTAAATATCTTAACTCGATTTTTACAGCCAGTGTTTACTACAGTGCTATCACAACCAACAACACACATCTGATCAAAGCTTATATCATTGCTTAAACAAAACTCATAAATACTTACTGCAATAGATTTTGCTGTGCCAGATTTTGGTGACACGTGCCTTACATAAACAGATCCAAGTTCTTCTGTTATGGATACAGGCTTTTCTGAAGTTATTCTGTGATTTAATCGCCTATCTTTTTTCTCTTGATAAAATATCTTATTTTTTCTTCCATCGAAATAAATGTTTTTTATATAAACGTTAGCATCAGCGTGTCCTTTACCTAATAAACTACAAGCTTTTCCACGAGCTCATCGAACTTTATTTTTGTCAATTACATTTGTTAGATTTCAGTCACCGTACCAACGTCTAAAACCGCCGTTGCAATCGCTGCCGCAGGCCTATGTCGGAAGTTTAAGTTGATTTCTAGATAACATAATCGATGAAGTAGCCGGAAAGGCATTTGAAAGATCTTTTTAACTACTACTTCAGAACTGGATTCTGTTTTTTTAACTATTGTACCTGCGGTCGATGTTTTGTCAATAACCGACTTGGAACTACCGATTTTGTATATTTCCTTTTGTTTTCTTTTCTTTAATTTTAAAATTCTTTCCGTTTCCTTCACCTCAACAGTTCCTAGGATCATTTTGCGATTTAGTCTTTGATCCTCCATTTCTTGTTATTTCAATGGTACTTTACGCGATTTGTCACACAAACAGGAGGAAATTGGTTGCCATTTGCAAGAGGAAACATCAAGAAATTTAGTTTTGCATTTTTCCAAAAAAGTTGTTACTTTTAGTTCATACTTTTTATTCTGCCTGACTTTAGGAAACCTTAACAATTTTAAATAATCCGTATGATATTTTCGAAGTAGTTGTCGAATTCGCTCAAATGAAACTGTTGGGATTGACGCGTTATTCCATATTTCTTGGATATTTAAAACAACACATTTCAATATGTTCGAGAAACTTTGTTCTTTTCCTAAATATTTTAATTTTAGTTCATATCTAACAAACAAATAAAATTTTAACACATCCTTAATGGTTGGCAAAATTTTACAGTTAAGTTCACTTCTATGTCCCAAAATTGGGCACTCCACTGTTTTTCTAGTGGCTATCGCCTTCTTTTCACTCATTTTTAATACAAAGGAACTTTAAAACGGAATATTAACTAACAATAATTACACGACTCGGTTTTAACTTAAAGCATACGTTGCGCATCGGCGCAACACCGCGTTCAGACAAGTTAGCTTCTCAAAAACAACTGAACTGAATCAACGCAGTAAATTTGACTTTTCAGTACTCTGCGTTGCCAAGTTGTCTTAACATTCCTAAGTACATAAAATAATAAATTATTCTATTGAGTATAATAATAAATTATTCTATTGAGTACATAAGTATGTAAAATATTTAGTATTATAATAATAATTATTATTCTATATATATGAAAAATGTGAAAAATCCAATATTTTCGTTGGATTGACAGCTATGTAGAGGGCACAAGATGACTTTCAATTTGATTCTAATTTTTATTTTTCCAAATTAGGTATCTAAAAAGGCATATTTTGCTGGGTATTGCGTTTTGAAATTCCAGTTTTCAATTTTTCGGCCCACCTTACTGATCAGGGCCGTAAATGGATTGGAATTTGTAGGCAATTGTGAATTATTGATCTTAATTTAAACTAAAAAAAAAATTTGGGCATTTGTATTACCGTGAAAAATTATGGCTGTTTCCTTAAAAAGTTTTATATATTATAATAAAACTTTTGCAACATAAATATTTGTTGATTCTTGACCATTAGAATATTGTATATAGATTAACATTCTAAACTG
The DNA here is from genome assembly GCA_030620095.1 of Kuschelorhynchus macadamiae. Lineage (NCBI taxonomy): Eukaryota > Metazoa > Arthropoda > Insecta > Coleoptera > Curculionidae > Kuschelorhynchus > Kuschelorhynchus macadamiae. The sequence goes on along the minus strand of JAUTXW010000924.1, from coordinate 70,157 downwards.
AAATGTTAAAATTATAAGTAATATCAATGCACTGCAATATAAAACTATATACGCAGCAGTGTAGTAGGTTAGTTATCAGAGATAAAATAAACGTTTACGAGTTCACTTAGGCATAAATTGAGACAATCTAAAATTCGTGGACAAATTCAGAATCGAAGACCGTTAAATATGCTAAAAAATTACGTTTTTTTTTTTTAAATTTTTGCATTCTAAATCTCCAAAGTTATGCAAAAATTCGCCGAAGTCTGTATAGTACTTTACTTTTTTTTAAAATAAAGAAAATGGCTCACAGCAGAACTCCACGCAATAAACACTTTCGAATATGTGGCGCCTCAAAGACGGTTAAAAATATCAAAAACCCGGTTAAAAATCATTACTTTTTATATTTCTTGTATAGAATATTATTGAAAAAACAATTTACATTGTTGATCGTTTCGTTTACGTTGATCCGCACTTATATTTACTGAACTTAATTTGAATTAAAATTTATTATTTAAACAGATCTATAAAATACTAGAAAAACCAGAAACAAGTGATGATATTGCTTGCATTGCTTCTTTGCCTCATAAAAGCTCAAGAAGGCGTTTAATTTTTAATCATTTTCAAGTTTTTGCATTTTTTTATTTATATTATCATTTATCTGGAAACCAAATGAGCAATATATACCTAAAATGTTTATACTATATAAACTGCTGTTTTATTGTAAAAACTAACCTAAAGCGTGCTTCTTGATCTCTAAAATTAAAAAGGCTTAAAACAAGGCCTGAAAACAAAATTATTTTTCAAATTTTTTCCTGTTCTATTCACCTTTTATCTCTTCAATTTGTTTCTTTGCAAAGCTTTAATTATCTCCTCAGTTTGTTTCTTTGCGAAACTGTAAAATCTGAGTTTCGCATATAATTTTACGCTTTTGATCAGTTTTTTTATGTGGATTTTCTATTACAGCTTGATCAAATATGTGAATATTGTCATCAAAAAACGTTTTTCCACTTTCCATAATTTTTAAACAAATTTCGTTTACGAAGGTATTAATAAGTCTACGCTCTTTAGACATCACACAAATATCGCAAAATAACGCCCGAATCGTGTTGAAGTATTTACATTAATGCTCCTTTTTATTAATTAACCAGGTTGAAACAGCTACCTGTGTGCACGCTCGAACCTGCTTTGGACATTGATAACGTAACTGTAAAGATGGCATATCTATACAGGTTTTCGCCCATGGTTCGCCACTTTCGATTGCTGTATTTCAGCTACCCCTGTGTAAAACTTTTTGCTTAAATGTTAAATGGATCTACAAGCTCAAGTTATACAAAAAAGTTAAAAACAAACGTTTTAAATTTCTATCTGAATCGCCGGGATTTAGAATAAAATATTCAAATAAATACTGAAAAGCAAAAATTGCCCGAAATCCTACCATTAGAGGCAGTAGGTTCTTATTGACTTCTTGTTTAGCGTTAGAAGTCGTACTGTTCTGTCCCTTATTAATGTAACAGGGTTTTTAAAAATTTTTTTTATTGTTATAGTTAATGGCATCAAACCTGGCACAATTTTATTCATCCCGAAAGGTGTATTTATTGAAACAAAATTATACAGGATGTTATATTTAAAAAAGCAAGATCATTAGTTATTTTTTTCTTTAATTGGTATTGGTTATTTTTTTAACGATTGCTGGGCGGCTCGAATAAGATCATAAAACTTTTATATAACATTTTTTTACCTTTTTAAATAAAACTGTAAACCTTATTTAAAATTTACACAGAATTCATGTACAACTGTTTTGATTTCGCAGATATCCATATAAATAACATAAAAACATAAAGGAACAGGAAATGTCAAACTTCCGTCTACATTGATTTAAACCATTCATATCAAAATTGTTAAAGGTTTAATTTTCCTATTTTCGATTATTATTATTATTATTGTTAAAGAATAATTGTTATTCAGTCTAAATTTTTTTACAAACTTATAAACCTTTTTTAATGAAGCACCATTTTGTTTCCCTCTAGTTGATTTGCAGCAAAAACGTAACAGTTTATCTCACAGTAAGTTGTTTTAAATATTTTAAGTTGTTTTAAATATTTATTAATTTTGTAACTAATTTTTGGGCTATATTGTAATCCGACTCCCAATAAAACCAACAGAAATAAGAATACGAGATTTTCAGGATCTAGCGACACTTAAATGTATTAGAAAATCTCGTTTTTTATAACCTAAAATTTTTTTTTCTTAGCGACCTAAATAGAAATAGAAAAATTTTACAAAAGAAAATCTTTTAATATCGTTGCAAGAATAATGAATCTGAATTTTGAATTTTGCTTGGCTTGTGCTCAAGCTTTTGTTGGCAATGTTGCGGCTTACAGAAATATATTTTAGAAGCAGGTAAGCAGCAGTTAGTTTATATGACAAATTAGCCACTCCAAAATATTCATCCATTATACTAGAGCACACAAATTGGGGAATTAATTGCGGTAGATTAGGCAGATATTTTATTGTATTTCAGACTGATTGGGAAACGAATTCCCTAATTGTTTGACTGACTTAATAGACAAAATTATGCAAATGTTTATTTTATTTAGGGATATAGCAAGGACTCTTTCTCAAACTTGATGTCTTTTGTATCTATTAAATATACATAGCAACCTAAGTAAATATTAGTAGAGCTATATATGTATGCATCTATTATTTTCTTTAATTCACGTGATCACTGTTCTAAATGGTTTATAGTTCTGTCATAAATTCTTACCACCAGAACAAAATACTAGGTAGTATGTTTATTTTTATTAATATTTACTTTTTTGAAAACTGTATGAAAAAACTTTATTGATATAAAGGAGAATTTTGAATATGAATAAACTTATATTTTAAAATATTTCTATATTATTTTTACTAAATGGAGGCACCAAACAATTATTATTATAATTGACTATAAGTGCTCTCTATTTTTGCAAGGAATAATGTATTTTTATAACTTAATTCATAAATAGGCGAGGAAAAAAAGGTAATAAAATAATAAACTGATTTTGTATTTTGGATACAAATTATTTTTAACTAAACCAATATGCATTAAATACAATATTGTTCCACAACTGATAAATTGTTCAACACGAAATAATTTGTTTATTGTATGAATAAGCCAAAATATATTTATAAGCGGATTACACCACTTTTACAGTCAAGCTTCTTTTAATAATATATTTATCTAAATTTTTGACTTAGTAATGTGATGTTTATAAGATAATTACCTCAATTAAAACTTACATTTCTGTTCTAAACAGAATAAGATTATTGTTTTACATTACAAATCTTCCTAGTTTAACCCCTATGTTCCGAAAATAGAAGTGTGTCTAAAATTTATCTGTGAAAAAATAAACATGCTCGAGTAAGTATCTTTCCGTGTATTTAATCTAAGGGGCCGAACATGTAATACATTAGAAGACATCTAAGTGTGCTGACCTGTATGGCTGGTTTCAACTCGACTGGACATTGTTTTGTCGGGCTCCCGACTTTAAAAGTAAAATCCATACAGGCAAATGTAAAATGTATGTATCCATATTTTGCGCCATTGCATTCTATTCAGTTAGAAACCGGATGAGGTCAGATATCTCGCCGCTTTGTTAGGTTGTTGCAAATACTAACTACTTGATAGGTCACTTGTTAAAGGGCAGAAGCTACGACGTAACCCGAAAGTGAGCAGTATTGTGACCCAAGACTGTCGATTGGATCCCATGTCAAGCTGTAGGTTCCATCCGATAAAGCCTCGTTGAGGAGTTAAAAAGTTTTAATAGTGATATTTTCAGCTTTTATTTTTATATAGCACACTTGCTACCTACTTGAAACTATTGCACACTTTAACTAATATCATTTGCAAAAGTTATAAACTAAAGCTTTTGTTTAACATAATCTACCAGCCTGCGGGCATTATTTTCAGGATAAAAGTTGTAATTTTTTTACCTCACTCGTAAATGGGAAGTATTGTAATCGTTTAAAAATCATCCTCCATGATTTTTTCAGATCTTTACATTTCAGGGTCCAAAAAGTGTCAAACGCTGAAAAACATATTCTTTCAATTCCGTCCGTCTGTCTGCCTAAAAAAGTACTTACGCGATTGAATTTAAATTTTGGTCAAATATTGAGGGTCATATGGGGATAGCCTGGTAACATTTTGGTAAAAATCCAATAAGGAAAAACAAAACAGCGGCCTAGTGAAAATGTTAAAAAAAATATTACTTGAAGATTACTTGTTCAATTTATCTCAAACTACGTACAATAATCAAGTATTATGTGAAAAGCAACTGGTAAAATTTTGTACGAATCCAAGATGGCGGAACAAAATCGCGGCTAAATAAAATGTTTGTAATCGTGAAAAAATTACCCTCTCAAGTTTACATATAATCATATTTTAGCCCCCCCCCAGAGTCCAAAAAATATGTTTTATCAATTCCTTTGGTCCGTCTATCTATTTGTCTGTCTGACTGTCAGTTTGTGGCATAGCTTAATAACTACTTACTTAAAATTTTAACCAATATGCCGGAACAAGATAGCGGTCTAGTAAAAAATTATTACTAAAAAACTAATTATTGACCTAAAATTTTGCACAAAAGTCGGCTGTGTAGGAATGAATTGTTAACCTTTTATTATGAATACACTGTGGTTCAAATTAAATTGGAACCTTTTTTAAACTTTATTATTTTTCTTATTTTTTGACCGATTTTAAATATTTTTGGATATGTTTTAGTTGAATTATTTCTGAGTTACTTGTAAAATCTCGACTTATTTTTTTGTACAGAGTGCGCAAAAAATCGAGTTTTTCTAAAACGTTGATTTTAAAGTCGTTGCAAAAATCAGGTGATTCTAATATTTCTACGATTCCATGTTAAAATGGTTTTTCATATCAGCGGCAAAATATACTCGGTTTTTTTGAGGATTTTTTGGTTGTCGAAGAGTGAATATTTTTTTATCGTTAAACCATATTTTTTAGATATCTCGCCGGCACCTGAATCTTTGTAATAAAATTTTACATCTTTCAACACGTTTTTGCTTTAGGTGAGCCGTTAACTTTTGACAATAAATCTTTTTAAAAGGTTTTAATTTTAAGTTATTCTTTATTATCATTCATACTATCGTACTACTATATCATATGTTCTACTAATTCTCGTTGTTTAAGATATTTTTCGACAACTTACCGAAATATAAGCTGGAGCATTTCGAATGATGTTTCTCACTTGTTCAATGTTGGCAAGACTTCTGGTGGATCTTTTCCTGACACGTCCAGGTCTACCCGCACAGAACCATTAGTTAAGCGCAAATGCTTTAAAAAGTAACTAATTGTACCGAGCTTCCAATTTTTTCGTGGAAACATAGCCACTAACTTTTTAGCTCCATAATTAAATCTTTCTCTAAGAGACTTTATCAACAATTTATCTTCTAAACTAAGAAGGGGCATTATTACAACTTCATCAAGAATAATATTTCAAAATCTCAAAGAAACCGTTAACATTCACTATCAATCTATTTTCTTTTGTTTGAAATTTAATCAAGGGTTCCTTGATTTTTTTGATTAGGACTTTGTACAACACAGTTCAATATGTTAATGCTTAAAAAGACATCACGCAATATCTAAAACAACGAGAATTAGTAGAAATTCAGTAAGAGGAATAATATATAATAAAGAATGATATAAAAAAATCAATAAAGAATGATTTAAAACGAAAACCTTTTGAAAAAGTTGCCGTTGATGTTATTTACTTTTCATAATTAAATAATTTAAAGTTCAATTTTCTCGAGTCTAATAAATAAAAATGTATTATTATTTTATAATTCCTGTTTTTTGCTCTTCTTTTTGATATTGTTCAAATTTCAGAACGCCTACCTAATTCAGCAAATACAAACTTATAGATTTTTTTAGCCCATTAAATAACTTTCTTATGCGACTTAAATCAAAAAATTAACTGTTAAAAATTTAATTTAATCAAAATCTTCAAGTTCCTGGTCATTATCCGAAAACCAATAAACCATTTTAACATGAAATCGTAGAAATATTGGAATCACCTGATTTTTGCAGCGGTTTTAAAATCAACGTTTTAGAAAAAATCGATTTTTTTGCTCACCCTGTACAAAGAAATAAGTGGAGAAATCAGAGTTAACTCAGAAATGATTGAACTAAAACATATCAAAAAATTTTTAAAATCGGTTAAAAAGTAGGAAAAATAATAAAGCCTAAAAAAGTTCAAATTTAATTTGGACCACAGTGTATAAGATAGCAAAACAAAAAGGCGACCTAATAAAATATTTTAAAAATCAGACCGGAAAACACTACTTATTATATTAATTTCAAATTTTGTGCGTGTGTGATATAGAGGTAAACTGGTAAGGCTGTGGCACTAATCAAGATGGCGGAACAAATTGGTGGTCAAATAATTTTTTTTTAAAATTAACGTAAAAAAATCTTATTCAATTGCAGAAAAATTAAACGTGATATGGGGATAAACTGGTACGAATTCAACGTGACGTAACAAAATAGCGGTGTGCCCAAGAATCAGGTGTGGGATAAGTAGAGACTGGTAAAATATGGGAGATTGATTTATTCATTATTACAAATATTTTTTATTTCTCATGTGACGGATTGATTTTTTCACGATTACAATAATTTTTTTTAATTAGTACCACAGTTTTACTTGTTCATGTCTGTACCACAATTGGTGATGGCTCACAATTTGAAATCAGTCAATTAAGTATAGTTTTTTTCGCGCTGAATTTTTATTAAGCCGCCATTTTGTTCCACCATCTTGGTAACGTTTCACTAGGCCGCCGTTTTGTTTTGCTATAATGGATTTTTACCAATTTATTACCAGGTCATCCCAATATATAAAAAATAAATCGTAGTTTTTTAGCTATGCCGCGAACAGACAGACAGACATCGGCAGACCGAAGAAATTAAGAAAAGATGTTTTTCGGAATCTAGGGATCCTGAAACGTAGAGATCTGAAAAATCTCGGAGGGTGATTTTTTCTCGATTACAATACTTCCTTTTTACGGGGGAAGTAAAAAACCTAAAAATTTAGATCGAATAATAATTGTACACACTCTGTATAAAAATGTGGCATATTAAGTCCTGTTAGAGAGTGCTCTAACCTGAAAAATGAATAAGTAGTCATTTCTGTCTCTTTGAGTTTCGTTACTTAAAATATAAGTTATATAAATAAATCGCCCTGTGTAATTTTGCTAAAAATAGCATACAACCTATCTTACATACCTAATAAAACCAAAAAGGGTATTTAAATTCTAATTTACAACATAGTTGTTTTAGCCAGTAATATAAATAATATATGAGTCCCTGTATTTCGAAAAATAACGCAAAATCCCCCCTTCCACATTTTCTTCGGAAAATAAAACATAGAGATCATAACATATAGAAATTCAGAAAATTTTATCGAAACCACTTTTAACATTTTGTGCGATTTCCTTTATATAATTAGTATTCCAAAGCTAAACCGCCTTTTCAGAAACGAATTAAGTCTGAAAATCATTTAGTTCTTATGCGGATATTTTACATTCACATGAGTAGAATTCACATGTCTGGGCGGAATTAAATAGTAGTAAATTATGCCCTCAGGCTTGTCATAGAGAGCTATATTCCCTGTAAAGGGTCGCCCGCAATAGCAAGTACGAAGGTCTTTATGCCGTCGCGCCGGAACAAGTCCTTCATCTTTGTACTAAGTCAAGAGTTTGCACAATGAGTCGGAAGTTGTTATTTACTTCTCAATAGTTTCTTACGATTATTTATGCTGCTAAAGTTTGTGGAAGAATAGAAGTAATTTAGCGAGCTTTATAAAGAGTTTTGTGTATATATGTGTATGTACGTAGGAGCGCTAACTTCAGGAATATATTTGTTTGGAAGATTTGAAACATGTATATTGTGAGCAGTTGTATTGTGCATGTGTTTTGTTTGTTCTCCGTCTAATTTGTGAATTTCGGATGGTTTATTGTCATTTTTCGCTGTAATTTTAAAACAAGTACAAACCCATATACTTTATTAATCCGGACTGTGCGTGATTCTCGAAGTCTGATGTATTTTTTTTTATTTTCTCAATCTGATGTTTCAAAGCAAGAATCGGTGGTTCTTTGTGGCGGTTTCTGCAAAATCCAGTACTAAGTTGTGGCAGCCTGCCACTTAATGCCGGATAGATTCATGCACTTCCAAGTTTGGTTTAGCAAGATATGTTTAAACTTAGGTAAACGTAGGCCAATTTTAAAGCAAACAAGCCACAATTCTTACTGGCCGCGCATTCCTCTTTTCGGACCGTCAATTTTTGAAATTTGTATTTTTTGACCTTCTAAGTGCTCAAGCTCGGTAACGCTAAGTCGAGGTCGCTTCTTGGACTCCGAAGAACAGTGAAAATAATTCATTTTAAATTTACATAAAAGATAATCTGGTTCAAAATGTAGCGTGACTTTGAGAGTTATGGACGTAGATCTTTGATATTTTTAAGACGTATAATAAGGTAAAAGATTCATATTTTGAGAACACAAATCGACAAACAGTCAAGTTGAAAACAGATAATTGAATTAATTTTTTTGGACACAAAAAAATTTTGGAAGTCATTGACGCAGATATTGCATTTTTTTCTATCTACCTATATTTTAAAAGACATAATATTTCGAAAAACGAGCAAATTTATTTTGTTTTTGGTACATAAAATATTGATTCATACACTTTTGAGTTTTATTTGGTTTAGCAAAGTGTATTTAATAGTAAAACTTAAGAAGGCCGATTTTACAGCAGGCACCCGGCTATTTTTCCTGCCCGCTCCTTTCTGTTTTTGTACCGACAATTTTTGAAATTTGTGTTTTTTGACTGCTAAGTGCTCAAGCTCGGTAACGGTAGGTCGGGGAAATACGCTTCTTGGGGTCGATCGTAGACGATAAATGGGTGCTTCTTTTGGTAAAAACGAGATTTCGTTGGAACTTATAATAAGCTGGCAGTAGCGTTCTATAGGAGCACTCTTTCTGGAACCCCGATAATCCAAAATTCATGTCGCTATAGTTAATTTTTCGAAATGTGGCATTTTTTAGATATCTTGTCTAAAAATCCCGGACAAGTTTGTTAACGAGCATTATCGGAGCATGGGATGACGCTTAGAAAAAATAAGAAAATTGTAAAAAATGAGGTAACTTTGAAGGCATTTGGGGAGTCGAGAACGTGACTAATTTGTTAAGGTTCGATAGAGAATATACAAAAGATCTAAAAATAATATAGAATGCCTATACATCAAATGCCGATAAAGTGATCTAAATGCAAAATAACTAAAGCAATTTAAGTGCCCAAGCTCGGTAACGGTAGGTCGGTGAAATACGCTTCTTGGGGTCGATCTTAGACGATAAATGGGTGCTTCTTTTAGTAAAAACGAGATTTCGTTGGGGCTTTTAATAAGCTCGTAGTAACGTCCGATAGAAGCACTCTTTCCGGAACCCCGATAGTCCAAAAATCCTGTCGCTATGGTTAATTTTTCGAAATGGAGCATTTTTTTAGATATTTTGTCTAAAAATCCCAGACAAGTTCGTTAACGGGAATTATCGGAGCACGGGATGGCGCTTAAAAAAATAAGAAGTGTAGGTAACTTTGAAGGCATTTGCGGAGTCGAGTCCGTGACTACTTTCTTAAGGTAAAACGGGGTTCGATGGGGAATATACAATATACAATTTTTCGTACTTCTCTGTTTTCTTTTGGAAGTGAGTGACGAGGGGCAGAAATTTTTGATGGAACCCCAAATTTCTCACGAGGGATTGAAAAACCAAGTCCCCAAAATTACTCTTCGGTTTATATACGGCAAGCCTTTTAGAAATAAAATTGCATTTTTCTCTCAACATATTTCACATTGGTATTACGTTTGGCCCGGTAGCATAAGAACGGTTGATACTAGGTGGTTCAAGTAAATACGCAAAGAAACGTTTTTATTTCTTCTAGAGACTGATGTGAATTACGAGAAATTTTTGAGTTGTAGTTGTGCACGAATTCTGTTTTCCTTTCTTTGGCCCTTCTGAGATAAAAACAATTTAATACATCAAAAATTCTAGCTTTTTTGGAAATTGACATTTCTTTTAAATCTAAAGTCAAAAATTTGGGTAAAATATAGCTTCGAGTAAAAATGCAATATGTTTCCATTTGCCACTGAATTTACCACTTTATCAAATGGCCTGGCTCGGCCAGCTGTGAAGCTTTGACTGGCATGTCATACTAAGCAGTTTAACAGGGTCGCGATGTTTTTAATCCGAAATGCTTTCAAAATTTTCAAATATCTGTTGGTCTATCTATTTTGAATACTTTGAGCGACGGTGGAAAATTTAAACTTCAATCCATATAAATGTTTGCTTGCCTTAAAACCTCGAAGACTACTGTTGAAACCTAACTTAATTATACAGGTTGTCCAAAAATTAAAAACATCTAATATGATCCCAAATGTAAAGTACCCTTATTTTTATGGTTATTGAAATAATTCATAAAGAAAGGTTTTGCTTGCCTTCGAAAATTAATGTTGAAAAGTGAATTAATAGATTTCTGAAAACTATAAAAATCTGAAATTGCCGTTAGAGAAAATTTTCCTTATTTTTATAGTTATTGAAATATTTTAAAAGAAAGGTTACAGCTATTATCCATGGTAAAATTGAGATTAAGGTTTATTGCAGGTGGTATCAAATAAACAAAGGGTATTTAAAACGTTTATTCCTTTCCAAATAGATTGCAATATACAATATGTCAGGTCATTTTGCCCCAGGCGTTGTTTTATTATTTTATAATCAGCTATTATCCATGGTAATAACATTTACTTGTATAGTTCCTCCATCCGGGAAGGAAATGATTACAGTTTAAAATGGACTTACATTAAAAAAAAGGTACTAAAAGTGAAATTGATTTTGAAATGCAGGTGGTATCAAAAAAATAAAAATCAAATGGCTATTTTTAGAAAACGTGTTTAAACATATTTTAAAATATCTATTTATAAACTATTGAACTAAAAATTAAAAAATAATAAAACTTATAACACAGAACTTTAACATTTAAATATTTTCTTGAAAGCTTGAGGCATGAGATGACACCAAACTTGAAATTAAACTTGAATCACACAGCCTTAAGCTTTAAAAAAATATTTTCAATTTTTTTAAAATTCTGTGTTTACTTAAGTTTAATTATTTTTTACTTTTCAGTTCAATATTTTATAAACAAAAGCGTTTTTTAAAAAATATTTTTTACAATTATTTTGTTTTGAACTTTTGATCATTAATTTTTACGCACTCTGTATAAAACATTCCAAAAATTATAAAAATCTTATATGATCCCAAGAGTAAGGGTACCCTTATTTATATGGTTATTGAAGTCATTTATAGAGAAAGGTTTTAATGCCCTTGAAACTTCGAAAAGTAATGTTGGAAACTGAATTAGTAATGCAAGTATTTAAGTTACTTAGAAAATAAACGGATTTTACTACCGAATCTAGATAATTTTAGGTCGGCTTTATAAAATCTCTTATTTTGCCCGGTACGTTCTTTAGGAAGCAATATGTTTACATTAAGATTTATCAGAGGTGGTATGAAATAAACAAAAGGTATTTAAAACCTCTATTGCTTTACAACTAAATTGCGTTTTTACAATATCTTAATACCTATAAAAGTAAGGGCACTTTACTCTTGGGGTTATTTTATAATTTTTGGATAATCTGTATAACTAAGGTTAATTTTTCCCCTAAATGGCAAAATAATAACGTTTGCTTGTATAGTTCAGTCTATCAGGTTTTTAAATTGATTTTTAAAAAGCATTTCCATATTGTTTAGAAAAATACAAAACCAAACAGCTATTTTTAGAAATTATTGCTAAATATAATAAATGTAAAAAAATATTTAAACATATGCCTTTATTTATACACTATTGAACTAAAAATAATGAAACTTAGAACACAGAACTTTTAAACATTTGAATATTTTCTTAAAAGCTTGAGGCATGAGATGTCATCAGACTTGAAATTAAACCTGAATAACACAACATTAAGCTTTAAAAAAATATTCAAATTTTTTAAATATGTTTACTTAAGTTTAATTATTTTTCACTTTTCAGTTCAATATTTTATAAACAAAAGCGTTTTTTAAAAAATATTTTTTTACAATTATTTTGTTTTGAACTTTTGAGCATTTAGTTTTACGCACCCGGGATAGGACATTCCAAAAATTATAAAATCTAAAATGATCTCTTGAAACTGACTAAAAGAGTAAGGGTACCCTTAGTTTTATGGTTATTGAAATAATCTATGAGAAAAATTTTGAGTATTAAGTTTTACGCACATAGCACATTCCAAAAATTATAAAAATCTAAAATGATCCCTTAGTTTTATGGTTATTGAAATAATTTATAGAGAAAGGATTTGATTCCCTTGAAACTCCGAAAAGGAATGTTGAAAACTAAATTAATAATACAAGTTTCTGAAAATAAGCCTTAATAGATAATAAATTACTTTAAAAATAAAGGTTACTTAGAAAATAAACGGGTTTGAATACCGAATCTAGATAATTTTAAGTCGGCTTTATAAAATCTCTTATTTTCTATGGTACGTTCCTTAGGAAAGGATATGTTGACATTAAGATTTATCACAGGCAGTATGAAATAAACATAAGATATTTAAAACATCTAATCCTTTGCAAATAAGTTGCCTTTATCAAATATTTTAATAATTATAAAACTAAGGGCATTTTACTCTTGGGATTATTTTATAATTTTTGGACAACCTGTATAACTAAGTTTCCAACCTTATTTTTCGAAGTTTCAAGGCAAGCAAAGACATACTGTATATTGGAAATTATAAAAATTACACTTTGAAAATGTACTTAAATATAAGTTACTCCATTAATAATAGTTAAATTAATTTTTTAAAGGATTTCCAAATTGTTCAGAAAAAGAAATATACCAAATGGATATTTTTAAAAATTGTTGTTTAAGCTAAATAAAATAAATGTAAAAACATTCTTAAAAAAAAGCTTTTATTTATAATACGATTGATTTGAAAATTAAAAAAAAATTAAATCTACATAATAACAGATTTGTTTATGTAAGTTTGGTTATTTTGTACTTTTCAGTTCAATAGTTTATAAACAAAAGCTTTGTTTTTAATATTCTTTTACATTTGTTTTATTTTGTACTTTCTAGCATTATTTTTTACGAACCTCGCATAAACAGACACCATTGTTATCGGGTTTATGTATGTATCCCAAATTTTAGTCAATTCCGATAGTGGGAACTATTTTTTACTTTTTAGCATTATTTTTACCCTGTATAAGGCATTCACGATACAAATCATAATACTATATTGTCAGCAAATTTTTGTGTGTATACCAAATCTCAGTCAGTTCCGATGTCGGGAACTGTTTTGTAATTTTTAGCATTCTTCTACGCACCCTGTATAAGACATTCACGGTTGGGCGCCATATTATTATTATAATGTCATCGGGAATATGTATGTATGCCAAATCTTAGTCAATTCAGATAACGGAAACTATTTTTTTTACTATTTAGCATTATTTTTTATGCACCCTGCATAGAACACCATACTATTGTAATATCAGACTATGTAATATCAGCAAGTTTATGTATGTAAACCAAATCTCAGTCAATTCCGACAACGGGCACTTGTTTTGTGATTTTTATCATTTTTTTAAGCACCCTGTACATTGTCATCGGCAGTTGCGGCTCGCGGGTGAAAAGTAAGTGAAGTGCAGATGAATTTTTTTTCCATAATTTTTTTATATGTGGAGGAGGTAGAATATTTTTTTACGACTTACCTAAATTTAGTATACTAAATCAATTCTCCTATCCTTCATAGCAGCAAATTCATTTATAACATCCTCATAAAATGGATGAGTTGCCCTAATCTCCTCCAGAAATTCCTTTTGAATTGAAATATTGCCTAGAGAAGAAAGTCTTTCTTGAGATATTGTATTTCTTAAATAAGTTTTCACACGTTTGAGGCAAGAAAACTTCTTTCCACTGAAGCACTTGTCTACGCTGTTGTCAAAATAAGGGAAACACTTTATATGCTTTGGTTGAAATATCTTTAATTTCATTAATTTTTTTCACTTGCTCTTGCAGCGACATATTCTAATTACTGTCATTGGCAAAAATAAGACCAAGCTCATTTTTAAGTCGTTGACTTTTTGAAAATATTTCCCCATATAACTGTAACAAATTTTCAATGGGACCAGTCGTAAAATTTAAACTATATTCGGAAAATTTAGCAGAATCTGCCAAACATAAAAATGTAAGTTTTTCACAGTCTTGAAAGCTTAGTGTCATTTCTATACTTAGCCCTAATTTCTTCAGGGTGAAAGCTTAGCAAGCACACGTTTGTAATGATTTATTTCTGTAATAGAATTTGCCTTATCAAACATGGTATTAAAAAAAATGTTCATGTCTTTTTTTACAGACCGCCTTACGACAGTGTTTTATAATGGATATGCAAAAATGAATGTCAAGTGATTTTTTTTTTAAGAACGTCAAATAGTATGCTCGACGGCATCGGATACGCGTTGTCATGGCAACATAGTAGGAAAATCGTAAACTAAACATAGCACCTCCAGCAAAGTGAAAGCGTTTTGCGTCACTGTTATAGTTATTATAATAAAGTTCGGTTGAAAGTTTTCATGCCGTTAACGGTCAAGTAAAATATTTATTCGAGATGTACAGTTTATTTTTTATCAATTAGATGAATAAATGAATGTAAAAATTAAAATTTTAAGAGATATATAATAAATATAGCTAGATGTTTGCTTGTTCATTTTTTCACCTGAATAGCCTCCACTGGTCCTGGGGTTTATCTATGTATACCAACTCTCACTCAAATCCGATAACAGGAACTACTTCAAAAGTTACCTGCAAAATTTGACCCCAATATACTAACTAACTAAATTAAATAAAAGCTTTTAGTTGGTGTTTATACTGAACAACTGACTATGTACTCCACGGAAGTGAAAAAAAAAACGGTTCAGTTCTAAGAAATTGACTAAAATATGTAAAGTAGTGACAAGTGACCATACTGCTACAGATTTGTAAATTTCTCTCAGAACGCTATAAAAAACATGTACAAAAAAAAGAAAATACTGAAAAAGATTGAATCAATTGTGCACCAATTTCTTGTTAAAAAAATATATAATTCATCCTCTGTCTTTTAAAAATTATTTTTTTTTTAATATAAAATCTGCAATTAAAGTCTGCATTCTAGCTGCACTTGAGTTATTACAATAATACACAACAAGAACGCCTTTGTTCAAAACTTAATTGCACGTAACGAGAAAAAAGGACCACTAAACTGTAGTCAGTTTAATTACGTTCACAGAAAGTTTGAAACTTTCAAGAAGTGAAAACCCAAGCAACGACCAAAAACCAAATAGCGCCACAACCTGCAAAGGTCAGTTAAACAGCGGTATACTCTGTAAACTGAACTTTCGAGTTTCGCAAAGTTGTTAATAAATGCAACGATGCAACTGTTTTAACTTGGTAACCTCATTCATCGTCTAAGAGTACACTGTCAAATATTTGTGTAAGGAAGTCAAACTTGTGACGTTAACAAATCTAATTTTACTAAAATCATGAAAATATGAGAATTTTATAGACAAAAATGTAACGATCTGTGGTAAAATATTATTAAATAGTACAGAGATAATAAAAACAACTATAAAAGCAAATATACAAATTTCAAAAAAAGTATTTTTTTGTCAATCAAAATAAACCAAGACTTTGCTATGCTTTAGTTGAGAACAGGTCTATGTCTGTTTTAGGATAGATTTATAGGTTAGGTTAAAAGTGAGTGGATCAAACCGACCCTCCACTGCGACTCTGTGGTCTATTGTGGCTCACACCTATGTTTACACTTCCCCAAGCAACTCTAAATCCTCAATGAATCTTATCATTGCCTTTGGGGAGGTATTCTTCAAGTTCTCGGGCAGCAGGATATCTCTACCGAAGAAATAAAGAACCTGATCCTGGCAGCTGCCGGGCATTCACATAGCACATGTCTGGTTGTCTCGTCATCCTCCATACATAGGCGATACTCCGATTCGCCTTCAAGCCCCATCCTGTGCATGTGATGTCTTAGACCACAATGGTCAGTGTATAGGCCTACTGCTGTGTTGAGCTTAATTCTAAATATACAATAAATAAATATATATATATATATATATATATATATATATATATATATATATATATATATATATATATATATATATATATATATATATATATATATATATATATATATATATATATATATATATATATATATATATATATATATATATATATATATATATATATATATATATATATATATATATATATATATATATATATATATATATATATATATATATATATATATATATATATATATATATATATATATATATATATATATATATATATATATATATATATATATATATATATATATATATAAAGTTATGGGCAAATACCGGTTGGGTATATACCTAAGGTTTTATACCCGGTATATACCCAAGTGGGTATATGTTCCCATATAGTTGGGGTGTACTTACTTGGTTAATTTAAAGTAATCTAACAAATTTTAACGTTTTGTTGTTAAATTAGGACATTAAAAAAAGTGGTTGAATACATCGAAATAAAAATCACAAAATAATGCTATTAAAAATGTATATAGTATAATAAAACAAACACATAATGCACAGAGTAAGAAAAATACGTTTAAAATCTAAAAAATTAACAACTATTAAAAACATATTTTAATTCTGAATAAAATAAGAGTGTAATGAAACCCAAACATAATGCACAAAGTAAGAAAACTACGTTTAGAATCTAAAATAAATAATACTTAGTTGGAATTAGGTTTAAATGAATCAGTCTTCAGAATCATCAGATTCACTACTTGTTGGTGATGTATCCATCTTGGTGTCTGAGTCTGTATCAAAGGTATAACCCTAGGTATAATACCAGGAATATACCAGGTATATAACTACAGTATTTAAATATATATATATATATATATATATATATATATATATATATATATATATATATATATATATATATATATATATATATATATATATATATATATATATATATATATATATATATATATATATATATATATATATATATATATATATATATATATATATATATATATATATATATATATATATATATATATATATATATATACACACGTATACTTGTTTTCTTTTAAATTATTAAACCTTATTAGATATATTCCTAGGGAGTTTTCTTGGGTTAAGGTTTGTAGTGAGTAGAGTTAATGGCTTTTTTCTTGTATCATATATTTATTTCAAAATATTGACCTTAAAGACAAACGTTTCGAACAATACTTAGTCTTCATCTTTGGCAATGTCGCCAAGTTTACTTGTTTTGTAGAAAATAAGTAAACTTGCTCTGCTTTTTTAAAGTAATCCTATACTGATTTCTATGTATGTCGATTCGCTCTGAAAACAATATTACGAACCTATAACGTTAAATCTTTCACTTTTTTAAGATTTAACAACACAGGATTTTTTGCAAGTACTGACAAAACTATTAAATATTTCAATCCTAACCCAATAGCTACATTTATTGCTCTGGATGTTACCACCAACTTTAGTTTGATCCAAAATCAGTAAGTTTGTGTTTTACTTGATTTTCTAAATTTGACAATAATAAATATCCGAGTACGTACTGGTATATGTGTTACCAATATTTGTATATACAATATCTATTGATGTCTGATTTTAGGATGTAGACAATGTTGTCAAACAGAGGTTTGCAGAAAATGATTAAACTGCTTTTTTAAATCTAGCTGTAACTTTAAATAAAAAATCTTTATTTTATTTATATGTACACACTTTGGTGTGTACATAAAGATGGTACTGAAATATTTTTTCCAACAATTGACCAATGAAGCTATTAGCGTTTAGCTGACTATTGCAGCAAGAATCAATCAGTTGTCCTTTTTAAATACCGATCCAGTGTAAAGTGGATACTGTGGATACTTGTGGAAGTTTAGTTCGTTCACAGCACAGTGCTCTACCTGTAAAAATTTGCGTACATTATCAAAAAGCCAACAACTGGATTTATCACAAAATATCAATAGAATAGAACGAGCTAGAAAACACGAATATTCCAATTTATAACCCTGAAAATTACTATAGAAAATCTTTTTATTCATATGTTCACTATAAATTTAATTTTTAAACAGAAACATTTTTTAACGAACGAATATAGGCACTATAAAATCCAATGAGGATTTATTCGAATTTTTAAATTAATATTAACTTATATTCACTTCTCAAAAGTCGAAACAAATTGATACTTGAATAAAAATAAAAATATTTTAAGAATTCTCAAAAAGTTTTTTACATTCTGCAGGTCTTCTACTGTGTTGCTATGCATATATGATATAATCGGGGTATTTTAGAAGTTGCAGCGGTAGTAAAATATAGACTCATGTTTATTTGCTAAAATTTAAGATCAATTTTGGGTTGCACCAGCAGCTATGATACTCATATTTTCGAGAGTCTGCGTAGTACCAGATCTTAGACCTTAACCGTTTTTGTTTAATGATATCTTTATCAGAAATAACGACTAATTTCAATATGTACATACTTACCATTTTATTGAGAGCAAAATTTAATTTATGTTACAAACAGAAAAACATAAATCAGATGAACAACGAAACAAAATAATGTTTTCTAAAAATAATTTATATCAGTTATTAGTAGCCTGTAACAACAAATATCCACCTTGAAGCAAAAGGTAGTCGCTAATAGTTTTTATATTTAAGACGATAAGGCCCAACTGCGTCCCATGGGAACCCTTGAAATAACAACGTAAGACTGAGACTTGTGTTCATTGATTAAAAGCAACTTTTATTAAATACATATAAATAAAGCAGATCTCTATGCACACCGATTTTAGAAACCTAAGCTATCAGAATATTATAATTTATCGTATCAACCTTACAATTTTTTTTATTGGAATGGCGTAAATCAAAGGTTGATTAACAAAATTCCTCTAAAATTCGATTTTAAATTAGAAATTTCCATAAACAATTGGTTTATTCAGGCGATTTTATGTCCGAGGGTCGAACTAAGTAAATTTAATCAGATTTGAAAACCATTACACCTTTCGAGGGAAACATTAAAATTGGATATTCGGCTTTATGTATCGCGGCCATTTTCATATATCGGCTGGTAAAGCCACAGCTCGCAAGCTAAAACCGTAAACTGGTAATAGTTGTAGAGAAATTGCAGTTGAGCACGCTGTTTTATTGCTTGCAACAATTTTGCATGAATCGGTTTGTATGTAACTTATTTGTAGGTACACTGCGCATAATGCAGTACGAAAACAGAAAACGTGTTTTTGAGCATAATTTTATTGCTCACGCGGAATATTCTCACATTTAATAACGTCGTGTTAATATGTTGCAGTTTTTAAGCAATATTTTTCAGAATAATAGCACATTTGTCTAAGAATAAAAAAAGTAATAGAAGTATTTTATCATTTTTGTATACCGGTGGGTTTGAATATATACAAGTTCTAACGAATTGTGTATCACTGAGACGATAGCACCATTGATTAGAGTAATCAGCTAGAGATCTAAAGGTGCGGGTTCGATCCCGGCTCGTATCATAACTTTTACTGTTGATCAAATATTTCTAAAAAAAATATTTCACAGTTAAAAAAAATAAAAAAAAAAAAACAACTGATAAAATATTCGTATTAAAAATTTGGCTTTTACGGCCATAACGCAAAAAAATATTAAAAAATTATATATTTACTTATATGGACGGAACCTAGCACCCATGTCAGATTTGGCGTCTAGTCAGAAACGCCGCGCTATAAGTTTGGAATATTTGGCAGGATCAACAATGGTGGGTTTAAATTTGTACAAGTTCTAACGAATTGCTTAACAGTGGTAGGATAGCGTAATTGGTTAAAGTAATAGGCAAGAAATCCAGAGATGGATACAGATCCAAATTGGGTACCATCTGAGTCTAGATTAAAGACGGGCGATAATAGAATTAATTTATCGCCTATCGATCGTTCATTGTTAACTATCGATATTTACGACAAAGGCGGTTTGGAAGATACTTTTATTGATATTATTGGATACCTATCGGCATTATTGCGCACTTATCGGTATTTACCGTTATCGATGTTTTTTATTTACCTGCAGTTATTCGATATGTCCCTGACGTATCGATAACTATCGATATATCGATAAAACTCCCATTCCTAGTCTGGATCTCCTCCTTTGAAATCCTGAAAATATTTCGGTTGTTTATAAGAAATTAAAATTTCAATTTACGCTAATTAACAGCTCGAAATCGAACCTCAAATAAATTACCAAGCCGATCATTTATTTAAATTGTAGCTTTTTGAGACTAGACGCTCTGTCAGTGCAAACAAAAAATTTCAAATATATCGCTTTTTTCCTAAATATAATAGATAAAGACATGATAGTGTCATTTAATAACGAAATTTCCACATCAGATACTACTAAGATCATACTATTTGCAGACGACACAACAGTAACAATAAGTCTGTCTTTTAGGAGAAATTGGATCTTAGTGTCCAGGATTAGTTCAATGACAATTTACAAACAGAATATGTAAAAACAAATAACAAAAAGTTGCTAAAGCCCTTTTGTGATTAGAACCTGTGTACCTCATAGTGTGCTTATTAGTGCCTACTATCTATGTAAAGAATCACATCTTAACTATGCTATTTTGAGTTGGAGACACTCTCCAAAAGTTGGATTTCTCGGTCCTCTCCATTGCTCCTTTTTCCATCATTCTTTAGTTAGTTTAAGTGTCTTTTTATTATGTAATTTTTATAAATTTTTTTATTGTAAAATGGGTTATATGTTAATAAATTAATAGTTTGCTGCACAAAGAAAATATGTGACAGTGATTGCAGGGCTGAGATTCTCATAATGATGTACAGGCAGCTCTGTTCCTTTGGGTTTACTTACATTGCCTTTTATCTTTAATAAAAAACAGATAGTAGTTGGAATAAAAGATCCATCCAATGTATAATATGTTAGCCTCTAAATCTATCCAACTTTCTATTGTATTCCGTATACTTGAGACCGATCGAGATATTTCCGCGTAGCATAATGCTGTTGACCTCGCACAACGGGCAGAGTTGCCAGTCCGTTCCGCACTGCCTCCGATCAGCGGATTAAGTTATTTTATATAAAAGATCATTTTTGGTATATTTGTATTGTATTTATGAACAAGTAGACGCTTCTGGCAGTACAAAACTACAAATTGTTGCGTGCTGTCTAATTAAAATGTAACACGTGTATTTAATGTAGGTTAATTTAATTATATCCGATGGACTGTTTATTCGAAGTATAATCTTAAATTTTAACATTAGGGACCGCTCGTTAATTATTTAGGATAAACGATTATAAATTTGGGTTTTTATGTATTCCTCTCTTGAAAGAGGCAAAATATTAGTTATTTATGGGAGTAAATAGATAATGATTCAAAACAAAAAGCCGTTGTAACAGCCGGTTTCAAAATTATTTTACACTAATTAATTTGTCCTACGCTTATTGCAAAATCAGTCCTTTTAAAAAATACCTAGGTTTTTCTGCGACTGCGTGAATTGAAAAAAGATTATAAACTTACATATTTTAATATGACTGAGTACGTTAGGCATTTTATAAAACACCCGTATTCTCTAAAGAGGTTTAAATTTAGGCCTGGTCTAACTTGACAGGTTACAGGTTTAAGATGACATCTTCAACAACTGAGCAAATAACTTTTCTAAGTGTCACAATTAAATACAATACAACATAAGCTAAACATAACTGGCGAACTAACAGCCGGTTGCACAAAACTTAATTGCTGTTTAGAATATTTAACCGAGTTTTCGAATCTGACAAGTTGCTTATAGAAATCTAGGAACTCGCTGTCAAATTTGACATTCCGTTAGGCATTCTAAACTTTAATTGAGCTTTCTGCAATCGACCCTAAGAGTTTTAAGTACCATGGCTATTAGACCTGGTCTAGTTCTTAAACCTTTTTAATGAATACAGGGGAAACGTTTTAATGCCTAATTACAATTGGTCTTTTTGTAATTCGTTTGGCCATCGAGAAGGCGAGTAAAATATTTAGTTTTTTAGTTTATCATTGTGTAGAGCCCGAATTAGATCGAGATTCGCATCTACGGGTAGGTATTAATAATTAAAGCTAAAATACGATGTCCAACAATCTGTTGAAATACTTTAAGACAAGTGTAGTGAGCAAGAACTTCATATCACATCTCTTATGTCCATCGAAACCTTTTAGATTCATCGAACTATCCAAGAAAATGGGTAACTAAAAGAAGTTACCACTTTTTTGAGTAGTTAGGTCATTAAGAGATCGGCAACGTTCAAACATTTCTGAAAGCAGCAAAATAACAAAAATTAGTAAACTACAAAAAGCAATTAAATGTAAGTGGTCAACTACTTGTGAGTGTGATTATTTACTAAAGTTCTCTCTATTGTTTGTAGGCTGATGATGCTCGATAGGGCGAAATACGTGTCATGTTAAGTAATTATAATTTACTGAGATCGAGACTTGGAGTCTTTTTCTATGTTTGTTAGTTAACTACTTAGTTAACCACTTTTTAGAGTATTTAAAAAAATAAAAAGTTTTGAGTAGAACTACTATAAAAGCCTGCGGCTAGGGCTCATCATGTTTTATGAAACTATTGTTTTCATACACTTTTATAATATTAGTTTAATTGTGTATCCGATAGTAAAATTTCCACATATTTATATTACTGCAAATCCCTAAAATATTTATTGTGTTAGACGTACATATATGTTAACGTCCGAAGAAGCTAGTGTGTAGTAAAAGGTGTCACATTGTTTTAAACAAATATGGTATAAGTATTTCTAAAAAAAAAAATAGTTCTTATTTTTACATTTAGCGTAATAATATTATTATTAAACTAGTCATATTCACACTGATCAGCAAATTTCTTCGTTTATTTATGTTTACCGTCCACCGTTACATGTTGTATTACAATTTCAAGTCGACTTGTCTCGCGAAATTTCATTTTAGTAGGGAAACTCTTTAATTAATTTAGAAGGTAGAAATTTTTCAGATAAAATAAAGACGACACCACGGGCCCTCCTTTGATTGTTCTCTCGCATCCTTAAATTGTTCCTTTTGTTCCCCAACCGTTCTTTTCTTCTGTTTCGCGTTACGGCGTGTAAAAGAATCTGTCTAGGACAAGCCATGCTCTTTTGTTATTTAGATTCTGTTGACTGCTTGGACAAATTTTTTCGTGTAGTGAAATTTTCTTGTTAACTTGAACTTGAAAAATAAAAGAACAAATTATGCAGCAAGTGTGTGGATACTTCTACAAAATATTCCAAAATAAAATTGATGGCAGTGACGATATTTTACAGTATCACGATGACACATAATCTAAATTTACATTAACCAAATTAAAACTTACGTTGCCATGTATCATTTCTACGCGAATATGCAAGATGCGATTCAATATTACTCTCAGGTATAATCGACTTTTAAGTTGCTTACGATAGGTATATCGATCGAATATTAAATAAAAATTACAACATGTTTAGGTAGGTTTTACCTGATTTTCAAGGATATTTGAGAAAGGTAACAACTGGAAATAACTGGCTTTAAAACTCATCTATAGTCTGTTTCAGAAATGTATAGATTAATAAAACCTCATTAGTTATTCAATAGGATAGTGTGACGTACCAACAATTTATGCCATTTCCATAGTTGGCGTTGATCTCATTGCAAAATTCTTTCTTTTCATCAAGTGCAGTGTATTACTTGGTTTTGGGGAAATTTATGTATTTTGCCTAATGTTATCCGCTCATAAACACTGAAAATGGTACGCCGTGTATATAATATATATATATATATATATATATATATATATATATATATATATATATATATATATATCGTCACCTCTTGAGTTTATAATTAAAAGGTCGACCATCTGATCGATCATGTTGTCAAGATCCCACGTTTTCTCCTCTTGTTTATTCACATGCTGGACTGTTTTTCACCAGTTCTTTGGTGTCACCTCCTGAATGGCTTGAACAAACAGTAGCTTAACATGTTTCAATTTAAATGTCTTGTTTTGTCTTCCTACAAATCCTTTCACTTGCGCCCATAAAAGTTCTATAGCATTTAGTTCGCAATGATATGGCGGTAAGCGCAGCACAGTTATATTATATTTTTCTGCTATATCTTCCCCGGCATATTTCATAAAAAGATTTGTGTGTAAATTTGCTATGGCTAGTAGTTCTTTCTTTATCAAATTGGGTTCAAACTCAGTACCTTTGGTAGTTAATCAGTCGATAATTTCTTGTCTTCTCCTAGATGAAGCTGGAAAATATTTTATCATTTCACCAAAATAATCAACGAAAACATCCGAATTCATGTTCTCATGGTAATCTCCCGTCCGGCACGACTGGACCTTTGGCAAACCTTCTTTTAAAAATCCCTCTTCACTTCCGACGTGTGCAATTATCTTCTCTTTTTCCGAAGGCACTTTAATACCGGTTGACAGGCCTTCGATGAAAGCTTGGCGGGCACTGGTTATATTCTTGTTTTGCGACATTTTTTGTACTATATAACCTTCATTGATCTACGTCTCATCACGATGAAAAAAAAAATATTTTGCTCCCTGCGGTAGGTACTGCTTTCTACATCTCAAGTATTTTCGTAGCCAGCAATCAATTTCATCGCTTTTCAGTGAAAGTGCCTTTCGGTTATGCTTTTCCCCGGGCAAAATCTATATTTTTTTTAACTTGTCCATAAGAATTTTCTAGTTATCAAAGGCATACAGTCTCTCTTGTCTCTGTCTTGTCTTCATTCATCTTGGCCAAGATCCATCAACATTTTATCTAGAGTAGATATTTCGTTTTTAAAGTAAAAATAGTGATCTTTTCTTCGTATTGCACATTTGGTGTCTTCATCAAAGACTTTTGCTGGTCTTCCTGGAATTTTCTTGGAGGGTTCCACTTGGCCTGCTAAATTTCTCTCTTCTTCGCAATAATTTGAAAACGGTGGCCTTTCCAATTCCAGTCATTCGGGAACATCGTCCAATAATTTCTTGTATAGTAAAACTAGGTAATCGTGTTTTATGTAATCGTGGACGTAATAACTTTTTCATTTATTGATAGTGGATAAATATTAGAATTATAATACTGTTAACCGCATGGCGTATACTAATATGTTTAAAACACAGTTAAAAAGTATTTATAATCTGTGTTTTATTAGGTACCTGCATTTATTAAGTACTAGCCTATGTTTGCATTGAGTAATAAATGTAATTTATAGAGTAATAAAACCTCATTAGGTACGCAAAAGGGCAGGGATTTAAAAGGATCTTTATTATTATTTCTATAAACAAAGTTTACTTACGCCTATGGACGACCCCGAAATTTAGCCTAACTTGACGGAATTCTCCATTTCTAAAACAGACTGAAACATCCGTCCTCTTATGAATTAAACATTTTTGGATGTTGCTCAAGTACCTTCTATAACAGATTCCTGAAGATGAGCTTCAGGTTTCATAAGTGGTAAAGAGTGTAAAAATATATTGGAATGGGCCATTCTTGTAATTCTTAAAATTTCAGATACTACCTCACAAACAAAAACTGTATGGCTTAAAAAGACGATTTAAGGGGAACTAAATTAATAATTGACAGGAGTATAAATATTGCTTTCAACACAAACAAATCGTAACATCTCAAAGTCTACTCATTCTGATTCAGATTTTCAGATCTTTTCATAGTCCGTAGATATCGAAAAACATGTTTTCTTAGTTTCATCGGTCTGTCTGTCGCGTCGGTCTGTCGGTCTGTCGTTATCTCGGGCTGGCTTTTCGCTGCAAAAGTAAAAAACTACTTATCCGATTGACTTTTACTTTTGGTCAAAAATTAAGGGTATTCTTGAGAAGACCTGGTAATATTTTGATAAAAATCCGATAATAAAATGGCGGCCTAATGAAACGTTAAAAAATTATTACTAAAGAACTATTTATCCAGTTCAGCACAAAAACCAAGTATTATGTAGGAATCAACTGATAAAATTTTCGTACGAATTCAAGATGTCAAAAGAAAAACTGGTTAATGGATTAATTTCAACTTTTGTGACATAATTAATTGTTGTATAGAGATGAATTGGTATAATTGTGGTATGAATTTAAGATAGACCAAGTAAAACGTTTGTAATCGTCGAAAAAATCACCCTCGAATCATGCTCGATCGTCTATTTTGACAAAAAATTAATGGTCATATGGGGATGACTTGACACTAGTATGGTGCAACAAAATGGCTAACTAGTGAAAAGTTAAAAATGTATTCTTATAATAATAATAATAATAATAATAATAATAAATCCAATTTATCTCAAATTTTCTACAAAAATCAACTGTTAATAGGAAGGAACTGGTAACATTTTTGTATGACCCAAAGATAGTAAAAAAATGGCGTCCTAATAAAATATGTGCCTGGATAAACTGGTACGAACTCAAAATGACGGAACAAAATGGCGATGTATGTCAATGTAGTACTACTAAGAATCATAACTGATTTTTTTTCTGTTTGGTTTTACGGCGCGGCGCATAAAATAATCTGTTCAGAACAAGCGATGGACTTTTGTTATTTGTTATCTTAGTATTGTTAACATGGGCACTTATATTATATGAGTTTAATTCAAATATTACTTGTGTAAACGCTTTTTATTAATATATAAAACATTACTTTTAAATGGCCATAATAAAAATCCAAAAAGTAGTAACACAATCACAATATGACAGTAATAATATATATTCAGTAACAAAAACCAAAATTAGACATCCAGCGCCATCACTCCTCTCGCCTCCTCTTGTTTACCTGATAGCATTCCAGGATATTGCCGTGTTCTTATTGACGATTTTACCATCTTCACCCATCTGATATCCATTGTCATAAGACAGAAAATCATTTTAAATATAAAATTCTCTGAGTTATTTATAAACAATTGAAATTTATTCGGAAGACAATTGATTTTTTAATTAAAAAAGATATATGAAGAAACTAACAAAATGTTTCTTATTTTAAAAGTAATGACCATTTTCATACATTTTTAGAATCTACGCAAAAAACTTGGCAAATTCTATATAACCTGTTCTGTGAATAATATAATCGTGAAAAACTGAATATTTTACATTAAATATTTCGTAAATCAATAAATTTATACATAAAATGTGCCTAGTTTTGTCGTAGATTCTAAACATTTGATAAAATATGGTTCATTACACTAAACAAAAACTTCTTTTAATAGTGATTTTTTTTGATGTTCTGATTATATTGTTTCAAATTAGCTGGTACACACTACTATAAGCATACATTTTATTCAAAACACTCGTAACTAAGGTAACCCTAAACTTGTCACTATCTACTTCTAAACACTTTGAAATCTCAAACTAAACTGAACCGAAAACATGCCTCTCAGCAAGCTTATATAGTCTTTAGAAAGGCATGGAATGAGTTAGAAAATTCTAGAAGAATCTACATGCTACAGGGTGAAAAATAATCAGGTTTAATTGAAGATTCAGGAAGGATAATTGACATAAACATTGTAACATGGATCAAAAACTAATGAAAATTTAATTGTTTAAAATAACAAATAAATTGATCTAAAGCCTAACAAACCCATAACATGGGCTAAATCCGCAACAATGTATCTATTTTATTTGATCCCTATTTATTTTGTAACTGATTTAAAATTCACTTTATCCTGGCTTTCGAGCGTTTCCTTTAAAACGTATTAACCTTATTTAAAAAAAAGAGAAACTTTTGAGTTTTGATTTCTTTTGTGTATACATAAGGGAATTCCAGAATATTTATAGCAAGGATAATTGCCAAGAAAAGTAGAGCAAATCTTATGTTTTGTTAGGAAACATGCAGTTTTATAAATGTTGCTAACATAACTATTATATTCTATGTATAGAAGAACCTTTTAATTCCTTCGGGAATTATTGTAATCGTGAAAAAATCGCCCTCCAAGAGTTTTTTTTAGATCTTTACGTTTCAGGTTCGCTAGCTACCGAAAAACAGGTTTTCTCAATTCCGTCGGTCGGACTGTCTATCTGTCTTTTCGCGGCCTAGCTAAAGAAGTACTTTCCCTTAACTTATTTATATTAAACCAAAAAAAATCCTAACCAGGGTTAACCGAAAACGCAGTAGGATATTTAAAACGATTGGGTACATCTGTAGATTTTTTATAAAAAAAAAAGAGAATTATCCAGCGGATTTCGAACCCAGGCCTTTCCCATGCTTTTCTCATGCGACTGTGGCAGCTCACTACACAAAGTAAACGAATTTAGTTTATGTTCCATACATTTTAGAAGAAGTAATGTTTCCAATACTAAAAATCCGAG
The DNA here is from genome assembly GCA_030620095.1 of Kuschelorhynchus macadamiae. Taxonomy (NCBI): domain Eukaryota; kingdom Metazoa; phylum Arthropoda; class Insecta; order Coleoptera; family Curculionidae; genus Kuschelorhynchus; species Kuschelorhynchus macadamiae. The sequence goes on along the minus strand of JAUTXW010000924.1, from coordinate 41,665 downwards.
AAAAATATATTAAGTCTAGTATCTTTTTCCTCAAAAAAGTTTAAGTTTTTTGGCTCTAAAGTGTTGTGTAACCGCGTTTTTACGTTGAATTTTGGGTACAGCTAGAAGTAAAATAGGTAATTACATAAAATGTGAAACAAACAGGCTCGTAAATCTAGACAGACCCAAGTACAAAGCCAACACTATCGTCTGTAATTATCTCTAGTTAATATACTAAACATTTCGGACCGTGGCTATGACCATCTGTTTCGCTACAAATGACATGCTCGGTCAAATGTTCGACCTTTGTAGTATCTGAGGCCTAATTATGACCGCCGGGTGCCTTTTACATGTAATTTCATGCGGGCCTTTTAATTGACTATTGCCTCACCAAAATTTTATTAATTAGCGGTTTGTTTTGCTTAGGTGACCCTCGGGCAATTCCCATCGGTTAATTTTGGGATGTATTCTTAATGTCAAAGAATCTAGTCATTATGCAAGAGATTTGTTTTTGGTATATGGAACGGAAAATGGGTTTATTGCTGAAAATACTTTCCTAAAAAGGAATTCTACTAAATTCAGATAACAACACAGTTTATAGACGCATATAAACGGTCAACAAATGAGCTTTGACTCCCTGTTTTTGTATGAAAATTCTAAAGCCCAAAACTTTTTTACTTTTTATATGATTTTTAAAAACTAAACCATATGTGTCTATTTCCTAAACCCTAATCTCGAGACATTTTTGCAAAATTAGCAATTTTCAACAAAAATAACAATTAAGAGTGATTGATATATAACGTATTCATCGTAAAACGAATATCAAAACATATGAATTAATATTACTCCAAATTGCCGAAAGGGAATATTTATTTATTTTGGCCATGTATATCTAATTACTGGATCATTAACTCCATATGTTTTTACAGTTTACATTGTAAGGTGGTTATTGAACGAAGGGTTTCATTTATTGCTATTGAAGAACCAGAATTGTCACTAAGATTTCACATTTAAATTTGATGTGTTCAATAAAAATTAAAGTACAAGTATTGATTTTGCAAAATATTTAAAGTAAAAATGGGCGGCATATCCAATAGGTAGCAGCAAATGTAATACATTTTAAACTTTTGCCGAATAATCAAGAGCCAACTTGATTTGCTTTGGGTAATTTTCTGCTATCCACTAATACCAGTTTTATTTAAATACTTTAACATAAATACATAAATGTACACTTTCTATTGTGTACTTTTTGTCATTACGTTGACAATTGAAATATTTTTGTTTAAATTTGTTGATCATAATTTGATTTACATAGTTTATCAGAAATAAATTATGTAATTTATTATTTTCCTTGCCTAAGATAATAATAAGAATTTGAAATTAACTGACTTAAAAACCATTGGTAATACAAAATAGCAGCCTAATAACCGTTATTTTGTTTTGTCATATAATATTCGACTAAAATGTTGTCATTTCGTACATTTGATCGTTATGCAAAATTTACAATACTTTGATCTTACCAAGAAATAAAAATAAATAAATCTTTATAGTCAAATATTTATATCTTTCCGCAAATACTTTGTGAAATCATTTTTCACGACTTAAATTGTTAGCCATTGGTCAGACCCCGTGTGAAAACGCCTACTTCATATTTTATTCAAACATCGATATATTGTTGTCGGTTGGCGAAAAGGGAGTTTTGTGTGTTACTTTATATTATACCATATATAATAATATTACTTAAACAGTTTTAGTGTAAAGTTTTTTATAATATCCCGTATATCACAAACGAAAAGAATCAACCCCCGCTTCAAGTTAGTTTAGTAGTTAGTAGATATAAATTACAGACAAATATTGATTAATTGAGCTCTGACTGAAACACATTTTACATTATAAGTGTTTTATAGCATAGACTCTTTAGGTCCTGAATTTTGATTCTTATTTACTTTAGGAAATAAAGCCATTTTTTAGGCCGGACTTTAGGAAAACTCGGGACAGTATTTTTTTACATTGTAGCTCATTTCTAGAGACACCGCAAGTTTGAAAAAAATCTCCTATCAAACTAAATATTCCACTATCAATTAATATTTTTAACTAACCAACCAGATTGGTTTCGGATTAGAATGACTTTGATCAAACTGGGCAACTTACCCCATAGAACTATTTTTAATATTGCAATGCTGCAGCTGCTTAAGCGTTCAGCGCGTGATCTATTTTCGATAAGTTTAGAAGCCGATTTCTTTTCACGATGTTCACAAAAGACGGAGCTTTGTATTATAAAAACAACGTGAATTATTTTTTAATCTTACAAATAAACCTCAAAAGAATGAAGCGATTTAAAGAAAAAGTTCGATTTTAAGAGTCAAGGGGTGTCAGTGGTAGAAAATTATATATAATTGATAGATTGATCGACTTACCTGTAAGGATGATCGATCTAAATTATTCTAGCTGTCGTCCAGAATGATTATTACACTCTGTAGTATGCATGACTCATGCTAACCGGCCACAAAATTCCAAAGAGAAGAAAACGTAAACATCCGTGGTGTCCTGCCTGCCTGTTTCTGAATATTCGTCATTGCATTTTCATAGCAAATTAGAGGAATGGGTGAAAATAAGAAGAAGGGTATGGGTGGGTTGTAATAATCATTCCGGACGACAGCTAGAATAATTTGGATCGATCATCCTTACAGGTAAGTCGATCAATCTATCAATTATTCGTCGCTGTCGTCCTTCATGATTATTACACTCTGTAGATGTTTAAAGAAAACTGATCTAATTTGCTCTCCAACACATAAATATTTTAATTCATTATACATACATTGGTGTATATAAAGTACTTAAAGAAACGAACAATAGCAACCAATAACAATTCAATATTAACAACACTAAAAAATTATCACACAAATTTACAATAAATCTAATGTATGGGCAATGTCTAAATACATTCTATCATAAACAGATACATAATATAATAAAAACATAACTGTAATAATTAATATTAGATACAGCAATAATGTTTAATTTTAGACAACCTAAGTAGTATAGTTAAAATTTTTGATTTTATATAATATATATATACATATATTTTTTTTTATTTATTTATTTATTTTTTTTTTATTTATTTATTTATTTATTTATTTATTTTTTTTTTTTTTAAGGGATTGCACTATTGATCGCGCAAAAATGGTTGGACAGGCTGTAATTGGTCTGTTATAAAATTGAGAAAAAACTCTTGAATCTTTTGTCCAACCTGCGGTGTTCCTAATAACCTCAATGTTCACCCCAGCCCTAAATGCTGCTGATGTACTGGCGTGTCGAGTACTGTGCGTTGTAAAACACGATATATCTATGCCACTTTTCTCAAGAATATTTTTAACCCACCTGCTTAAAGTTTGTGAAGTGGCAGAGCGATGAGGTTTACGCCATGTAATAAAAAGTTGTTCCTCGTTTTTAGGCCTTAAATTTTTTGTCTTCTCAATGTAAAAAGATAATGTTTTTAATACACATAAAAAGGCTGTAGTTTTTTATATCCAGAAGTTTTGATTTTTTCTGGAACTCTTATTTCCCCCTTACTGTCAGTGATTTTTATGTTTTTAATATAAATTTTCGACAACGTTTGCATCCTGTGAGCTGATGTTAAAGCTAGCAGAGTAACTAATTTGTAACTGAGTAGCTCTAGAGATAGTGTTTCCAAGGGAAACATGTTAGCTAAGTATTCCAAAACTACTTTTGGATCCCAGGTTGCCGCATATTTCGGTTGGGGTGGATTTAGGTTGTAGACGCCTTTAAAATAGCGTTTTAAAATAGCATTATCTTTTTCCTCTGGGGAAAAAATTAATGAAAGGGCAGCGGGATGAGTATTCAGGGACGAAAAAGATATTCCTGTAGATTGTAACTCTGAAAAATATCCTAATATTACCTTTAAGTTATAATTATAGGGATCTTGATGTTTTTCCAAGCAGTAGTTCCACCATTTTGTTAAACAATTATCGTACTGTTTAATCAAACTATTTGCCAATGACGCTAGTAGTGTCGGTATTACTTCGATGGGTGTTCCTTTTTGTATAAAAGATTGCCTGATAATTTCCCGGCCACCAGGGTAGTTTTTTGAAGAGGATCCGTCAACCTAAAAGGTGATATGACAATTTCATTAAAAGGGTGAAATCTTAAAGGTTCGTCAGTTAATAATTCTTTAAACCGAGGATACCAGTACTGAGAAGGCCAGTCGGGCACTACTAAAATACCAGTAGCTTTATCATGAACAATCTTATCAAGAACTTTTCCGATTATTTGGAAAGGAGGGAAAGCATAGAAAAAATATGGTTTTTAGTCTATGGTAAAAGCATCAACCTTAATCGATTCTGGATCAGGGTGCCATGATATAAAATCCTGGCATTTCCTATTTTGATATGTTGCAAATAGATCGATATTGGGAAAACCGAAAATATTGGTAATTTGTTGAAATATGGTACTTTTTAATTCATATTCGCTTGACATATTTTTTATTCGCGATTCAGAGTCCGCTATTATGTTGTTTGCTGAGCTGATATATGATGCTTGTATGAAAATATTTTTGGATTCGCACCAGTCCCAAATTTCTTTCGAAATTTTATTGAGTCTGGTATGTTGAATGCTTCCCATTTTATTGATGGTAGCAATTGCCGTGGTATTGTCGATTCTTATAAGAATGTTTTTGTTCTTTATATTTTTTGAAAATGATCTTAAGGCATTAAAAGCGGCGATTAACTCTAGACAATTAATGTGGAGTTGCTTTTCTTTAGAGTTCCAAAAACCATGAGTTTTAATGTTTCCCCAATATGCACCCCAGCCCGTATTAGAAGCATCTAAGTATATTTCCATATCAAAATGTGTATGCCCAATGTGTAGCTTGCTGTTTGGAATATTATCCAACCACCATTTAAATTCTAATTTTGATTCATTGGATATACACATTTTTTTATTATAGTCGCCGTCTGGAAAGAGCGCTTTATGTTTTTCCCTCTCTAGGCTCTTTAAATGAAGCCAACCATATTTAACAACAGGTTTAATGGACACTAATGTTCCAACTATTCTAGCAAAAACCCTAATTCGACATGTTTTTGTATTATAAATAGAACGGATTTTATGTAAAACGCTTTCTGCTTTCTTAGATGGTAATTTAATTGACATTTCGTAACTATTTATTGTAAACCCTAGATGCGTTATCTCGTGTTTAGGCGTTAACTCACTTTTACGTAAGTTTAAATTAAACCCTAATTTGCGTAACAATTTTAGAGCAATATTCGTGTGTTTTGTTGATTCCCTTGGTGTTTTAGAAATAAAGATAAAATTGTCTAAATAGGCTGAGCATAACACCCCTTTTTCCCTTAAATATTCTAAGATCGGCCTGGATACCTTGGTGAATATATAAGGCCCTAAATTTAAACCAAAAGGTAGGCAATTAAATTCATACAATTTGTTATTAAATTTAAAACGTAAATATTTCCTATACTCATTTTTTATTGATAGTGAAAAATATGCGTCTTTAAAGTCAATGCTTGTAATATAACAGGATGGTGTAATAAGTTTTAGAACAGTTCGGTAATCTTCAAGTTTAAAATGTGGCGTTTTTATAAACTTGTTTAAATTTTTAAGATTTAAAATAAATCTGTTACTACCATCTGCCTTTTGGCGAAGAAAAAAGGGCGAAAGAAATTCGCCACGTTTATGCTTACATTTAGATATGGCTCCTTTGTCTAATAATTTTTTGATCTCTTCTTCATATTTGGACAATTCTGAATTAGTTATGTTAATTTTAGGGATAAAAAATTGCATAGGTTTCCTTTCGAAAGGAATAGATATACCTTTAGCCCAGTGTAGAACCATTTTATTTTGTGTTATGCATCTCCAAGTATTTACCTTTGACGTGACTCCTCCCGAAAGCCGCTTATTTAATTCTGGTACTGGTTGAATCTCGTTCCTCGCTGTTGGTACGGTTTCCGAAACATTGATTTGATTAAGTCTCCTGGTATCTTTTTCCTTGGCTTGTTCTGCGTCGGGTAGTAGTTTAAATGACTTCTATTTAATTTTGTCTTCGTGTCGCGCCTCTGGTAACCTGAGGGTCCTGGTTGAGGTACCTTCGCAAAGTAAGATTTTTTGAACGTGGGTGTCACTCTTAATTCCCTGCTGGTTTTTGTCACTGTTTTGTCCGACTGGATTGATTCTTGTAGATTTTTTCCAAAGAGAAAATCGTCAATTGGGCATTCGCCGACAACTTTTCGCTTATCCTCCTTTAGAAAAGGTTTTAAAAGGAAACGTCGATGATTTGACAGCTGGTGAAAATTGTCGCATATTAGTTGGCCACTGTCAGCTAGTACTCGTAACAGATTGTCGTCCTCTTGTAAATTGCCCTTGCTATTTTTTGTAACCAAAACATTCGATATTATGCAACCTGTAGCCGCTAATACACTCGCCATTTGAGTTTGAACTTGGATCAAAAATTGATCCTGTTTTTTTGCCTCTCTGCTTAGGCAGATCTCAATTTCTGTGTTTAGTTTGGGGGGAGTTAGAGCACAGTTTTTTGGAAGTGGGTATTTCTTAATAAGCTCCCCCACGGTACTTTTATCAACTCCCTTCCTTATGTAATTTTCCCACCGAAGAGCTACTTCCGCATGAAAATCAGCTCCTTGTGTGTTCTCAGAGGCTGGGTTGGACCCCAAAATATCATAAGTAGGTTGAGACACAGCAAATGTTTGCTCCTGGGGTACAGGATCGTTTCTCCCTTCTTCTGTAACAACAGAAACCCGTGCAGTTCTTTGATTACGAAAAAAGGGGGCCAACCTCATTAAATCGATTATTATTATTATTGCGTAATATTTACAACATAAAAATCAATTGTCTATATTACAGATTTGTTAATAAAAGGACAGAAATAAGCAAGATATAAAATCAATTGCCTATGCTAATTAATTAATTGCCCAAAGATAAGCAAGATATAGAATCAATTGCCTATTACAGATTCGTTAGGAAATGGACAAAAATAAGCAAGATATAAAATCAATTGCCTATAGCATTTACTCACTGATTTATTAGGTATTTAATGGCCCATCCAAACAAAATCAAAACAAAAAAAGATAACACATAAATATGTTATCTAAAAATCTGTTCTATATTTATGATTGCCACATTTTGGCGTAAAAAATGCACTTATAAGACAATAAGGATTGTGCACCTACCTTCAACTTCTTCGAGGTCACTGTTTCCACTTAAAGTAGCCTCTTGAACTTCTCTCTGAATTTCTATTAATTTTTCCAGTATTTGGTCGTATTTTTCACTTCTTTTAAACACTTTCGGTCGTAATAAAGTGTGTTCTTCTTCACTCTCAGAATCGGAAGATGATAAAATACGTTTACGATTTATTTTCGGCATTTTTCACCAACAAAAACTTATACTATTTCCGCTTGTACAAACTCTTTCACAGATCAACCAATTTTATTTGTGAATCGGCCCGCACAAAAAAATGCAATGACGAATATTCAGAAACAGGCAGGCAGGACACCACGGATGTTTACGTTTTCTTATCTTTGGAATTTTGTGGCCGGTTAGCATGAATCATGCATACTACAGAGTGTAATAATCATGAAGGACGACAGCGACGAATAATTTATAGTTCTGAATATTTGATCTCAAATAGTATACTCATAGTGAACTGAACGGAATATGATTTTGTCTACACGTCAAAAAAAAACATTATTTTCGAGACTCGTTACCTAAATTGCTATTTTGTGCAGAATTTTTTTGGCGAGTCGTGACACAATAGTTAGGCAGATATTGAGAATAAAATGAATTTTTGTACTTTGTTTAATTTTGTTTGCACTTGGATCCTGTTAACAATATAAACTTTGGCTACCTATTGCAAAAGAGTACTCTATAAGCCGTAATTAAAAAATATATATATTTTAAATCTTTAGTTTCAGAATTACATTAAAACATTAAATTTTACGCTTCGAGTATCCCAGAGTACTTTAGTACACAATTTTTAGAGCTACTTTATTACGAATAAAAACAAATATCGAGCCCTGACAATTTATCGTAAGCGACAAAAAGAAAGTAAATGTGAGCAGATTTTTTGCACTTCCGACAAAATTATTAGTATTATGTGGTATTATATAGCACAAATTTACCTCAGTAATAGTATACAGGGTGTTACAAATTTGAGTATATCCATGGGGACATCAACAGTATAAATTATATTTTATTAAGGCACAGTTTTATTACAAAATAAAATTCACATTCACAAAAAATATTTGATTAACAAAACATAAATATTAATTTCTACGCAAGTGATTTCCATTAACTCTTATCAATTAATTTTGTATCCAACACTTAAATTTTTATCTATTTATTTTTTATCTAACACGCGTAACTGATATTTCAACACCTCTTCTGTTTAATGAAGCAAAAGCAATTAGAATTCGTATTCTTAATTCATCTAAAGTAAGCACTTGTGTTTATTAATAACGTATTTTAAAGTACCTCATAAATTGTAATCTAACAGAGATAGATCTGGAGATCTCGTAGACCATTCTACGGAAACTCGCTATGAGGAAAATCTGCACCAAACAATTGACGCACGTTCCTGTGGTAGAAGGAGATAAGGCAGCTACTAGAACTGGTCTGGCTTTATTAAAATTTAAATATCCATGTATTCAAAAGATAAAGTTAACGATGAAATGTTGGATTTGAAATCTACAGACATCATCTTCTAGACTATGGAAGCTGCAATTATTTATGAAGTGCTATTTATTTTAAAATATCTGTTTTTTTAAAATATTTTTTTATAAAGTTTTTTTCATATATCTACTTATCCAATTAGTTGGAATTTTTAATTTTTTAGCGGCGTTATTTTAAGCACTAAATTGCCTCAATTTGACCGATCTGGTATCTATTACGGGTTTGTAATACCATTTTTAGGAAATAATGACCCTAGAAAACTTGGTTGTGTAAAATTGTTCTTTGTCGCTTCCCGTAAACTGGCGGGAGAAACTCGATCTGATTCCAAAAATAAACCGTGTATCCATTTCGTTAATATTACAACGAAGGTCGCAGGAATGTTCGTTCCTAATGACCGCTCTAATCCAGCATATTTTCCAGTCCGAAGACGCCGGATTACAATGGCCAACCAATGCGTATAAAGGATAATAACATGCGTTAAAATTTGGTACTCGTTAGTTAACTACGGCGTAATTTGCGCCGAGACTGTGACCGATTTCGGTAATCTTCTCAAGTGCTTTATATTTCCGCATGTTTGAAACTTAATAGGGTTGTCTTCGTATTTGAGCTTTTCGAATAATTAATGAAATTAATAGGCACCGTTAAAATGTCTTATGCAAGAATTCAGACCTTTCAAATTAATTCTAGATTATGTAGTTAATTATGAATGTAGTGCATTAATTATGACAATGCGTTTGTTCTGGTATAGATTAGGCGATATTTGAGATTCCGTAAGTGATTGGCTTTGATAAAATGCAAATTATATTTTGTGGTAGGATAGGATTTTGTTCTTATTTGTGATTAGTTTCGTTAAGACGATAAGATGATTTGTCTGACGAAGCTAACAATATTAAAATCTTATTTTTCTGGGACCGTGCGGGCGGTTCTGTATGTTTTAAAATATTATTTTTAGTCTGGCAGGCAGTACATTATCGCACTGTTGCAGTATTTCACTACCAACCACACTAAAAATGGTGAGGCAACGTGTACATTACATATATTAATAATATAGTATTGTAACGTAATACGTGCGGTAAATACGTTTTTACCGCATTCTATGTTTTTAGAACTTGCTTATATCAAATGATACAACATGTCCACGGATATGGCTTACAAGAAGATAGAGGTACCAAAAATTTCAATTTATAATTTTAAATTATCTTTTATAAACAAGACTTATATATAGAAAATACTTGAAAATATCAATTTTAGCAACGAGTAAACTACCTTATTTTTTGTTTTAGGGGAAAATGTTATCTGAAAAATTTGTTTGAATTTCATCCTTGTAGTAATAGTAGTAGTACTAGTAGCAGTACTAGTAGTTGCGGGGATTTCTAAAGAGCTGACTGATAGACCCTTTCAGTTTACCCAAGACCCTCTCTCAACCACCCACCAGGTTTCTGTCCTTAAATCTACAGATCCTTCCTATATAAGTCCGGATATCTTTCCAGAATAGTTCCTTGACTACATCCCTATGGAAGACCGTAGTATCAAAAATAACCTGGCGTAGTCTTACTCGTGCTTTACACCTGCACACGAAGTGGGATGGAGTTTCCTGCTCCTCGTGACACTCCGTGCAGGTAGAGTCCTCTTCAGTACCTAAAACAGAGAGATGCCTCCTTAATCGATAGTGCCCTGTTACTACTCCTACGATGGAATTTAGTGTCTTCCTGTACCGCGTTAACAGCAATTTTTTTCGGCCTTTATCTGGCTTCACTAGTTTTTAGCTTGCATACTACCTTTAAATTGGTCTCACTAACGTCGCAGTTCTTGGTGCGACCATTCGTCGAGTGCAGTCCTTGTCTGCTGTAATACCTAAAGCCGGTTTGGTCCCACGTATGAGCTGACCGCTCCAAGTCTAGCAAGCTCATTTGCCTTTTCGTTTTTCTCAATCCCACAACCCAAACCAACCTCACCCTGTTAATCCGTGCCATATGCTCCACCCTGTCGCCATATTCGTGAACCAATGCTGATCCCAGCATGGGTGAGTCTGGCGCCTTAAGCGCTGCTTGACTATATATGGCATTTTTCTTAAGGCCCCGTTTCCTTATGACCTTCTCTTATCTTAATAGAATAGAAGGAATAGAAAGGGAAAACTCATGATGAGAATGACAGTTTCAGTTCTACACAATATAGGAAAAAAGCCTATAAAAGTATGATTTTGACATTAAATATTCTCAAAAACTGGACTACTCCTAAGAAAAAAAAAACCAAAAAAGTAGACGTTTTCGGCTTTCCAACAGTACGTTATGTTTAAGGTTTTATTTGGGGTTAATCATAATATTTTTGAGCATTGTGTGAAAGTCCTAAAAATCACGATAAATAAGCGTAATAATTTATTTGTCACCGTTTTACACACAAAGAGCCTGGTTTTTAAAGCAGCACGATATTCCAGGTCATCTAAGGGAGACAATAACATACGGATAAAGGGACTAAACAAATAATTATAAAATTATGATTAAATCTGTAAAACCTCATTTGTTTCGAATAAAAAAAATATTTTATCACGGGTTGCAGCTACGACTTTTCTCATTTAAATTCGTTTTTGTCTATCAAAAAATTACAGTTTTTGGTGGAGTTATTGTAAATTTAGTATCTCAAGGTCGTCACAATTTTGACATTTTTCACTTGGCAGGAGATGAAATTATCTTTGTCTACAACAGTTTGGTATATATAGTCAAAAAATAATATTTGCATTTTTTAATTGCAGAATTTAGCAATATAAGAAGCTAGAATTAAAGAAAGTGTTCTGTTTCTTAATTTTTTTGGAGTTTGACTGAAATATTAGTATTAACATATTTTATATTACTTTACACCAATGTCATAACAAAGACGCCGCAGTCGCAATGATCCATTCTAATTAAACACCGATCATGATTTTGTTCTTTTTAGAGGTCTAGCAAGCCACTTGTAGTGTAATGGCACACAGTGATAATTATCCCCTATTCAACAGATAAAAACCTCTGTGTTCAATTTGCTTAAAAAACAATACAATAATAATATTCATATACAAAGAGATATATTTGTAACATATCTAACAATGCTAATATAAAACTGAAGAGTTCACGGCTTTAGTAGTGTTAAAATGAATAGATTAACTTTCGCCATTGATTCCTCTAGATGTAAGATGTAAATGTATCTTTACTCCACATAATTGAAATACTGAACGATCTCGGGGAGATTTAGGCCGACTCTGTTTACCTGACCTGTGCTTATCAAAACGTTTCTCGATGTACGATAAGTTTGCACGTATGAAGTAGGCCGTAGCCCGTATATCTTTTATATTTATAACATGTCCACTGGAATGCTGGTATTCAAATACAGTAGTTATCAGGGAGCTTTTTAGAAGAAAGTCTTAACGTCCTCACCATTAAAAGGAAGATCGTGCTTCAGATATTTGAAAGACACTTTTCTCATATAGCCTCATAGTCCAAAAAGTAATTCCGGGTTTCTCGATCGTCCAAATCAGCAACATTTAAGTCAGAAGATATGTTCTCTTTCTAGATGTTTCTGAAGAAAGGTAAGATAAGAAGACCATTCTGTATATTGGAAACCAACATATACTAATAAGTACCTAAATGTAAACTTTTAAAACCATCTAGCATAGAAGCAATCAGTTAATAAGACTTTAGTTTACAGAACTCTGGTGATTTGTGATCAAAATTCTTTACAATTGAAAACGACTGAAATTTAAAGAGATAATGGATATTGCATGTAAGATATTAGATAGGCACTTAGAAAATGTATTAATCCTAGTCTGTTACAGAAAATTAATAAGTTTTTACCGAGAGAAAGTGTAGTTGTTCCCTTTATTAACAAGGCTGCAAGATAACTTCGAAAATACGACATACGCATAGTCTTCACCATACATAGGCAAAATGGACAAATGTTTGTGATCGCCAAAGGACTGTATTCCTTTCCAAGTGGACGAAATATTTACAATCCCTTGTTCGTGTTATGTTGACTCTAATATAAGAGATACCAGATGATCTATATTCACTAAGGAACATAAACTATGTATTAGAAATAAACACATTATACAATATGCTGTATCTGAACACCAGCATTCCACAGGACATGTTACATCTACCGACAGGACGCCAGCACGACACCGGCAAGGATACCGTAATCCCATGTAAGTAAATAAAATGTTTTCATATTCGCCGATATATCGGTATTATGTCGTTTCAAGCAACGACATGTTGGCGAACACCAGAACATCACTCGCGCCGTCGAAATAAATAAATGAAAATAATAACAACAAAATTCTTCGGGGCAAAAGTTGGTAGGAAATATGTCAATTATCCCAAGTCGAGAGGAAAATTATTATTATTCCTTTTATCTTAAAGGTTAGTTTGTTAAAAACTTACATTTTCGATAACTGCCAAGGCAAACGTTCATCTTCACTAACAAAATAATTTGCAAAACACGTACGTACAGTTGGTCCTGTTTTGTTAGTTGACTTTGTTTTAACATGTGGTAGGTTTTGCAATTTGGAACCAGGAGAAATAGTCGAATCTTCCGTGCGATATCCATTTTTTTTAGTATTGAGTTATATAATATTATATAAGTTTTTTTCAGTATTCTTTGGAGAACATTCGGGAACATTTATTGCCATATGAGATACTCTCAATTTATTATTTAGAATTGCGAATGCGCATTTTACACATCTATGAGCTCTATACAGTCTACAGTTAAAAACATGTTTGATACTCAAATTACTGCAATAAAAAACACAGGTGCTTATTTAAAAAAGTCATCCTTATGATCGTCACCAGAAGACCAAATGTCGAAATTTAAATCTTAGTTTGCAGTTTTCGTTTAGTTTTAGAACTTAACTATTTCTTAGCAATGCTCGAACCTCGAATTTGTAGCTCCCTATATACACAACCAGTATCCAGGTAATTTTACTGCGAAGTTTGATTAAAGATGTTGCTTAAATGTTTGAATATGATATATTGAATTATTACGAATAAAGCCCTCTCAGGAGCTAAGAAACAATTTCACATCTGCAAAACTAATTATAACAGTAAAATCTAATCCGAATGCTTTGGCTTGTAACAGAATTAGGTGTTGGCAGCGGTTTCACGAACCTATTTACATCAGTGTCTATGCACATATGTTAAAATACCTATGCCTGTCTTAATGCTCATCACGGTCTAATACGCTTAAACGGGGATTAGGTTTTAAGCGAAATATAATGTAATAACTATGGCTAAATACATTTAAATGGAAACGGTCCTATATATATAATTTAATAATTACGTGAAATACGTCGAATTAATAAAACGTAAAATAAGGTAGAATTAAAAAATGCAAAATAGCTGAATTAGTACTAATAATTTCACAAAACCTAATCACAGAAATATCTACTCCGCTGGCTAATACCATTACCGGAATTGAATTATATTGCTGATACCTAACTTCTGTTGGGAGCAATAACGTCATAACTAGTGTTCTACGATTTTAGTTAAACCAAGATCAGGATTTCGCTCTTTTTAAAACTCGTCAGATCGCCATATATTAGCGAGCCCTATGTAGGGCAAAGGCACAAAATGAAATCACAGAAACGACAGTTTATGGCGGCCTGATGGGCTCTAAAATGCCATACAGCTGGTATTTATAGATCTCATGGAGGAGAATGGTCTAGAAAAATGAAACTAAATAAAAAGAGTGACCCATATATAAACCATTCTTTTTTAAGCAACTTATTTGTATTTAAGTTTTCAAAAACACTTCATTACCAGAGACTATTATTTCTCAGAGATTTTGTCTTGCCTCATTATTGCTGTTTATTATTTTGGTCACTATTCCTCCGGAGGAGTTTCGCAACATAAATTTACTTTCCTAAACCTCTTTTGTTTATAAATTGAATAAAGCACTTGGGATATTTTTATGTTCTTAGTTTATATTTTGCCGTAATTAATTATTTACTTGAAGCAAAATTCCATTTAATTTTTGCAGAAAAGCCAGCAAACAAAACTGGTTAATTGTTTTAAGTCTGTGTTTTAAGTTAGCAACTAACTGCTATTTTAAGATTTAATTCGTAACTTCTGGAGCTGAGAATTGCAGAAATTATGTCTTTGACATAGATTTAACGTACTCTTTTATTGTTTTTGTTTTTCCGTAGATATTATTTTTCTATTTATTACTTTATAACTCTGAAACAAATTTGTATGCGTCGGGTCTTCATATTTTAATACGAATTTTGGATTCAAATTATTAGGTAAACAAGGTGAAAGGTGTATAAGTGCAATTTTTATAGAAGAAAATTTTTTTTATTATTTAACTGGAGAATCAACCTTTTTCTTATAAAAAGTATTTAAATCTTTAAGACGCACATTTAGAGCGGTTATCACAGAAAATTGTTAAATAACCTGTTCATTGATACAAGAATATTTGTATTAAAATTTTGAAAAAAAATATATTTCCTAATCTGCTATCTAGAAAATGTCCTTTCAGTTAATTCTGATGACATGAACACCTAAAAACGGCGACTTTCGAACGCGAAAGTTAAACATCCAATACATTTGATGAAAAATATTTTATATACAATCCACACACCGACTGGCGTATGATTTTTTATATATTTATACTGTTAAGATTTTGTTTTAAATAATTTGTCTTAACTTGTTAGTTTCTCTATTTTCTTTGCATATTTTGTCGTCCATTTTAAATTTAAATATGGCTAACTTTTGAGCATTAATTCTTCTCAGCCCCATAAAAAAATCTTTTGAGCTCCAGTTCGCTTTTTAGGCTATTAAAAATATCTGTTAAGAATTATTCGTCATATTCTTCTAACTATATGTTATAATTTGGTTTAAATTTATCATTTTTCTAAAGTTTATCCTAACGAACCTTTTTTGAGCCCAAAAAAAGTTCCATAAATAATCATTCGACTAATAGAACTTTAAAATCGAGTTTTTAAAAATGTCCAAGTTAAAAAATTAAATTACTTACTGATTCTTTATATATTTACTCTTATTTAAAAACCAAAGATACCTAAAGAAGGTTTTCTTTTCTGTGAAAAAAGAAAGAGAATTAACATTATATTTATTTCGGACAATTTGAACACTACATTCTAATTTTCAGTATTCTTCTCTTTAGACCATGTAACTTTAGTAGGAGATGTTTACAGAATTAAAAATTAAACAAGCAGTGATCATACTATATGTTTTTTTTTCTGTTTTAATGTTGGCGTAGATACAATTTTGGCAAATATTTATTTCTACCCCAATATTGCTAGATGAATAACACTAGCCTGGACTAGATGAATAACACTAGCCTGGGCTACATATGGGACAGTTAATAGAAATATTATATATAATTAGCAAAATATTCTCATTTACATGAAAATCGAGTTTTTAAAAATGTCCAAGTTTGAAAATTAAATTACTTACTGATTCTTTATATATTTACTCTTATTTAAAAACCAAAGATACTTAAAGAAGGTTTTCTTTTCTGTGAAAAAAGAAAGAGAATTAAAATTATATTTATTTCGGACAATTTGAACACTACATTCTAATTTTCAGTATTCTTCTCTTTAGACCATGTAACTTTAGTAGGAGATGTTTACAGAATGAAAAATTAAACAAGCAGTGATCATACTATATGTTTTTTTTCTGTTTTAAAGTTGGTGTAGATACAATTTTGGCAAATATTTATTTCTACCCCAATATTGCTAGATGAATAACACTAGCCTGGGCTAGATGAATAACACTAGCCTGGGCTACATCTGGGACAGTTAATAGAAATATTATATATAATTAGCAAAATATTCTCATTTACATGAAAAGAAAGGTATGTGATTAATGTTTTATTTCAGTCATGACACACGGTGAATGAGGAGTTCTATGCTGGGTCTAACACTGAAATTTTTTCAAAAAAATATCATAAAACCGAAATCATGCCGCCATTTAACTTAAACCCACTTTTATTAGAGAAAAAATAAGTTATATTTCATAGGACTAAGGTGATTAACAATAAAATGAACGTACAAAAGTATTTTTTAAAAAAGCTTTTATTCATAAACTATTGAAACGTAAAGTAAAAAAGAATTAATCTTACATAAACACAGAACAACCTAAAATTTTGAATTATTTCTTAAAAATTTGAGGTTTTATTTCAAATGTCACACCTCAAGCTTTCAAGAAAATAATTTCTGTGTTTATTCCAGTTTAATTATTTTTTTCTTTTTCAGTTCAATAATTTAAAAATCAAAGAATTTTCTAAAAATTATTTTTTTTTACTTTATTTCGTACTTTTTAGCATAATTTTGTATTGTCATTAGGTTTATGTATGTATACCTTAGACTATAAAAACAAGAGAGACCCAACTATTTACATTTAGCACGGGATCATAGATTGATTTTTTTCCTCTTCACTACATCGATAGGGGTATGTTATTGCCAAGTTCTAAAAATTGTCAAATATTCTAGGCCAAGTTTTATCGAATTACTCCAATATGTTTATATATTTACATAACACTATTATATCTATATCAAAAAACTACATTCAATAATTAACTTTAAACTATAAAACATTGTTTTATTGCCTAAGTAATTAAACTAAGGTCTTTAAAAATTACAAAAATGTAATAATAAAAATATTACCAAATAGAACTGGTAACGACGCTATTTACGTCCAAATTTACGTCCCTTACGGGTATCTTTACAACTATTCTTTCATAGCAATCATCATAGCACTCTTGTTTATAGTCTAAATACAAAACAGACGCTGCATTGTTGTCATATTTGTTACCGCTTTCGACCGTTATTGTTTATATATTTTGTTTAGTTTTTTAATGATTTTGTAAGTTCCGTGTGTTGTAGTACTTAAATAAATGAACAACTGTGGTGAGGAAGTGTGTTGTTTGTGAAAATACAGACTATTTAAGTCCGGAAGTATCATATTACTAGTAAGTCTTGACCTAATTAAGGTTAGATATCAGTGGTGTCCGAATCGTAAGGCCCATGATATAATAAATGGAAGGTATGATGTCTAGACGGTCGCAATTGCGTCCGATTTGCACAGTGACGTCATTGCGTGCCTAGATTTTTAAAATGCTTATGGAGATGCATGTCGTTTCTAGCGTTTAGACATTATATTACCATTTTTTCCAATTAAAAATGTTTTTCTAATGAAACATTGACACATAAGGCACTAAAATAAAAAACTTATGACCTGATAGTTATATATTTATTTAATAAAAATACAAAAAACACGCTAAAGAAAGAGTTAAAGTTGTATAAAATCCGACAGTATTTAATTTTATACTGTTAATTTGTTATACATGTTTATATTTATTTTTTATTTAAATTAAAACTAAAAAATGCTATAATGTCTTTATTTTTTGATAAGTACAGGTACGTAGTTAAGTTCCATTTGAGGGGGAAGGAGGTCTAATTAAAAAATGCAGGTATGAGAGGGAATAAAACAACACACACTAAACAAGTTTAACCTTTATGTGCACAAGCTGCTTTTTGTTTCGTTTGTTCCTATATTATATGTAATTATATAAACAGTTTAATATAAGCCTTATTCTAGTTGAAAAACTTTTTTTTTATTAAAAATGTCGACTATTTCGTCCAGATTTACATTGTTGTCCTTTTTGATATCGATTGATCTTTAACAAAATACCTTAAGCATATCCGCACCAAATTTGTATTAAATTTAACTTTGAGTTTACACAAGCGTGTCCATTCATGTAAACATTTTTTGTCTTTAGGGAAAGTAAAAAACCTTAATTCCTCTCAAAATTCTTTGCCTGGTTATCCCCGTCACAGCCGAACACAGCACACCTCATATTTATTGCTGTTTAATTAACTAAATACAAAAAAGGACACAGAAATCCGCAAACACTTTTAAACATCAACTGAAAATGCACTGAAATCATATGGCCGAAGGTCAATGACAGCCGGCGTAAATCACGCGATAACGTAGCAGAGGAACGCGCAATATCATTAACTTCTGTAAGGCCTTAGCATTTGCGCATATTAATTTGACATTTAAGCCATTCGAGTATGTCAATTGGCATGGAAAACAAGAAAAAAATGGGTACTAATTGAACAAAAACAAATATTTTGCCAATGTTGGGTTGGGTTTTACATAACGTGAACGTTAAAATAGATACTAGCTCTCCAAATGCCTTGATGCGTTATTTACAATACAAATATACTAATTTGGATGTGAATAAGTTCTATATTTCTATGGCTAAATGCTTTTATTTAAAAACAAACGTATTTTTGTGGATTTTTAAAATGATTCTCGGTTATATTATAAAACATTTTTGTTTAAATTATATAGTGATTTTCATCTTCGGATACTTATGAGAAAGTAGCTCACGTTATTCCTCCACATACCAAATTCCAAACTACTTAGTTCCTTGGGTTTTATCTAATATATACTTAAAATATAATACAATTTCTACCTAAGCTTTTTAGTATATAAAAGCTTAGAGAAGAATTATTTTATGAGTCTTTTAAATTTGGTTATACATCAATACTATTAATATTAAAAAGTTTAATGTATTTCTGATATATTTTTTACTTTTTACTTACTCATATAAAGACCAGCCAAATTATGTATATGTATAAGTAAATCAGGTATTTGGCAATAACCAAAGCAAGAACCCAAACAAATATATTAAATTTGTAATGAACTTTCTAGTAGATATAAAGGCTTAATAAATTCAAGATAGTAAAATAGTTATGGAGATGTAGGGCAGTTTTTTAGGTTGTTTCATAAAACTAATAGTATTTTTAATAAAAACATCAACGATTTAATTACCTTACTAATACTATAAAATACTTGCCATCTTCAATGTATGATCTATTTCGGGATTACATGTTTGACGATGAAGTCCTAAGCGTATGTATGTCTCTTGGGCTAATAATAAGAAACAAATAAATAAATGTATAAGTATGATTTTTTTTCGTTTTAATTGCCTCATATATTTCCAACTGTTTTTAAAATTTTAATTTTATCTTCTTTAAAAGTGTTTCGTTATATCCTTCATTCAAAGGACTTATTTTTGAACCCAAGTACCAAAGTGTTACCTTATAAGAGATTACAAATACAATATGTGTGGTGGAACTTGTTATGAAGGATGTTCCGAACAAAGAACAATGCTCGAATTTTTTAAATTTATTTTCCTAAACTCATACATACTTACTAACGAACAAACAAATATACATACTATGTTTTAATTTTTGTTTTATTTATCGGTATTATTTTATAATTACTTATCTATAAAAAAATCAGTTACGATATTTATAATTTTTTTCCATAAACAAAGATATTTTTTTGTAGGAAATGGAATTTTACTTTTTAAACATTAAATTATGGCGCCATTTTGTTTCGCATTATAGGATATACCAAATTTTAAACGATTTTTTGATATTTTACGCATTTAATTAGGCCGCTATTTTATTTAGCCATAAAGGCACCACACCAAAACTTTACCAGATTGTTCCTGGGTCAAACTTGATTTTGGGATAATATTTGAGGTAAATTGTAGTTTTTTAGTGAAATTTTTATTAACATTTTACTAGGCCGCCATTTTGTTCCGTTATCTTGGATTTTCACAAAAATATTACCATGTCAGCCCCATATGATGCTTAATTTTTGACCAAAATATGAAGTCAATCGGATAAGTAGTTTTTAGCTATGCCGCAAACAGACAGACCGACCGACGGATTAAAGAATTTCAAAATCCCTGAAACATAAAGATCTGCAAAAATCTCGGTGGATGATTTCTATACGATTACAATACTATCTTCTTACAAGGAAAGTGAAAAGGAACCCCAAAATATTTATGTCACCTGCTTTCTGATTTTGAACCTCCCAGTCCGAATTTCTGACTACGCGTCTGACAGATACTTAAAATTGGCAAAAACACATTAAATTGCTTGCTATAAACATATATTAAATTAAAGAGAAACGAGCCGCCGCTGGTTCAGTCTATAGTGAGAGCCAACAAGGTTGCCATTTTTGGAACCGGCGACGCAGAGGAAGATATATGTTTTATCTCGCACCCATAGTACGCGAAAAACAATAATAGATCCAACTTATTTGTGAATGAAATGTTGAGTCTATCCTTTGTTTTATAGTCTAAGATGTATACTAATGCGGACATATAACAAATTTAATTATAAATATAATTGCTTCATGAAAAATCTTTTTGTTAATGAAATAAATATTATTTCGTCTTTAAACCTATCCATTTTGAGGTTTCTTTCTTAGGCAAAAAACAGGCCAAGATAAACTAATTTTACCTAGAATTTCATGAAAGGGGCCGTATCCTTTAAGCTTTTTTAGTTGTCTTAAGTGGCGAGAATGATCGGCCTAAGAGAGAACGACTCAAGAGTTTGGGAATGATTTGCCTGCATAAAAAGCTCAAAATCAGTACGAGAAAAAAGGACCAAGAACGAGGTACGCACCGAGTGGTCATAAATAACGCAAGTCCTCTCTCTCTTGCATCGAACCCAAAAATCGAACCGAAATTTTTGTTTAATCGCGGTGCTAATTTGCTCTAAAATTTCACAGTTGCACGTGTACTATATAATTCAGTTTTCCACGCCCCTGGAACCCCAATTTAAATAGTTTTTTTTCACTTATCTTTCTTCAAAGCCACACAGTGTCTTAAATAAAAAGGTTTACCTATCAACCAGTATCGTATATATTCTAGTGTTTTCGACTATTAAGTGTGGCTCTGTAACATAAAATCAATATACATAGAACACTAACGAACAGAGAAGCACGGGAACCAGTGATTTAAACACATCTAGCAAGGACGAACTTTACTTTCAATGGTTTATGCGAACGTTATTTTTACCATTTGTGTGATTTTCCCGTGTTACAGAAGTGCGCGTTTTATGAAAAACCAATTAGATCAGTAATTATTTTAAAATATCATTTTCCCACATTGTTCGCACCCGGTTTATTTCTATAAGCCCATTGTAAAATGTTTATACTCCCTTGAGTTATCACTTTATTTATAGTTAAAATTGTGCGTATGAGAAAGTAAGTGCTTTTAAATTTAGGTGATGCCTTTTGTACCTTTTTTATATATCTTTTTCTGTTATTTTTGTTAAATGTTTTTTGCTGAACCTAATTGTCTTTATTTCTGATTACAAGATATTTCAAGCAGGTAACTACGACAATGCAGTTCACAATTCTGCTCATGGTAGTATAAAAGTCGCCTTCATCACTTATTGAGCAAAAGGTCTTGAGATTCTGTGCAGTTGGGAAAATAAAGTCCAACGCGCGCACTAACGATAACGGAAACTGTATTTTGAGTTTATTCTATTTTGTACTTTTTAAAAAAAAATTACACACCGTGTATAAGACATTCACTATTGGACACTATAATATTGTATTATCATCGTGATTATACCAAAAACATACATACTAACTAAATATCTTAACATCAAAGTAAAATTAAATAAAAACTTTTAAAAAAGCCCATATTTCTTTTAACGATGTCAAGACAAACACTTTCCTAACAACATTGACCTGATAAATTCCTCTCACAGAAGTATTTTTTTTTGTGAGATATTATTTCGTTATTAATTTGATATCTGAATGGATTGAAAATTACGAAATAATCTATTCGAAGTTTATGAGAAGCAAAACCAAATATAACACATAGATCAGTTTTATTCAAATTATCTCATATAAGATCCTTAAAATACTCTCTGTTTTTATCTTGTTTAATAATTAGATGCTGTTTTAAAATTTAATTTGTATTTTTTGATGCAAAAAATCATCCTCGTGTAAATGAAAAATTCATATTTTTCCTCATTAAATATACAGGTTCTAATTACATTTTTTTCCTCTCTAATTATTCTTTTCGTAAAATTTATTTAAATTTAAAATTCTCGAAAGGAGAGTGCTTAAGTTGTAGACACGAAATATGTTCTTAAGATTTGAATAAAGTTTACAAGGAATACATATTCTAATACAAATTGGAAAGAGGAATACATATTTTAATACAAATCGAAAAGTTAATTTTAAATTATGGTTAAGATTATCTGTTTGTGCGATTTATCACTTATATTAAATTATATTTGGTAATTAAGTTAAATATTTCCCGCGTAAATAGGTAAGGTCTAAATTATTTGTAAATGTTGTAGTCGCATCAATCCTAGCAAAAACAAAAATACTGGTCTACAAAACGAAACCATCAATTTGAGAAATTCGTATCCGGCGTTGGCTTGATCTAATTCAAGCAGGTCAGCATTTATATACTTAAATATTGTGTGTTGGTTTTTTTAAAGAAAAAAAGGTACATACAAACAAACAAGATCATTTGTATAGTACTAGTGATAATTTACTACTTTGTTTCAAAGAGCGATTTATGGCTATACATTTTAAAATGTTCTGCAAATGGAAATTAAGGACTCTCCCAATATAGGTGTCTTCCAAACTGGGCTGGATTTTGATTGCAAAGAACTATCAAAATATTTAGAAGTCCTTTATTTATTCCTCTTAATATTCATTATTTTTTGCTCTATAATGGCAACCATAATCCTGTTTTGAGAGTGACTTGCTCTGTTTTTTTTCTCTAAACGTATTCAATAATTGTAATATTTTCGCATTTGCAGAAAATACAGAAGATCTTGAGATCAATAAAGAACTTAAAAAACTCAAGTTGTCCTAACACACCAGTTAACCTTAATAGAACTTTCATACCGATGAAGAAGAAGAAGTTTGTTTTCTACTTAGTATCGCCTGATTTTGAACTGCTGTAGTTTTCACCTCGTCGCACCTCGGGCAATACTTGTCATCCACCTACCTTGTTCCTTTTTCTAGCCAAAAAATATATACAATATTAGGTTTGTGATATTTCTATTTTGTTTTGAAAACTTATTGGTGTAATAATGTCAATCTTTTGTTTAACAGATAATTAAAATATTTATTACCATTCTTATGTGTTAACTTATCATTACTACTAAAAATATTTGTTAATACTTAGTCACTTTTTACAGAGATTACTAAACCCTCCTCCTTTTTATTTAAATATATCTATTATTATATTTATTTATAGTCATTAACCAATGGCTGTCCTTGCATGGAAGGCCGAGTTAACTTCACACCACATTTTTATCAGTAATTGTCAAACCTTTTGATCACAATTTACAAGCCAATATTTTTTCAAAATATTTTATTGCCCTTTAGGGTTTAATTACTTGATGTACTTATTCGTTTATGCTATTCCAGATCTAAAATGTGATTTCGAAAAAAAAATATTTTAGCGCCCTTGTGGCGCGTCTAATTTGTTTTCAAAATTATGAAAAAAAAAATCTACGTAATTGTTTTCCCGTTTTCCAACTTTTTTTTTACGATGCCAATCCATATTTCGAAAATTGCGTTTTTCGATCCACCCTACTGTCCAAGCCTGGAACTTTTTGACATGTTGTTATCTAGTCTAAAAAAATACTAAAAATGTTAATTTAAATCGTTAGTTTTATTACTTTTCTGGATCAAATAAACAAATAAATAGTAAGTAAAGTTGTCACAAGGGTGGATTAAGTATCTATTTCACTAAAAACAGTTTACGGTTTTAAAAGAGCATTATATGATTTTAGGCCTTAATTAACATTTTGTAGGCAGTATATTTTATTTTAAAATTCCCTTTGCATGCGGATAACCTAAAATGCTAAAAATAGTTACATTTGTTCAACAAGGGGTTCCATTTTATTGCAACAATTTGACTTCCAGTTTTAATTCGCAACAGCTTTGTACAATTAAACAGCGGCCTCGCGTGGCTTTTTGGCTCTATATCGCATACAGTTCACTCTATATTACGTTATAATTGAAAGTATATTTCAGTTATTAGTAGTAGCGTGACTTCGAAAATCTATTATTTTAAATGTCAGGGTTGAAATTATTTAAAAATATTTAAAAAATAAAAGGATTAACTTGATAGATGCTCACTAAATTTGTTTTATTATTTCAAAGAAGACAGGTAATTGTAAAAAAATATTTTCTTGTAATAAGGACAGACAGGTACCTTAGGTTTCTGAAAAATTACATTTATATATTAATAATAATAAAATAAAGAGATGTAAAAAAAAGGAAATATACACATTTAAAAATAGGTTTTTAGAAGGATATTTTGTAATATTCGTTTGAAATTATAAAATTGAGAAGTTTCTAACATTGTTCCATATTTGGACTTCTTCAAAACTAAATGGCTTTTACTACCTGTGTGTTGCGGTATTATAAAATCGTTTATGTTTCGTGTTTGATGAAAATGATCGAGTGTATAATAAAGGCATTTTAAATAAGGTGGTTGTCCGGTTTTTAAATTCTGTAAATGAAACCATACATGTGAAACTTACTACATTCTGGCATTATTAACATTGAATTATTATTAAGATATGGAGAAATGTGATTTCTATACGGAATGTTATAAAAAAGCGCATAGATTACTTTTGCAGTTGATGTACACATTTAGCAACACTAGCCGTTATGATAGACTACATATCCGTAGTCGTATAAAGGTAAATTAAACGGATTGCATAGGAAATACTTTGGTTTTGACGTTAAATATATCCTTAGAATAACTTTTTCAGGCGCATAATATGCAACTCAAAGTTTGTTACTTCCGCGGTAAAAAAGAAATAAGGTATTCGTAAAAAAATGCGAGATTGCAGATATCCACGTTTGATGGTTCCTAATTCCGTCCGTCGCTCTGGCTCTCTGTCGGTCTGTCATTCTGTCGGTCTGTCATTCGATCTGTTTTAGTCAAACGTCGGGTCGTTTGACTAAAATGCATTACTGCTTCTGCGGTATTACAGGTCATGTTCCAGACAGGGATCCTGTGGCCTTGTTATGACGTTGATGTAACGTGAAATAAAATGTATTAACATTATTACTCCCAACGTAAGTCAAGGGTCAATAGTGTAATTCAACGCTTGTCATGATATTAGCCAGCGGAGTAGTTGTTTCTGTGGTTTCATTTTGTATTTTCCCCTACACGGGACCCGCTCTCTAGTGGCTTAACGAGCTCTCAAAAGAGCGAAATCGCGATTGTCGTTTGACTAAAATGGATTAATGCGCCTGCCGCATTTTAGGACATGTTCCCTACAGGAATCGTAGTGTTCTTGTTAACGTAAAATAAAATATATTAACATTATTCTCTCACCATAAGTCAGGGGTCATCAGTGCCAGTCTTGATATTAGCCAGCGGAGTAGTTGTTTCTGTGATTTCATTAGTTTGTTGTATTTTTTTTAATCATTACTTATTATTATCTACTACTTACATATTGACTTGCGACAACGGTATATGCCTCAATTTCATGAATAAACCATTTGAATTCGAATCGGAAATAGCCTGACAAGTAGGCAAGATTATCAAAAATCAACTAAATAATTTAAAAGTAGCAAAGTGCAAAGCACACAAAAGAAATTTGTAATACATATTTCTGCAATATTGGTTTTACTTCCCTCGTAAAAGGGAAGTATTGTAATCGTGAAAAAATCACTCTCCGAGATTTTTCAGATCTTCACGTTTCAGGGTCCCTAGATGTCAAAAAACATGTTTTCTCAATTCCGTCGGTCTATCTGTCTGTCTGTCTGGCTGTCTGTCTGTCTGTCTTACTTATCCAATTGACTTCAAATTTTGGTCAGAAATTAAGGGTCATATGGGGATGACCTGGTAACATTTTGGTAAAAATCCAATATGGCGAAACAAAATGGCGGCCTAGTGAATTCTTAAAAAAATTATTATTAAAAAACTACTCATCCAATTTATCTAAAATTTTGCAAAAACATCAAGTTTTATGTTGAAATCAAGTGGTAAGATTTTGGTACGAAAATTATGTGCCATAACTAATTGCGGTCTGTATAGGGATTAACTAGTAAAATAGTGGTACTAATTCAAGACGGCCGAACAAAATATGGGCCAAATAAAATGTTCGTAATCGTGAAAAAATCACGCTCTCAGGTTTTACACATCTTTCCGTATTAGCGTCGTTACATGCCAAAAAATATGTTTTGTCAACTCCGTTGGTCCGTCTGTCGGTCTGTCTGTCTGTCTGTCAGCTCACGGCATAGCTTAAAGAATATTTATCCTACTTACTTCAAATTTTGGTCAAAAATTAAGAGTCATATGGGTATGACCTGGTAACATTTTGGTAAAAACTCAGTATGGTGAAACAAAATGGCGGCCTAGTGAAATCTTAAAAAAAGATATTATTAAAAACAAAATGGCGGCGTAGTGAAATGTTAAAAAAATTATTATGAAAAACTGCTTATCCAATTTAGTTCAAATTAGATTCATTCATCAATTCAAATCAACTGGTAGAATTTTGGTACGATCCAATATGATGGAACAAAACGGCGGTAAAATAAAATTCAACTTAAACTACTCTGACCAGATTCTTCAAATTTTGACCAAAAATTAAGGGTCGTACGGGGATGGCCTGATAATATAATAAAAATCCCATATGGCGGAAGAATGTTAAAAAAATTTTGTTAGAGTGGTTAAAATTCAGTTAAAAAAACAAATATTTTTTTAAATTGTCGACGTTTTGCCACTTAATTGTTGCATCTCAGGACACACATATATATATATATATATATATATATATATATATATATATATAGATCTTATATCCTGTATGAAACCCATATTATCAGTACTTTTACTCCGTTGTTCTGCATATATGGTTTTCGGTAACAATCCTTTTGTTGTTATGTTGGAGTGGTGTATTATTTAGGGTTCATATCCAGAAAAAAACACAAAATACTATTTTTAAATAGTCGTCGTTTCGCAAATTATTGTTGCATCTTCAGGACACATATAAAGATTCTATATACAACATGAAACCCATATTATCAGTCTTTACCTACTACGTTGGGCTAAATGGTTTTCGTTCCTCTTGTTTTTATGTTAGAGTGGTATATTATTTGGGGTTAGGTTTCAATAAAAAACCAATGTCTTTTTTTTAAATGTCGACGTTTCGCAACTCTATTGTTACCTTCTCCTATATATATATATATATATATATATATATATATATATATATATATATATAATATATATATAATATATATATATATATATATATATATTTATATATATATATATATAATATATATATATATATATATATATATATATATATATATATATATATATATATATATATATATATATATAAATATATATATATATAATATATATATATATATATATATATATATATATATATATATATTATATATATATATATATATATATATATATATATATATATATATATATATATATATATATATATATATATATATATATATATATATATATATATATATATATATATATATATATATATATATATATATATATATATATATATATATATATATATATATATATATATATATATATATATATATATATATATATATATATATATATATATATATATATATATATATATATATATATATATATATATATATCCTGCATGAGACCCATATTGTCAGTCTTTACCTACTACGTTGGTCCTATCTTTTCCTAGATATTAGGTTTCTAAATGGTTTTTGTTAACGATGTTTTTATGTTAGGGTGGTGTATTATTTGGGATTAGGAACCAGTAAAAAAAATATATTTTTTTAAATTGGCGACGTTTTGCAACTTTATTGTTGCATCCTCAAGACACCTAAATTGTATATCTTTCATAATACCTATATTATCAACCTTTATCTACTCCGTTGGTTCGCAAATAGTTCCCAGATATAAAATTTCTAAATTCCATTTTTGTTGACAATTTTCTTGTTGTTATGTTAGACTGGTGTATTATCTGGGGTTAGGAAATATCTGCGGACCAATGGAGTAGGTAAAGCCTAATATGGGTTTCATGCAGGATGCAAAATCTATATGTCCTGAGGATGTAAATTGGCGAAACGTCGGCAATTTAAAAATGCGCCTTTCTTTTTTTTGGATCCTAAACCCAAATAATACACCACTCTAACATAACAACCAGATGCTGATGATGAAAACCATTCAGAAACTTAATATCTGGGATATCTGCGGACCAACGGAGTAAGTAAAGACTGATAATATGGGTTTTAATTTAAGATAGCAAAACAAAAAGACGACCAAATAAAATTTTTAAAAAAGCAACGTAAAAAAATCTTGTTCAATAGATTTTAAATTTTGCAGAAAAATTAAATGTGAGTATGGGATACTTATTGAATTTATTTTAAATACGCCCCAAAGTCAAGTGTGGCATAGGTAGAAAGGAAACGGTAAACATATTGGTAGGAATCTAATATGATGGAACAAAATGGCGCCCAATAAAAATGAAGAGACAGTATATGTAACACATATATACTCTTCTCTATAAAAGTAATAATTCATAACGAGGGAAGTTCCGGGTAAAGAAATTTACCGATTTTTTGTTTTTATTATGACATACCGACGATTTGAATTTTGTGGATTTGTTTTTTTGGTATAACTTGACATACCGACGTATTCCCTCCCCATTCCGATATAAAGGGCGCAAATACTAACCTACGTCACTGTCCTGGATATCCTTTAAAAAAAGGACTATGTTCGGAGAAAAGATGAAGGACGACAACCTTAATCACGCCCCCGATGTTCTTCTATATATTCAAGCCATAGAATAATGGGAGCTACTTGAATATGTATTACATTTTATGAATTCTATTGAAAATTCTCATTTTTTTTTTATTTTATTATGCATTTGTTTCTTATAGTAACATATATTTCCGATTGTAGCAAAATTACATTATTAATTACGAGTAAATTTCAAAGCATTGGAGCTCTGCTAGAAGACGTTATTAAACAGTGAGCCCTAAGAGAAAACTAAATATGCAAAACGATTTTAGAATCAATAATTGCGACAGAGATAATATTGATAATAATATTAGTTTAATCTAAAACCCCGCAGCTCCTATCAGTTTTATACTAAACTCGAATAACAATTCTTCATGAAATAATAATTGTTATTTAAAAGTTACGACAGCTTAATGCTTTTATGACTTTATTCAAACAAAATTTCGCACTTTTTGTTTATCAATAATAAATTAAATTTGCAACGTCATTTCACTTATCTGAGCCAAAAAAGCTAATCTAATTGACTTCCCCAGTTGTTGACGTTGGCGTATTTTGTCGTACACAAACACCAAGCTCGTCTCGAATATTAATGGGATTTTCAATAAACTTTGACAACGTAGTTCACCAAGAATTCCCTGTACTCCTCAGCTATACCCGCTGCGCTCACGTCTTCTTAACTCGATGCGTTTCACAAACCGTTTCATCATTAGTTAAGTACGCTTCAGGTTTGTTTTACATAAATTGCTCTGGAGTTAGCGAGATGTAATTATTTTTTTAACGATCGAGTATATACGGTTTGACTAGTTGAATACTAAATACAATTTATAATGTCTAATACGAACACATTTATATAACATTTCATTCATATTACATATAATATATACAGTTTCTGACATATGGTGTTTTTCCGAAAATTGATTTTTTAAAATAAATGTAAATGTAAATGTAAATAAATGCTTTATTGTCAAAAAAAAATTTTACAATTTTGTGGACAAAGCTGTTGTAAAAAAATAGTTTACAAACATAAAATTAGCAAACAAAACAAGACAAAAACACATCATAAATATTATAGAAAAATAATATTTAAATCAGGAATTTAGAATATTAATATTATAGAATCCTAAAAGAAGTACATTAGAAATGTACTTTGTCAGTCGTACTATGTTATAAACATTTTCATAAATATAATGTAAAAAAATAAAAAAGCAAAGTAAAAAATAAAAAAGTACGAAACAATTAAAAAAATACATATACAAAGTTCGGTAAAAATGGTTGGTAATGGCAACTATCACACTAGGGGTTCATAAGGATAAAATTATATGTTGTAAAACTCGTTCACGATGTAGAAGGCTCTTTCCAGTAAGAATGATTTCAAAGCCTTGCGAAATGAAGTCAGAGATATTATGGATTTGATGTTAAATGGCAGGTGATTATGCATTTTTTTTGCATTGTAGATTACTGATCTTTTAATTAACTCTGAGTGTGGGGTTGGAAGATAGAGATCGTGCTCAGTATTTCTGAGAGGGTAGTTGTGAGAAAGTCTCTCTAATAGAGCAGGTGCGTGCTTACGAATTAAGCAAACCGATTCCAAAATGAATAAGCAAAGAAGGGTTAGTATTTTATATCTTTTAAAGAAATCTCGGCAGTGAGTTCTACTGTTAAGTCTCAGTAGGTAACGAACAGCTCTTTTTTGTAGTATAAAAATTCGATCAAATTGAGTCGCACAACATGTACCCCAGAATGGAATAGCATATCTGAGGTGCGACTCAACAAGAGCAAAATAAACAGTTCTAGAGGTAGAAAAGCTAAGCTCCTCGGAAACAGATCTTAACGCAAAGCAAGCAGAACCTAACTTCCTCGATAAAGCATCGATATGTGGATCCCATTTTAAAGAATCATCTACAAGAAGCCCTAGAAATTTTACAGAGTTTACGACATCAATAGTGGTGCCATTAAGGTCAAAGGGTTGCAGCGTGTTTTTATAAGACAAGACTTTCGTTTTAGAGATGTTCAAACATAGGAGATTAGAATCGCACCAGGATTTAATGGTGATTAGGTCATTAGATACAATCCTATGTAGGTCCGTGACATCTGGGTGGCTCCACGTAAAGCCGGTATCGTCCGCAAAGAGACATATTCTTCCACTAATGTTTAAATTAGCCATGTCGTTTATGAACAGAAGAAACAAGATAGGGCCTAGTACCGAGCCTTGAGGCACTCTATATTCCATTGGCCTACAAGAAGACATCCTGTTGTCAACTTTCACAACTTGTTTTCTGTTGCTAAGATATGACTTAAACCAATTGAGAGGAGCCCCTCTAAATCCATAGTACTGCAGTTTGTTAGTTAATATATTATGATTCACACAATCGAAAGCTTTGGAAAAATCACAGAAAATTGTTGCCGTAGCGTGATGGTTGTTTAGGCTGGAGTAAACTCTATTAAGAAGGGAAAACATGGCATCGCTTGTGCATTTGTTACTTAGAAATCCAAATTGATGTTTTGTAAGTATTCCATATCTAGACAGAAATGATAAAAGCCTTTTTTTAACCAGTCTTTCGATGATCTTAGATAGTGTAGGGAGAAGTGCAATTGGGCGATAGTTCGAAGCTTCTTCTGAAACACCTCCTTTGTGAAGAGGTATGATTATTGCAGTTTTAAGGCAGCTTGGAAAAGTACCATTTTGGAAAGACATATTTATCAAAGCAGTCAGATGCTCTAGTGTGCATTCCGGCAGACTTGAATACATTTTTAAAGTAAGCCCATCAGTTCCCGAAGAAGATTTATTTTTGATATCATTAATTGTACTACGAAGTTCTGATAAAACTACTGGTGAAAAGAAGAAACTGTGCAGGTTTACC
Organism: Kuschelorhynchus macadamiae; assembly: GCA_030620095.1. Classification (NCBI taxonomy): domain Eukaryota; kingdom Metazoa; phylum Arthropoda; class Insecta; order Coleoptera; family Curculionidae; genus Kuschelorhynchus; species Kuschelorhynchus macadamiae. The sequence continues at coordinate 9,479 of JAUTXW010000924.1, read as the reverse complement.
CTATGATTAGAGAGATATGAAATTGGGTCATTAGATTGAGATACGGATTTAGTCAAATCTTTGGCTACATTTACAAAATAATTGTTTAGGTCCTCAGGAGAGGTAAGGATAGTGCTGGATAAAGGAGTTTTGTTTCTTAAATCATTTACGATAGACCAGGTTTCTTTAGCTACATTTTTGGCGTTAGAAAGTCTATTATTGTAATAAATATCTTTGGCGGCTTTAATAGTTTTATGATAAATTTTTCTGTATGATTTTACATAATTATGAAAAAAGACACTGTCCGAAAATTTCTTTAAATGAGATAGTGACCGCATGTTCTTAGAAGATATACGTAAACCTTTAGTGGACCAGGGTTTACTTTTATTTTGATAGGCCTAAGAGGAAAAGATTCAGAAGCTATATTAGTTAGAGTTTTTATAAAACGAGAAAATTCAGTGTCGACATCATAAGTGTGAGAGTCCCAGTCAGTTACTTGACATAGGTGTTTGAAATTAATGAAATTTCTAACCGAAAAAATACGGCCTATTTGTCTAGAGGAATTTTTGGCTTTGGATGTAATTGAAAATTTTGTGAAAATTGCTTCATGATCGGAGAAACCTGGACTTAAGACATTACATTCGACGGAGCTAGGATCGAAAGAAGACACAACGTAATCTATAGTACTGGCACTTGTCTTAGTAATTCTGGTTGGTGAGTTGACGTGCATGGCAATTCCTAATGACTCAAAGATGGACTGAAGACATTCCTGAGCAGCACACACACTGGAAAAGTCAATATTGAAATCGCCACATAAGATTAATTTGCTTTTTACAGGAAGGGACTCGAGCAAACTTAGAAGGTTATGGCAGAATAATTGCACATCAGCATCAGGTGTTCTATAAATACAAATAATATAAAGGTCATAAGTATTGTGATAAACGATAGAAAATTCAAATACTTTTTCAGATAATAAATGATTATTCTTTGATATTTCGGAAAAATCGTTGTTTGAAGACATTATCATGGTGCCTCCATGAGTTAAATTAGTTCTATTAAATCTGGCAATTGTGGTATAGTTTTTAATAAAAACAGGTTGATTGATATTTAGCCAGTGCTCAGTGATGGCAATGACTTCTGGAAAATTTAGCTCTTCTAACAAAAGATATAATTCATCTGTTTTATGTCTTAAGGACTGAATATTAAGAAAAAAAAGATTAAAATTGCTATTGGTCAATTTTTTAGAGGGTGCTAGATCCTCTTTTCGCGTCATATTGACTAAAAATTTTTACTTTTTGATGGTGAACCACTAGAATAATATTTACCAGTACCTTCACGAATTTTTTGGAGCCGTAAAATTTTTTCCGAGGAGTAGAAAGATCTATACGCTGCAAGGTCTGAGTCTGAGTTTTTGGAGACTTATTGACAGGCATTTGGACATCTGTTGTATCGGTTTGGGTTGATATTGCGGTGGTGTATATTTTCTTTATTGATTGTTGTTTAGGCTTATCAGCAAGCTTCTCCAGGGTAAGTGCCATTTGTTTTACACTATGCCTCAGCTCAGCCATCTCTTTAGTCAACTGCTCCTTCGATGAATCATTCACCTGGACTTTGACAGATTCATTTTGAGTTTCCATTAAAATAGATGATAGATTGAAAGTATCCTGCCTAATTTCTTTAATGGATTTAAATAAGGATTTTTGCATACTGTCAGATATTCCAGAATGGAGGCTGTGAATATCCTCAATTTTTTCTGGCAGTATCTTCCATTTGGAGTCATGATTGAGTAAGATGTCGTAAATTTCGCCAATGATCGGAAGGATGTCGTTGTTTTTCTTTAAGCAGGAACCCAGGACTTCGAGATATTCTGAAGAGATTTGAGTCTTTTGGAGATCTGATATTTTATCATGCAAATATTTCAGAGTTGGAGAGTCGCAAACGTCGTAATCTTCTGAACAAAGCCCACTTGTGGTAATCAAAGATATATCTATCAGATTATCAACAAGTTTGGCACCCTTGAATTTTCCAACATGAATATTGCATACAGGGTTCACCAAAAACTATAAAAATGTACAAAAGCTTTAATTAACATTTTAGAAAAAGGAGTTTATTTTTTTTTGTAAATAATTCGGAAACTGCTAACATTTAAGAAAAAAAAAAACATGATACTTAATAGGTAAGAAATTTCTGAACAACTTGTAGTAATCAAAGATATATCTGTCAGATTATCAACAAAGTTGGCACCCTTAAATTTTCCAACATGAATATTGCATACAGGATTCACCAAAAACTAAGATGTAGACGATAAATAGTGATTTGTTGTTTGGTTTTTTCTATCAATTTTAAATTGGATGTTGCTTTTAATGCCAGTTTTAGTAATAATGGACATTTTTACCGAAACAGTTTTTTTGCATTTGAAATTTGCTGCAGTTCTTTCTGATATTGCCTTTAATTTAAAACAGATTTTTTAATAAAAAATGAAAAATCGTCTTTTATCATTGATATATATTTTTTCCCAATAAAATACAGTTTCACATGTCAATTCTATTAATACCACTAACAAAAATTATAGATAAAAATACTGATATAATAACAGCGTTTAGAAGTTAATTAATTGAGTATCCAGAACTATTAAAAACTAATAGACACAATTGGCCAGTTAAAACTTCAACCTGAGTTGAAACCCCCCGTCATGTTATACTTGCATTTTATTAGATATGAGTAAAAATAAATTCGCTATCTTGTATGAAATGTATTCCAATTTCCGCAATATTTATTATGGAAAAACTGAAGAATTCAGAGAAACAGAATTCAAGGAGAAGGCCTCTATTGCATATATTAATTGTTCTCATCAAAAATAATTTTTGCAAGCAGAGCCTATTGTAATGAGAGTCGAATTTTGAACTAAATAAAGACATGGAAAAAGACACAATAGCGTATTGTCTAATATTACATGATAAAATTTTAAGTTACAATCCACTTACTAAAATTGTAAAACAACTGTAAATGTTACTAGACATTTGACAAGAAAACGTGACTAACTGATAATGACACTTGGAGTAGAAGAGAAACTTTGATCAGAAAATTTAAAGAACCTAAAAAGGATGTTGAAGATTACTCAAAAAAACATTTATTTTTAAGAAATGCAAGGTTTTTAGGACGAAAAAAATAAATTTAAACCTAAAGAATTGCAGCTTACGATGGAGACAGAATAAGTCACTATATTTTTAAAACAACCTTTTCTTTTAAACTTTCTTTCGCCTGAACAATATAAGCAAGCTCTTTGGTTAATGAAAAATTATCATTATATATACTGGAATTCTGGACATACCCCACTTCATCAATTTTCAAATATAAAAGAAAAAGAATTGACCGAGGACACTAAATTTGTTTACGTTAATGGGAAGGAAAAATCATAAGTATAAGAAAGTATTCAAAAAAGCCAATTATTGAGTTAGATGAACAACGAGATTTAATGGCATCTAAACCAAAATGTTTTCATCACTCTAAATGAATGAATAAAAATAATATTAGCTATATGTACTTTGTTTTATCTAAACTTATTATAACATAACATTAAAATTATATTGTATTTCTAAACTGTTCATGCGCTATTTTTTAGAAAATTGAGTATATTCTAAATATTTGTGACTTTTCATTGAATCTTGAGCATTCACGTTATCATCATCACCAGCAAAAGCTAAATATCTTGAGCATGCTTCTGACATAACAAAATCCTCAAGCACATTGGTCACTAGTTTTTCCATCACAATTACACAATTTCCTAGACGAAACCTTCTTGATTGTCAAGTAAAAATCTCTTTCAATGTCTGCCGCTGATATTTCTTTCAAAACTGTTAAATTTTGAACAATTTTTTTTAAACTGATGACCTCAGTATAAAAGCCTAACTTTATCGACTCGCGCACAAATTCTAACAAATCAAAATTTTTTAAAAAGTCAACACACAACGATACTGCCTTTGAATAATTTCCTGAAAGTTCAGAATAAAATGAAGAAAAAGGTGGTCTACTTCTCATTTGATGCTCATTAACTTCATATAGTAATTTGCTAAATTCACTATGCAGTTCTTGAATTGCAGATGTTAATTCGTTATTTTCTGTATTAAATGCCATGTTAACACTGAGCTTAAGTGGAGATTCTTTATATTTAATGTATCCGCTAGGCTACTATTTTAACAGAGGGAATAACCTTTTGCCGCGACGCTAAGTTAACGAAATCGATTAAATAATTTTAATATTAGGGAGGAGGTGGAGTAGATGCATAATGAGGAGAAGGGGGAGAGGTTTCTCTCCTTAAATAACTACTGACTTACCTACTTAAACTGTGGGTAACAAAGCCTTGAAACACTACCCACCTTGCGGAGCAGAAATTCAACATTATTAAAGTTTAGAATAGGCAGAGTTTTTGGTGCACCTTGTAAACATATCCATGGTGAAATACTTATGGGTGCCAACTTTGTTCATAATCTGATAGACCATACTAAATCTGATTGCCATAAGTGGGTTTTCTTCTGAAGACCATTTTTAAAAAAACATTTTTTTCTAAAACACCCTGTATATCGGAAAGGAAGAGAAAATTTAAAAACCGCTGGAAACAGTTTTTTGTACATAGCTCTAGATTATTTTGGTTGCACAAAGAGAAAAAGAAATTTTTTACAGTAGGAGTTCTGGTCGTAAAAGGTTTCAAAAAATGACAGGGTCTTATATAACACCCTGTAAAAGACGGTTGCGATGGAGTCCTGAGGCTGTCCTTGTCGAGTTGTATACTCTAGGAATTTGCCAAACAAAGGCCCAAAAACCGTAACTCAAAATCGTCATCTGTATTGAAAATATTTCATTTTGAATTTTCAATAAAAATTACCTTGTTGCACTTCGAAGTTCCAGCAGTGTATTTTTAGGCAAATCTCTCCCAATTGCAGCAATTAATTTTGAGTTACGGTATGCATTAACGTAAAAACTGTAATTATTCTAGATTATTTTAATTGCTGATATCCAAACAAAAACTGATTTTAAAAAATTCAGTATTATCAAATACGAGTATATATAGAATTTATGTTTTGCTATGAAAGTGGAAACCACGACCAAACAGCTGCATTTTCATCGAGAATTTTCGATTTTTGCAGTAAATTCACACGATTGATGCAACAATACAATAAAGAAAAGAAAAGTTAAACTGTTTGGACTTAGAGGTCTTTCGAAGTAAATACATCCTCAGTTTCAAAACGTCAATATTTCAAACACGATTGAAACTTATGGCATGTTTTATAAAGCAAATGCCGAAAATCCAAAAATAGAGAGAGTGCTCTATTTGCTAAAGGATGCCTGTGGTATTAGGGAAACACAGAAGCTGACAAATTGGTTAGAGAGGCGCACTACGCTTTCTTCGGTAAACTTATGTCAGTTATTAATGATATAAATCAGACCAGAAAAGCCGCAGCTACGCTGTGGTATCGCTGCTGACAGGTACGATGCCAGGAAAGGCGACAGGAATTCCAACCGAGTGGACATGAACAGAAATTTACAATTGAATGTGGAGGAAATGGCAGTAAATTTACATTGTAAATAATAAAATAAGAAAGCTTCGATGTCAGCTGCGTTTGCGTTTAGTGTCTTATCACTGCTGAATTGTCCTCTGAGCAAAATTGATATCAGGTCCGTATCGTTTATAGAATTTTAAATTCGAATAAACTACCCAAAAAATACAAATGTTAAATATAATTAATATTTTCACGTTCAATATCAAACATATAATTAAACAAACAAGTTCAGGCTCAGGTAAATAAGGTTTCCTTGAATGTCAAACCAAGGTTTGTGTAATACCTACATGTAAAAAGCAAGGAATGATTAAAAATTGTAAATTGGGCAGAGGTGACATCAAACCCCAATTAAGGCAAAGTGAGCATTAGTCTAGTTCACAAACTCAAAATGGTAATACTTATACCTATTGCTAGTAAAAATTTGAGCGAGGGCTCATTAAATTTGCAATAACGCCCAGAAAAATGTACAAACTTTCCAAAATCGCACATCAACAATTTCAAAAGTTATTAAAAAATTAAGTTACGTTGGGGTTATGTTTTTTTTGAAAATAACTCTAAAACTATTAACATTTAGAAAGAAAAATTATTAAAAAGGAAAAACTAAAATATCTGGTCCAGAAAAATGTACAAAAACTTCAAACCCCCACATAAACAATCTTATAAGTTATTAACAAATTAAGATTTTAGAAAAAGGTGTTTAGTTTTTTGTAAATAACTCGAAAACTGCTAACATTTAAGGAAAAAAAAATAAGATTCTTAATAGGAAAGAAATTTCTAATAAAAAAGTCCCGACCCCCGGAACAGTATCTCTATTATTAATAATTTTAATATAATGTCGAAATAGACCTCCACGTGGCCAGCGCTAAGCCGTTACGATGTCCCAAAGCCAGTCGTAACAAGAAAAAATAAGCATTAAATGTTAATTTAAAAATTAAAAAAATGGTATTTTCTAGACACTTGGAGGAACAATAATCTTCTGAAAAAAAAATATATTCTCCTAATTTTTTTATAAAATGAGCCCATTGTAAATTAATTTTTTTCAGTTCTTCCTTTTTCAAGTTAGACAATATTTAATAATATTTAGCCAAAAACCACTAAAATTAGTTCGCTTCCTGAACATTTTATCACAACTATAATATGATATTATAACATTCCAAAGTTTTAAATTGTTATAATCTATTAGTTATTAGTTATTGATGTCAAAAGAATATTAAAAAATCGGTAAGTTTCCTTTACTCCAGACTTCCCTCGTTATGAATATTTTCTTTTATTAGAAATAGTGAAGTGTAACCCAATTTAATTCAGTACATAGCCACACACCTTTTTATTAGGCGCCATTTTGTTCCATCATATTCGATTCCTACCAATATTTTACCAGTTTCTACCTATGTCACACTCGATTTTTGGTCATAATTTAAAACAAATTCAATAAGTAGTTTTTACGTTAACACACATCGCCATTTTGTTACGTCATATTGAATTCGTACCCTATATCACATTTAATTTTTTTGCAAAATTTAGTCAATTGAATAAGTTTATTTTCGTTGATATTTTAAAAATTTTATTTGGCCGCCATTTTGTCCCGCCATCTTGAAATATTTATCAGTTTATCTAGCTATCTTATAATCACGCCAAAATATTATCAGCTCATTCTTATGTAACAAAATTTGTACAAACTGGATATTGAGTTTTTTTAATAATAATTTTTTTAACGTTTCGCAATCTTACTCCAGCATATTGAAATTTTACCAAAATATTACCAGGTCATCTCACACGACCCTTAATTTTTGTCTAAAATTTAAAATCAATCTGATAAGCAGTTTTTAAGCTATGCCGCGAACTGACAGACAAACCGACAGCCGGACCGACGGAATTGATAAAACAAATTTTTTGGCATCTAGGGACGCTGAAACGTAAAAATATATACAATTTGAGGGGTTGATTTTTTTCAGCATTGTTAACATTTTATTTGGCCGCCATTTTGTACCGCCATCTTGAATTAGTACCATAGTTTCATTAGTTCATCTCCATACCACAATTATTAGTTATGGTACACAATCTGAAATCAGTCCATTAAGTAGTTTTTTAGGCTTAATTTTTAAATATTTAATAAGTCGCCATTTTGTTCCGCCGTCTTTGATTTATACCAAAATTTTACTGGTTAATTTCTATAAAATACTTGATTTTTGTGCACAATTTGAGATAAATTGGATTAGTAGTTTTTTAGGAATAATTTTCTAAACTTTTTACTAGGCCGCCATTTTGTTTTGCCATATTGGATTTTTACCAGAATATTACCAGGTTATCAAAATATGATCCTTAACTTTTGACCGAGATTTGAAGTCAATCGGGTAAGTCGTATTTTAGTTATGCAGCGAACAAACAGACAGACAGACCGACAAAATTGAGAAAACATATTTTTCGGTAACTAGTGACCCTGGAGTAAAGATCTAAAAAAATCTTGGAGGGTAGTTTTTTCACGATTACAATACTTCCCTTTTACGAGGGAAATAAAAATAGTTAGCTTCAATAATTAATGCCTAATGGATTATAGCAACTAAAAACATCGCAATATTATAGTCTCATATAGTATAATTTTTATAAAGTGCCCATAAAGCGAAATAATTTTAGTGTCCTCTGTTTCACTGAGCACTGGCTGAATCTAAACGAACCCTTTTATATTGAAAGGTATACCACAGTAGCTAGATATGACAGAAAAAACTCAGCTCATGGGGGAACACTGATTCTATCCCTAAATGGAGATTTCATGTTGGTATCTAAATATGATCATTTGTTAGCGGATAGCTCTTTTGAATTCTCTATAGTATATAATCAAAACCTTGATCTTTATGTAATTTGTATTTATAGATCACCAAACTCTGATGTACAATCATTTTTAAATAGCCTGGTAAGTTTGCTAGACAGCCTACCGATTAAAGGTAAAAAAATTCTATGCGGGGACTTTAATATTGACTATGCTACTGTTTGTGTCATCCAGAAATATCTAATTTCTATATTCGACTCTTTCGGTCTTTCAATGCATGTATCCTCGCCAACTAGAATTTCAAAAAACTCTTCTTCTATCATCGATTACATGGCGTCTGATTTTTCTCCATCAGAGGTGCAATCACAGGTCTATAACTCAGGTCTTTCCGATCACGAGGCGGTAATTTCCAGGTTTAGTTTACCTATTAGGCCCTTACCAAGATCTCGCCATCGGGGCAGAATTTTCTCGGCCGCAAATTTCTCAGTATTTCATAATATTTGCTTTAACACCAATTGGAATTTTGAATCTGATAATGTCAACACAAACTTCAGAACTTTTTTAAATAAAACTTTAAGTGCTTTTAACAAGGCCTTCCCGCTTAAGAATATCAAACCTAAGCGGCATAAACCGTGGACCACGAAAGAAATACGAATTTCTGCTAAAAATATGCGCTCGCTCTCATATATAAAAAAATTCACCGACTCCTTTTTTATTCTCGACTATATCTCTAATTATAGGAGGATCTACACTACTCTTATTAAGTCAGCAAAAAAATTACACTACCGAAAACGTCTAACAAACTCTAATAACGTTTCAAAAGAAACCTGGTCCATCATCAATAACCTCAGAAACAAATCAAACCCTGTGACTCAGATCTTGCCAGGGGCTAATGATCTAAATGATTATTTTATTAATGTAAGCAAAAATGTTACCTCTAGTATCTCGCCAAGTTTGGACCCTCTTTCGTTTCTCCCTCCTTCAAAAAATTTAGCTGATAGCTTTTTCTTAAGTCCCGTTAGCAACACTGAACTATTGAAGGTAATACATAATATCAAAAGTAAATCTTCGTGTAGCACTGATGGCCTATCAATTAGAATATTTCTGAACTTGCCACTCCCAGTCATAGAGGCCCTTACAACATTAATAAATGAGTCCTTTATAAAAAGGTGTATTCC
>JAUTXW010000923.1:0-101769 GCA_030620095.1 Kuschelorhynchus macadamiae | reverse complement strand
AGGCCTAAAGTAATATAAAATGGCTATATTACTGTAAAAACCAACCTATATTGTGAGGTTTACAATGACACACACATATTTCACTTTGCTAAATTTAGTTGGGAAATTGAATGAAAGGGTAGAAATCTTATATATTAGTTCATAGAAGAAATCAGGATAAGTATTTGTTTGTCTCTAAATTTTGGTAGCAGACATGCCATTTGTGTTTGTTTAATTATACACAATTAAGTGTGTAATAAAAATAATTAAGACTGTTAATTCAAATGTTTACCGATTTTGAATTTAATAAAATAATCAAATATTATTGGCAAATTTCAGGACCAAGAGTTTTACCAAAAGTCATTATACAGGATGATTCATAAATAAATGCTGAAAATCTAATGGCAAGTTTTAGATTTAACTAACAGAAAGTTAATATAAACATTTTTCTACAGATGCCTTGCTTTTGAGGTATTATAACAATAATTTCTAATAAATTTAAATAATAAGTATAAAAAATGCGACAATTAATAGTAAATAATATACAGGTTGTCCCGAAATTAGAGGTTAATATTTTTATAGTAACCTGTCTTAAAAGAAATTAAAAACTGCTTCTTTAGGGAGCTATAGCTCTGAGATTGGGTCGATCTGAAGATGTTTTTCTAAATATTTTTGAAAAGTTTATTACATTATGAAATTTGGGTATTTTGGTAACTTTTATATGCTGAATCAAATCCTGAACTTAAAAATATCAGTATTAACTAAATCAGGGTCGTCTGGAATGGGAGAAGGAGAGGGAAATATCACCATACATTTTTGCATAGATTTTTTCAATGCACAATTCCAAATTATAAAAAATTAATGGTTTTCTAGAAAAGAAAAGGACTCTTGGTTTAATTTGCTAAAATACCAAGTTTTTGACGAAAAATTATTTAAACATTTTTTTCATAAAATTTTTAGTTGAAAATAGAAACGAAAAAAATGTTTAAATAGTGCCATGTTCTTTTAATGCCAGACAATTTTTAAATCAATTTTTCTCTAAAACGGTGTATCCTAACGAATTGAAACAAAAGTTTTAATTCGTTAATTTATTTTTTATAAAACCTTAAGTTTTTATCATCCATAATTGTAAATTGAAAAAAAGCTACACACAGAAAAAAATTAGAGAAACTTTTCTTTCTCCCCCACCCATTCGGCACGCTCCTTATTAAATATAAATTTTTGAGTTCAGGATTTGACCCAGCATATAGAAGTTACCAAAACACCCAAATATCATAATCTAGTCTGTATATTTTGAAAATATTTAGGAAAAACTACCTTCAGAGGGGCTCATTCTCTGAGCTGTAGACACCTAACGTATCAATTTTCGATATATATATTTACATAATATTTTAGTATTCTTTTATAGCAAAGATTACTTTGTAAAAATATTAACACTTCATTTTGGGACACCCTCTATAAAGTTACAGATATGTCATATACCTAAATAAACTATCTTAAATGTTAATATTATTTGGCCATAAGTCATATGCATATGATGCTTTATAAGAGCAATTCTTGAGTTATGTGCTTGAACCCTTATTGTCACGCCTACTTCGCGTGAGGATAATATCGGGCATAAACTTGGCTATTATAACATAGTTTAGGGTTTGTTTTTTCGAAAACTGTTGATCATATAAAAAAGGTACAAGCTAACTTTCTTAAAACTATTAATTATATTTGTTAAAAATGTTTATGCATTTGCTAACATTAAATTGAAATATATTTTTTAATCATACAAATAATACTATATTATAATACTATAATTTAATTGCCAAACTTGTTTATTAAAACATTATTTTAGTAGAAAAAGTGAAGTTTATATTGGCTTTCGATTTTCAGTACTTATAGATCACCTTATATTTCACAAATGTATTTAATGTAAATACACAGATATTTATCTTTATATTGGTGTAATTCTGTAACTGAGCGAATACATTCTTCTAGTTTTGTAGAATGTGAATATTTAATGTAGAGAGACTAACTAGACTATTTCTTAGTAGTTTTTATTTTAATTGGGAATGCATATATAAGATGTTTTTGTTAAGGCTTAGTAGAATTTATTTCTAACATTCACTTAGGCATATAGTTGGAAATTTAGGTTTCTTTTTGTTTACATGTTAGATTAGAAGATTGTATAATGTTAACGCCCGAAAAATTATTATGTTTAATTCTGTTTAAAAGTTATAAATTAGCATTAATTAGTAAAACATCAGGTATTTTTTTAATATTTTGCTCTACTTAAGTGTATTGGCTAACTCCATGAATATAGGTACTTAATATGTTCTGAATACAAACGATTGTCATGTAAAGCAAGAGCAACAGCCTCGATTAGGGGAAGCATAACTGATATTGCAGTTACTGCTCTTCACAACCACCCTCCTGACCATCAAGCCATTAGAAAAGGAGAGTTCATCGCGAACATTAAGAAGTGGATAATCCATAAAAGAGGAAAATTGCCACTGAGGGAGATATTTAACTCCGTGGCTAAATTGTAAGTACATGCTTGTTTTTCTACAAATTATTGTGACTATTTTTTGGCGTAAATTAGAAGTGTATACAGAGTTATTAAAAATAAGTGGTCTATCCTTATCAATAAATCTTTACATTAAAATAACATTTCAGTTAGTTAAGTAGGCCTTTTTAGGTTTGTTTGATTTGTTGTGACTTTCTAAGTACAACCATATATTATTCGATTATATATAGCTATTGTTTGCTTAAATTTTATTTTAAAATGTAGAATGCTGTGATCTAGCGAAAACGATTATTTTGATGATGCATTAAAACACAGTTCAAAAAAAATTGACAATTTTTAGTGTTTAAGTTTAAACAATATCTTGTGAGCCATTATATACATATATTCTCTGTTGTTGCACTCAGATTGTAATAAATAAATCAAAATAAACATATACGGGGTGACCCCCGATTGTTTTGAGGATATGAAAAACTACAAAAATGTTTGTTGTTCATAAAACTCAAAAATTACTTCATTTTTGAAATTTACTGTACGGGTGTTCAAGAAAATTTCAAAAAACTTATAGTAAAGTATTTTTATTTTCAAAGATAGGCAGAAAATACTAAAGAACGTTATTAAGGATTAAGTTTTACATCCAAGTGAGAAATCATAGCTGAGTATTCAAAATTTAACTTTTTCTTAAATTATTTGATTATATGAACACTAAATTTGCAAAATGAATTATTTTTCTAGTTTAATAAAGTCCAATAAATAAATTTTAAATATTTTAAAACTTAATATGCAAATTCAGATAGTTTAAAAAATTGAAGAGTGAAGTACCTTATTAAAAAAAAAACGCAGAAAAATATTTTCTAAAATTCTTTGATTTTATGTACAAGGTATTTAGATATATTTTGAGATCCACTTGACACTGTTTATTATTCAAGCTGAACGAAAATGTTGAATATAAAAGTTATTAGGTTTTACCTGAACATCAGAATCTGCCGACAAAATAAACAAGAAAGAATTGGAAAGTAAAAAATTTAGCACCAACTTTGTTATTTTAAGTGGACCACTCTGTATACAAATATTTCAATAAATGGGCATCTTCTTGCTGATTATGAAAGTGCGAGATTTGATACCTTTAAGGTTTTAAAGGCAGCTGAGAAAATTGACAAAAACCCTGCCATAAGGAAGGGCAATGTGGCTTTCCAAATATAATATGAGGTTGCGATGGTTCCTGAGATGAGTTAAACTTTTGGGAGCCAAAAACGCGAAATGTCAATTTCAGTATATATTTTGATAAGATATAAAGGTGTACAGGAAAGATACATCCTTACCATAATTAAAGAGCATTAAATTCTGCGATTCGAAATTCCAAATGAAAAATGTAACTTACAAAAGTGTTAGAGCACCAAATTCAGCGTTTAGGGAGCACCTAATTTCAATAATTGATTTAATTTGCTCATTCCTACACAAAGATTCTCCCAGAAAACCAAAAGTAGTGGCAGCGCTCAGCTTCCGCTAAGTAGCTCTTGTGCAGTCTTATATGGGAAATCAAATTTCTATAAGCCAGAAAACTAAATATAATAGCAAATCCATTTTATCATTTATATATCTACTTACTCAGTATTGTCAATATGGCATCTAATTATATTAAAAAGTGGAAAGTAAATGGGTAGTTTTTAAGTATCTGATAGGTGTTTCCTTTTGCTCATTTAATCTTCTCCGTCGCCACTCTCAAAATACGGTGCCACATTAGTGAGATTTGTCAAAATCTATATATTATATTTGGGCAAAGACCAACTTTCTGGCTTTGTTTCCCTATACAAATGGATAATTTCAAACCCAGCAATTTTTCTCCACTTTTTGAGTACTTCGAACATTAACAAGACAAGAAGGGGCACAGACCGTCGGGACTTTTATGTTGTGCTTACAAAAACGCACCGATGAATCCGAGAAATGCATACAACAGTGCAGGTGCCTAATGCTTTTACGAGGTTGATGCAAACCGCTAGCGATTAAAAAGAAAGGTTCACTTACCGGGGTGATTTAAAAACGAGTTTAAAGATATCTATCCATAATTTTTATTGTAAGCTATTTTGCTTTATATAGATTAAAAGAAAAATGGAGAAATGTCAAATTGTTTACTTAATAGATTTTAATATGATTATAAAAAGTAATGTTTGTAAAAATTACGTAAAAAAGGAAATTAATTGTTGAAAATTTTAATCCAAGATGGCGGCTTAATAAAGTATTTAAAAATTCAGCCTAAAAAAATTGTGGTATAGAGATAAACTAGTAAACCTGGCCTAGACGGCCAAATAAAATATTTGTAATTGTGAAAAAAATCACCTTAGGTTTTACCTATTTTGAGGTTTTAGCGTCCCTAGATACCAAAAAATATGTTTCATCAATTCCGTCGGTCCGTCTGTCAATTTGTCTGTCGGTCTGTCACTTCGCGACATCAGACTAACTTCCATTTTAGGCAAAAATTAAGAGTCATATGGGGATGACCTGGTAATATTTTGGTGAAAATCCAATATGCCGGAACAAGATGGAGGACTAGTGAAACGTTAAAAAAACCATTACTAAAAAACTAATTATTCAATTTCCTCAAATTTTGCAAAAAAATCAAGTTACGAATAAACTGGTAACATTTTGGTATGAATAAAATATAGCAAAACAAAATGGTGGCCTAATAAAATATTTAAAAAATCGGCCTGAAAAAACTACTTATTAGATTAATGTCAAATTTTGTGCAAGCAATAAATGTGATGTACAGATAAACTGGTAAAGTTGTGGCACGAATTCAAGATGGTGCAACAAAATGGCGGCCAGTAATTTTGTTAAAATTCAATTCACATTAAATTTTATAGAAAAATTAAATATGATATAAGGATAAACCTCGATATAAACTGGCAGAATTCAACATGACGTAACAAAATGCCGGTGTTTGTCAATGTAAAAGGTACTTACTAAATTTATTTTTAATTATGCCCAAAAATCGAGTGTGGCATAGGTAGGAACTAGTAAAATATTGATAGGAATCCAATATGATGAAAAAAAAATGGCACCCAATGAAAATGTGTAAAAGGTAGTAATGATTATTATACTGAACTAAATTGGGCCAGTCTTCACTATTCCTAATAAAAGAAAAGATTCATAACGAGGGAAGTTCCTGTTAAAGAAAATTTACCTATTTTTTTAGCCAGTAATGTAAACACTACAGCATTGCCGTCCGTACATGAAAGATTTATATAGTCGCATGCAAACACTTTTAAAGAACTATTTTTGTCATTGTACATAGATATTTTTATATTCTTCGATTATATCAGGAGTTACATTAACCAAAACTTTATTAATATCTTGGCTACATTTTGCACCTTCAACCTCATTAAGATATTTTTGAGTAAATAATTTCTTGAATGCCTTACAAAATTGTATTGAAGTTGGATTTCTCGAATTTTCGCCACAATTTCTTATCAGGACAAAAAAAAATCGAGGCAATCCTGATTAAGGTTTCTTGTAAAAAAAATGAATAATTTTTGCGTTTTAAAGTTTCACATAAAGATAGAACGGTGTTAATCCTTAATTTTCCAGCCATTTACCAAACACAAAACACTAAGTAAATTGGTAAATGCTTATTTTAATTTACAAAAAATTAGTTTCACGCCGCGCTCCGGCAAATATAAATACAATTGGTATATATTAACGTTTGGTGGTATATTTTAATACTTTATTATACGACGGATAACCGGTTTATGCATCTCGCCCGGCAGCGACTTCCAGGGCTCGAAAAAGCATAGCATCCGATATTCCAGTGAGATAAGCATATCAAGGGAGGAGCTTCGAGTGCTCTTTCTTTTCTTGTTAATGTTCGGTGATTTTATTTATGGATAGGCGATAGGTGTTCTTACCTATCGATATATTTCCGATAAAATCATTGAAGAGAAAAAAATCCTCACAATCCATATGGCGCATAGTTTGCTGGTAAATATAGTAAATATTTAATTCGTTTATACGTGACTATCAATGTTCTCGGCTACCTATCGATATCATCAGTTACCTATCGACATCATTGCTTACCTATCGGCACTCATCGATAACTATCGATATTCCGATATTTTTTAATTTACCTATTGTTATTCAATATGTCGTTGACCTATTGATAAGATGCTCATCCTTACTCTGGAGCCATACGACGGTTACTCATTACTTAGGGAGTACTCGGATGAATGGTGGCGGGACCCCGGCGAGTCTTCAGATGACTCTGAAATAATTACCCCTGTACAAAGCAGGCTTGTGACTTTAGGTTATAAGAAAAACCCTCTATAATCCAATTCAGGTGTTCAAGTATCTTTTAAACACCGTGAACGAATTTCTTAATACGGAAAACTTAAGATAATTTAAACTACTTATGAAGCCGATTCCGAGGCTTTACATGATGACAAAAACACCAAAAATTGCCTTATGAACTAGTCAGCCGACGTCGCTCTACCTTGCGTCAAATGTATTGCGATAGCACATTCGAATTAAATATAAAACATAATTAGTAGTCGAAATCCTAGTTAATTGTCACCAGTATCGCTTGAGTCAACGGATTTTAGTACACCTATCGAAACTTTTAGCTATCCCTACAAAGTTAACTCTGACGCCTCAGAATTCAGAACACCTTAATTGATTGGACTTTCTACTTAAGATTTTCTACAAGGCAAAGTATTACTACTATCAGAGTGTCGTGTTCGACCCCATTTAAACAGTACTAATTTTCCCCAAATTACCACCAATGATCATGTCATTTAGAAGGGCTCAGCTTCGAAGCTAGAAGGGAGATTACTGCAAATGAAAGAAAGCTAGATAGGGCATGCGAGAGGGGAAAGTGAGATAAAAGGAGCAGGCCAGGCGACCCCTAAAAGAGGTCTAGGCACTTTATAGAATGTCTGGACAAGAAGGCCACGACCAGGCAACTTCTTTATCGAATTCGCAGGAGTTCTGTAATTCTAGTGTCCACTCGAAATCACGACAAATACCCCTCAGGAACTGAAGCAAAAATTTACATTTCTTCACGTAAGACCAACTCATTATTAAATTTAAATAAATTCAATTAGTGAATTATTCTTAATGTTGAATTATTAGTTTAAAAAATAAATGGGATTCAATTTATATATAAGGCCACACTTTTCGATATAACTATATCAAACACGGAGGTCCTATCCTTGATAAAACGTAGAGAACCAAATTGGGCGATCAAATTGTATAGAAATTCGATTCCCCAGACGAGTGTGGCTGATTTTGGTTTCAAACGTCATCAGATTGCAGAAGAACTACTTAACGGAAAATGAGCCCTTTGTAATCTATTGCATAAATCTCCAAACATGTCACATTTTCTAAATATAGCATTCAAGTCGTTCATAGAATCAAAGATTTTTAGAAAAAATAAAACTTTGATTGGTGTGGTGGGCTTTCATAAGTAAATATAAAAATAAATCATAAATAACGTTTCTTAATTTTCTGTGCATCTTTAAGAATAAAGGTAGTTTACTCCCGAGTTAAAAACAAAAAAAATTGAAAATTCGAACTGTACATTAAATTTCAAAAATAAAGTAAATTTTGGGAGTTTTAAGGAAAGCAAACCTTTTTATAGAGTTTTTTTTCGTAAATCCAACCGAGTGGGTTTTTCTCGTAACCCACAATTATAAAGTTTCTTACTATGGTTAAAGCAATCGGGAGATTGTTTTGAGGATTGTAGAATGTACCGTTTAAAATCATTAATGCTATAGTTTTGTTGACAAAGAATATTTAATATGTTTATTGATTGTTGATTTCCTTTTCCAAAAATGCTCTTTAAAACCATTATTAAAAAAAATTGGACGAAACTATTTCATAATAAAAAATGTCTTATTTGATATTCCACCTTGTATAGATGTAAATTTATATTAATCTTTCAACGGAAATGATAACACATACTTCATATTGCCTTAAAATTTGGCATCTAGTTTGTATGGTTTGACTGCGTTATACTTATCGGAGTCTTAGTGTTCAAGTTTAGTATTTTAAATAGAATACCCTGCATATATTAAGAAAATTTGATTTTTCGTAAAATTCTAGTAACACACACATCTATCATACACTATAGGTTAGGTTAGGTTAAGAGTGAGAGAGATATATCGATTCTCTACTGGGACTATTTGATCTATTGTGGCTAACCATCGCCATACCTTCTAGCTACCACGTTTTTTAAGAAAATGTAATTATAAATTTTGCCGTTTCAGCATAAACTAAAAAGGATATAAAAAAAGCAGCTTAAAAACGTGTTTTTTTTAATCTCTGGAACGATCGTTGCTGTTTCGAAACGGCTACAGCTAGACAGATTAACTTTGGTATGTTTTTAGTAGACGTCCGGGGGTATATAACGATTGACAGCAAGGATTCCGAATGCCAAACGCTAACACGACAAACTCAAAACTACGCGAAAAAACCATTTTCAGGAAAACTATCGGATACGCCTACGAAACTTTTCAGAATTGTGTCTCGCTGTGGGATCTAGGTCTATATTGTTTTTACATGCCATCGCCGCATGTCGAACTTTATTTGGGGAAAAAAATTAACGGAGTTACTTCGGACCATTCGGATGGTTTATCTTTATAGGTACCTATAAAGAAAGCTCTCGATGAGGAATTTAGGAAAAACAAAAATCCTAAATGGGGTTCTGTTTCGAAAATCTCATCGTAATATCGTTCGAAAAGTCGAAAAAAAAAGTGTTTATCTAAAATTTCCGTTTCTACGTTTCTTTTCATACGGGGAACAAAATCTTGAAACTTTTTTTTTATTTTCTTAGTTTTAACCTATTTCCTTCATTTGTCGGTTACTATCTCTGGACCTGTAACTGCTAGGCCGATCAGACTTTGGTACAATATTGGTTCATGTTTTGACTTAAACCGTTAAAAATATCGGAAGCTTAAACGGTTTCAGAGATACGATTTTTTTTAACAACCGCAACTTGCCATACTATTTAATTGGCTTTCACACCCGTACTTAACGTTTTCCGATAAGTCTTCGAAAAATTCGTGAAACAAGTGTTTTTTTCCATGTTAGTAGCATTTGTTGGTTAATTGTTATGGAAATATGGTATGCCTTGGATGGTCTGTCTGTAACAAGGGGGTCAGTATACAAGGAAACTTTTTCTATTAACGTACCCGAGCCGAAATTTTCTGAATTTGCTTATAACTTACGAAATTTGACTGATTCAAGCCAGAAACGGATTGAAACATACAAATGAAGAATTTACAAATCCTATTAGCTTTTAGACGATATTTTTAAATCCTTTGTATATAAAATCTCGTTATAAATAGGTTTTAATTTTCAATCATTTACATTGTTTATATGGAGTAGGGCGTTCGCGAACGATCAATATCGAATATCTTTGTTTTCAATTTATTTTTATATATTTTGTATTTGCTACTCGTCAGCTAAAGGAAGTATGTGAAATAGTGTATATAAACTATTGATGAAACGATTGTTTTATACGATTACGATTGCCATTACGGTTAGAAACCTAATAATCGTAACGATTACGATTATCAGGTAAGGACGTAAAAATATTTATCTTTTAATAAAGTAGCAAAAAGCAAAAAGCAAAATGTAAATAAAATAGTTAAATTAATAAAAAACATTGGTGTTGATTTGATGCATACATTCTTATAATATATAACAATGGGAACATATACAAAAACCACAAAAATCCTACAAGAAAACTAGATGCTAGATAACAAAAATTAGCTGATGTTTTGTTTTTAATATTAAAAATTAAGAGAAACTCAATTTGTATTAACGAAAAAAAATTAAGATTTCGGTTTCTTTTACGAGTTTAAATATTCCCTCGCGTCGAAAAGGGCATTCCCGATTGAACAGAAGATGGTTTGGAAGATACAGACCATTATTTAAAAACATTTAATAAGTGGCTTAAATTAGGAGACCTTTAAATATCTTTCAATTTAATCTTTAAAACTGGTAACTAAAAACAAGAGAAGGTGCTGGTATGAGAAACAGTAACCTGAGATTCATCTCTGAAAGTAATTCAATTGAAATGGGAAAGCCCATAAAATTTCACTGACCTGATAATTTCGATAGTGGTACGTGCGTACATTGTAAGGCCACTAATTAATTCTTGGCAATCATCCTATTGTAGAAGCTACGGTTGCTGGCGCTATTAGCCGAACCTCTGCCACTAGTTTTTTAGGGTCTATTTCTAAGGCGGATAAAAAGTTTGTTTTTATTTGTATTTTTAGCAGTACTTTGGCATCTAAACACTCGCGCTTTATAATGGGGATCGAGAAAAGCAGCCAAAATAATTTTCATTTTCTTCGAGGTCATTAAACCTCTGAGCCAAGTGTTCTTTCAAATTATCAACAATTTCCAGACTCTTTCTTTACCCACATTTTTGTCCAATATAATTGCATCCGCTAAGATAACTTTGTGCTCAGTGCCTTGTAATATCGTGATAGATCATATTGTGCACGACCGGGGGAGCACCAGAAGCACTCTAATTGTGGATGCAAATAAAATACAACGAATCGTAAAATAATCGTATAGGTAGTCGACGATTACGATTAATTCTATCATTTTGATAATCGGCGATTAATTTTTATCGTAATCGTTTGATCACCAATTTAAATGAAAACCGTTTGAGTTCCTTTCTTTTTATATTTTGGAGTGATACAAACACCAGAGTTTTTTGTCACAATACTTTAAACGGCAAGACAAGAATGCTAAAACTTATACGTAGTAGGTTTTACAATAAAAAGGTACAGTAATTGCCAAAAGATCTAATTTTTAATTAAGGCTAGCTTGCATTTATTAGGAGTTCCATGGTTAATGATTTTTGTGGTTATTGTAGGATTGTCAAGTCGTAAGAATCTTTTTTATAATTGCTTTGGTTTTACAAGAAGCGCCATTTTGTATATCTTGCCCTGGTGGTGAAAGGCAGCTCTTTCTTACTAACCACCGAGTCGATCGCATATCGTTCAAAACAATCTTTGTTAAACTTGATAATCAAAAGTAGGGACATCTCTGATTTATACTAAGCTAATTGCCGGTTGCACAAAACTTTTAATCACGTAATAAATTTAACTGACGTTTAGAATGATTTTTAACGTTGACACTCGTATGTGGTCTGTCATATTCTCCGCGGTCTGATTAGTTAGTGCTTAGTTAAATGCTCCAGTCTTACATTTAATGCTACATCTTTTTGGGTTTTAGTCTAAAGCATAGGTACTAATAATACATTTTTCTAAATATTTATTTTATCTAAATAAGGCCTACCAACTCATCTAAAACTTTTGGTAATTACTGCTGTTTAATTGAATTTCATTTTTTGAAGTGTTCTTATATGATTTCTGACCACATCATTTGGGGGCTGTGTCTCAAGACATGATGAGCTGCTCTGGACTTCTTTTCGTTACGTATGTTTTCCACGTTGTTTTATTCTTACTTCCAAGTGGTCTTTGTCTCACGAATATATGAGCTACTACACTTTAGGAGATCTCTGAGAGAGGTATTGGAATTTATATTGTCATGTTCATTTAAATTTCTTGGAAAAGCGCTTAATCAAGGGCTATTAAGTATAGGTTTTCCTCGCTTAGTTATGTTTTTCATTGCTTAAAAATTCGGACGAGAGTAGTTCTACAGGGTATCCATTATTCGTCAGGTCTTGATGTTTCTTTTTTTTATCTTTTTTCGAGAGAGCCATGTCTGAAGGCGCTTGTCGGTTTGTTAAATTAGTACAACAGAAACGATAGTTGTTTTTTTTTCTATCGTGAATTTGTAGCAGATGCCTAAAAGAATTCCTTGTTCTTTCCACCTCAAATTTTAGGCCACCTACAGATTTTAATCTGAGCCTCAGTTTCTTCATATCAATTTTTATTTTTTATTACGTTAACTCATAGTCAGGTTCAAACGATTTGCGGACTGGTCCTCTCCTAGCGTATTTTTTGACTACCTGCAGGAATTCTCTTAATGGTACGTTGGTATATAGTCCTTTCCCTTGAAGCTATCCTGCTGCTCTTCTGGTTTTGAATTCCCAACTTAACAATGGATCTACTAGAACTAAACTGTTGGGTTGTAGCTTCCAGAAAATGATATGGCATATTCTTCAACCAGGACGACATGCTAATAATAATTGGCTATTTTCTCCCTCGGTTAACGGCGAATATTTGCATGCAATGGTTCAAGGTTAAAAATTGACAATGTCAATAGGAAAGCGTATCTTAAACGAATACGAATTCTATGATTTGGAATGGAAACGTTCAGCAATTACAGGCATTTCTTTCACACAAACTAGTGCATCCAATTGACGATTAGGAACACAATAAATTACCGTTTCTGCAACAACAGGCGGCTTCAGACATAAATATCGTCCACAGGACAGTATCTGAAATATTTATTTAATCATTCTAACTGTATAAAATAAGGCATCTTAAGAATACTTTCCAATCGATTATTAAGTGTATTTGCAACTCCAAAGGTTCTCTCAAATAAGAGATAAATAATATCAAAGGTGACTTGATGAATGGATTATCTGAAAAACTACGAGGCCGAATTTTGGGGGTACGTTAAAATAGTAAGATAATATAATATTCCTTACCTTAAGAACCTTTCCGAAGAGATTAGTAGAACAGGAGAGCCGTACCACATCAAGAAACTTTTCAGTTTTAATAACTCACTACCTTGTAAAAGGTCAAACCAACCAGCCAAAGTGATAAAACATTTGTTTACAAAATACGTTGTGAGTGTGGTAACTCCTACGTAGGTGAGACGAAAATAATAAATGAAGATCGAAAAACAGATTTCGACAAGTAGTAGGTAGGTAGCAATGCCTGGAGACCCAGCTACAAAATGCCGTGACCAGAGGCAAGCTGATACCTCAGATAATCACTGGAAAAAAAAAACTCAACCCGAAATAATTACCCAAAATCCTGGATAGTTTTAAAAGCTTTCTATAGATATGAGGAATGTTTGGAAACCTTTATTAAATAAGTGTAAGCTTAGACATATAGAGATACAATATTCAACGCTTGACCTGGTCATCTCATGCCTCTATTTTACTCAAAAATTCAAGACAAAGATTATTTTTAACCAGCCAACTAGCGCGATAGAATAAAAATGCACTTCTTAATAAAATGTTTTTAAGAGTATTGTTAACAAAAGTAGGTACTACTAATTGCTACAGAAATTAGACTCGATAAAGTTACGTTAGAGGTGCTTATCCTACAAACAATAAAATTTAATCGAATAAGAATATTTGATTACTTATTAAGGGTAACTGAAACAAGTACTATAAACTGAGTGAATATAATAATTGAAACCCAAAAAAAATTAGCTAAAAAACGAATCAAATGTCACATAGAAAAACTTGGTTAGGAAACAAATATGAAATAGTGACCATTTAAAGTGAAGTTAAAATAGGTAATTTATATCTACTTTTTAATACATATATACACACACACACACTCTGTGTCTTTTTTTTTTAAATCAACTCAAGAAAAACGACATCGTGTGTCGAAACAGCTGTCAAACTGAAATAAAGTAGTGGAAATTACTGAACAAAAATAGTTTGTTTATTTATTATAGTAGTGATAATGAATTTCCATCAAGTAACGGTTAACTCGATAAACTCGACTATAAAATATCGTTATAGAGTATGATGTTTTTTTACTAATATTTTATGAATAATCGATCTTTTACATGCTTTTATTTAAGATACTAAAGCTGAGAGTGGTTGCGGTTAAGCCGGATTTTTCAGTCAGTTGTTGGAATCACCAGAATGGTGATCTGAGTTAACCATAACATGCTCCCAAAATTCAAATCGCTTTGCCACTGATTAAAAACCGACAGGGTAATATTTTCGTTGTCACCAGGTGTATTTTTTCCATTTTTATTTAGTACCATGCACAAAAATTATTATTTTCATCAATGTTTAGAAATTATTTTATATAGTGTAAGTTTTTAAATATCGCCAAAACAGACGATAAATAAAAGCTATTCATCGGTCTGTTACTACTATAATCGATATAATGCTGATGTGCACTGAATTTAATAACGCTCATATGGAGGTGAAATCAAGTTGAATACTTAACTTAAATGAATATTTTTGAATTTTGACTTTTAAGTTTTCAGGTAAAGATGAATATAAATTAGGAAACAAAAATTAATTAAGTTTTCTTAACCTAGAAATATCAGATGATCGATCGGTTCCATTGACCCAAAAAAATTAATGAATGTGATGAGCAATTTGATGAAAACTCATCCATGAAATTTATCGAATGAAATTTTCTGCGGTTTAAAAACGCTTTAATGAATTTTCAGTCAATTCGCTTTATTGTTGGTGAATTTAAAAACTTGCCTATGGGATGGTTAAAAAAAATATCTATATTTTGCAAAAGTGGCCTACCTTTGCTTACATTTTTAACAGTTTCGGGTGGAACTTTGTTTTGGACTGTCTCATTTTGTTTACTTATTAGAGTGATTTCGTATATAAATCCATTTCGTTGAAAATCTGTTATTTTGCTGCTAATTTTGTTGTTTTTATTTTCTTACAGATACCCCGATATGGTAACATTTTACTCATATAAGAGCTTGGCACCCTCAATGCGAAGATGGAGGCAACTGACCAGGGACGCAGTTTAAAACAATATATTTTCTTGTACGTTTAAAGTAAATAAATCACTATGTTTAATTATTATTTTACCTGTTTTCAGTTCCTTCCCATGTTAATAATTGTTTTTAAGTGATTTTGCTTTTGATAGATCACATTATTAAAGAAGATTGTATCCATATAGAGGCTAGGAAAAAGACCAAGAGATTAACCAGTAATGTACAGTTTGTGGCTGGCGGCTTCGTATACCATAATAACGTTATACATGGCACTCCACCTTTACGGTAAATAATAATTACTCTATGTAAGAAATTTTAAGAATGTTATTCAATACATTCTAAATATACGTACATCGCGAAAGCAAAACCAGTTCGAACAATTCCATTCAAGTCGATTCATTAAACATTTTTGATAAACACGATTAGCGTATTAGCTGCATTATTTACCGTTTTCATGAGATGGCGTATAATAATACCATCTTTAACTTTTTTGTTTTTGACATTAGAAAAAATGTCGAATATAAAAATTTTACAGTTCATTCCAAACTATTGCATTACATATTTTCTTATATATAGAGTGTTGCATAAAGAGGTAACAGGTCACGTTATATTTTTTTAAATGGAACATCGTATTTTTGGATTATACCGAACATTCTAGATATTTTGTGTAACTATTCAGTCAATCAAGTTTTTAAATTACATTTGTCAGATATTTTATCGAGTTGCCAAAAAAGAAATTTGTTTCTTATTCTAAACACAACAAATAACCTGAATATATTTATAAAAAACTGTTGGATTTGTGGTGTTTCAAAATTGGTTCACTAAACATTTTGATTATTAATTATCCAAGTCGTTGAAGCATCCAGAATAATCTTTATAATAAATGGCTTACAGTCAATTTTTGTGAAAATTTGATTTGTTGTAGTTTCAACCTCCATTGAAAAAACCTTTCTGGCCACAACAGAGAATACTTCTCTGTATACAGCGTCAGATTTTTAAGTTGGACTTAATAATTATGTTGTTTCAAAATTGATTGTACTAAACATTTTGTTATTCAATTAATCTGAGTCGTTTAAGGATCCCGAATAATCTATAATAAATAATTTGAAAAAATTTGACCTGTTAGAAATGTTTTCCAGCACTTAATACGCCTTCAAATAAGTCAGTTAAGTGCTTCGACTATCTTTGATTAGACATGATTGCATGTTTTAATAAAAACTTTTATAAAAATAGAAATCCGACTTTAAAAAAAGTACTATAAAGTAAAATATAGTATTTAATTAATTACTTAACTACAAAAAGGCACTTACTATCTAGTTTATATATCTCGGGTGACACAGGAGACAGGGTATAAGCCGCCATATTTTTTAGTTTTAAAGTATCAGTTTGAAATTTGAGACATTTCTATAACTCCATAAAAGGGAAATTTTCTATGAAAAAACAATTAAAAGTAACTTCCGGTTTTACCTACTTTTTTATTTTAAATAGAACCCTGTGTATTTTTAAAAACTGTCGTATTCAGCTTAAAATTAGCTTTTTAAAGATATATTACAAGTTAACTTTTGTTTTCAAAATGGCGGTTGGACAGAAATTTTTTGAAAATTCCGAATTGTCCCGGTATAACAAAAACAGTTTTGATTTTTAAAAACACTTGTTATAAGCAGTCCAAAATAAACTTATTTCTTTATTTTTGAGAGCACTTCGATTTAAAAAAAGTTTTTTAAGATGGCGATATGCCAGCCATTTTTGACAAATTAGGTTAAATAAAGGTTAACATTTGATACATTTTTTAAAAAGATAATTTTACGATGAAAATGATTGTGAAAAAAAATTATACAAGGTGTCATTAAAAATATTGGAGTATATTGCACTCTCTGTAAAAGAAGTGAAAAAAAAAAAAGTAAAATTCTGTTACCCAATGAGATTTTTAAATTGTAATGTTCTAAAAAATTAAAAATAAGCTTATTTTGAACTGTTTAAAACAAGTATTTTGTAAAAATGATTGCATTTTTTTATAAAGCGGTAATGTTGAACTTTCATGCCGCCATTTCGAAAACAAAAGTTAACTTGCGATATATTGTTGAAAAGTTTATTTAAAATAAAAGTAGGGGTCACTTCAAACAGTACCTTAATTGTTTTTTTTTTCATAGAAAATTTGCGTCTTATGGAGTTATATAAATGTCTCATATTGATATTTTTAAAACTAAAAAGATCGCGGCCTGTACCCTGCCTCCGGTGTGACCCGGTATACCACGAGTATAATGTCTATTTACTGTCTTTATTAGTTTAACCCCGATTTCAAAAATGAACATTTTCAAGATGGAATAAAATATTTATTTTACTTTTTAGCATTTTCTTAAGTCTTGAATTTTTAAAATTCTTATTTCATCCTTTTTAATTCTATTTATAAAAAGTGTGTTTGCAAATGTCGCTTTAAAGTTTTCGAAGCCTTAACCTAAGTTAAAATTTTAGACGTCCCTTATAAAATAAACAAATAGCTGCTGGGCTCATTGAATTTGAAATTTTATCAGAATCACGGTACTGATCTTATATAAATAGCGTCATCATATACGTTTATAGAAATCCAGCAGTATACATTGACAAAAAATAAAAATTATTAGTGCGTTTAAAAACTTCAAAAACCATATGAAACAGAATAATACTCACTTATCCTCCATCACCACACTTATCCTCCATCACCGCACTTATCCTCCATCACCACCGCTATACACTTACTCATTGACACAAGAAGTTGTTTGTGGCAAAAATAAAGGCATCTTATAATTTCAACATTTATTAAGATTTATAGTAATCGGAATAACTTGTCGAAAAAATAGATTTCTTCCTAGGAGGGGATATATCTCAGAGTATGGCGAAATTATTTTTTTGTTAATTATACTTCATACACCAAATGTCAACGCAGTATATTAAAACATCTCAAAATTTATGGCGCCACTTCGTCATTTTAATTTTTTTTTCAATATGCTTGTTATGAGAGTTATGTTATGAGTTATACCTACACTCCGGCAGTCCCCTGAATTCTTCCTAAAAATTGCATGCAGCATGATTCAACCATCCCGGTGTATATACATAAAAAATATATAGGGTCGAATTTTCAAGTTTGTTAAAAATACATACAACAGGGTGTACAGTAGAGATTACAATCCCGAAGCAAATCGACAATTTTGGGATCTCATATAAACTCGGGATACTGGAATTCATTTCGGGGTCTCGTATAAACCCGGGATTCATTTCGGGATTGGATTGTAAATAAAGTAAATGCCATTTAAATTAAAAACTAAAAGAATCGAAAAAAAGTTAAATAAAAATATAGGGTAATAATTTAAAATATTAGTGTTTAAAAAAATAACGTAAAAACACAATTCCGTCAAGACTGTCCATCCCTTAAACGAGAACGAAACTCTGTCAGGATTTGGAGAAACACCTTTTGGCTTCAACGATAAAATTGTTGGTGGAATTGCGTTTAAAAATTCATAAACACATTGTAGGTTAATAACTTGAGTTCCTCCACTTTCAAACAAATTCATTTCTTAGGAAATGGGTATCCTCAAATGTTTTTATAAAAAAAAAGCTAAGTTCAAACGTTTCTTTAAAAGTGTTAGGTTTTGCAGGTCATTCTTTCTAAGCCTTGCTATTAGATTTTTAAACTCAATCATTAGTACCACTTTCTCAGTTTTTAAAGGGTCGCTGTCATCGTGAATCCAGCTTGAGTCGTTTAAATACTGATTTAGGTTGAACAAGATAGTCCTACGCTGTAGAATATTAGATTTCAAAAATAATTTTCAAATGTTCTTCCCCAAAAGAATTGACTTTTTTAATTTCCTGTAGCATGTAGCAAAGGAATATCTGTTAGGTTCTTGTTTCGACGACAAAGACTTTCCACAGTTACTTTGATCGGTTATGGGGGATAGAAGGATTGCGTAAATCAATGCCTTCATAATGCAGTCTTTCAAGCTGTTAAAGTGTTCTAACATCTAACATTATTTAGCAGCCTTTTGGCTACTCCATCTTCTTTTGCAGTCAAGTTGAAATTTAAGTTCTTTGCCGTGTTCTTTGATGATATATTTTTGAAGAATTTCGTTTGTTGTCTGGCCAGTTTAACTTTTGAAACGACCGAAAATATATTTTAATTTTAAGAGAGAACCTTTTCAGAAACATTTTGTAAAAATTCCAAGCCGTTCTTCTTCATCTTCACTATTGATTTCATCACTTTCATCTGATTCTGATCGCATGATATTTATATCATCCTTAATATGTTGCTTATTTTTATAGAGAATATCTACTACTGTCAATTCAATTCCATGCACTAAGTATAATTGGTGATAACGTGCAAATATTTTTACCATTGTGCTTGAGCCATCTGTCACAATGCAGACAATATTATTGTTTCAAGACAAAATTTGCGAACTTATGGTAACTGCCGATTTTGGAAGGGACAGCTATTTGATGTAAACAAATATACCAAATCTTTTGACGTCACAAATCTTGGAAAGAGGAATGCCATTCAATGCCATCATACGTGCTAAAAGGGGCACCATAAGAATTTTCATTAAAAAAAAAAATCAGTCAGCCTTTTTTTTTCAGGCACTACTGCTGCACATCTACCCTCTTTGGATGTACCTTCACCTCCTTCCATTAATTCACTGCGATTAATTTTTAAAAATGTTTCACTATTTTAAATACATGTGTTGGTAGACCCTTGGTCGAACCTTCTTTTGTTTGTAAAACTGCAGGACATGTTTTTTTTTACATTTTTCGGTCTCGCAACCATCAGATTCAACTAAGAAGTAAAACCGAACCGATGTTTTATCTTTCTCTTATGTGGGACATACTTTACTTTTGGTTTGAACATTTTTTCCAAGGGCCTTAAAAAGTTATTTTAAAATTCCTTTGCCCTTCGTTAATATGTCTTTTGATTTGGCATTAGACACACTTAAAGTGAGAATATTCCGGTGCAGTGATTCAGTTACAATAACTTTAAAAATATATGGAAGTTTATAATAAAGTAAAAATTTGTCTCAGATAAAATCTGTATAGCTTATTAATATATACAACTATAATATAAAGTCAGGAATGTATAAAATAACTATTTTATTGCTTTCATATATAATTAAAATGAACAACATGTAAAGTCTAAACGATAAACCTGCTATTCAATTTTAAAATCAATATACTAAAAAACTGACCATTATTACCCATTTTAACGCTGTTCGCACTGGTAAGAGATCGTAGCAGCACAAAAGATTTCGAATAAAAACAGTTAATCAATGAAATAAAACTAAAAAACGCGACTCGATGTATTGTATCGGTGCTTCACCGGCAAATCACAGGGAACTACGGCTTTTCTTCGAAGTACACACGCTAAGCTCAACAACCGTTTAGTTGGCTTTGGCTACGTTTACTCAGCAATTATTTTATTTTGTTGGTTATTTCGACAAGCGCAGTTTCCAAGATTTTTTATATAATTCCCAGAATCAAAAGAAACTGGAGTTAAGAACTACGACGGGATCCAGGGATTGGAATCCTTAGTGTCAATTTAGTCTCATAAAGTATGGGGCAATAAAGCCTGGACCTCGTTGCAAATCCCGTAAACGTTAACGTAAAAACTAACCAACAAAAACGAAAGTTAAACAGGAAGTATTTAACAGCCACATGACTGCGCAAATCGGAGACTTCGTGATTTCGCTTTCGAGCTATTTTTGAAGAGCCTGGCAAAATTACTCACTGCAACGGCAGACTTGGGATGGTTTTCTAAAACTTCTAAATTATCCTCATGGCTTGATATGTTTTGACGGACACTTGCCGGTTTTCTTCTCAAAAAACTGAGTTTCCTGTCATTTCATGTTAACGTTGTATACTGAACGTTTCTGGGACGAAAGCCTTTACATCAGCTTTTACTCAAACCGCTCCGAATTAAATGAACATCAGGGCTTTCTGCTGTACAGTTAACTTTGGCATTTTAATTTTTTTTAAGAAACTTACATGAATGCATGTATCATATTTGCTTGACATTTAAACAATGCGATAGGTGACTAAAGCGTATTTTACACAGGAAAATGAGCCCCAAATTTTGTGATCGTAAATGTCCTGGTCATTTTTGTTATATATTTGACCGCATATAAAGCGCAACTAGTATTTTAATCCTGGAAAAATAATCCTACGAGATTTTTTTAGATCTTTGTGTGCGATGCTTAATTAAAAAACTACTTAGCCGATAAAATTTTGGTAAAAAATTAAGGTTCCCATTTGGATGACCTCGTAACATATTGCACAACAAATCGACGGTCTAGTGAAATGTTAAAAAATTATTACTATAAAAACCATCCAGTTTACCTCAAATTTTGCACAGAATCAAATATTACATAGGAATCAACTGGTAAAATTTCGATATGAAGATGTTAGAATGCTTTAACATGATGGAGAAACAAAATGGCTACTAAAATATTTAAAAATTCGGCCTGAAAAAACTAATCGTTAAATTAATTTCCAATTTTGTGTAAGAATTAATTGATAAACTGGTAAAATTGGGGTACGAATTCAAGATGGTGGAACATATTGGTAGCCAAATACATTTTTTGTATAGTGAAAAAATCTCCCTTTTAGGTTTTACATCTTCACGTTTTAGCCCCCCGTTTGTCTGTCGGTTGGTCTGCCTGTCTATCGTATCAGTTTGCGGCGGCGTAGCGAAAAATCTACTTACCCGCTGGTCTTAAAATTTTAGCTAAAAATTAAGGGTCGTATGGGGGTCGTATTCATTTTTCATATGATGATGACCATTAATTTTTCATACAATGATATTTAGATAAAAATCCGAAATAGCAGAACAAAATGGCAGCTTAGCGAAAAGTTAAAAAAAATATTACCAAGAAACTAATTATCCAGTTTACCTTAAATATTGCATAAAAATCAAGTGTTAACACAGGAATGACCTGGCGCGAATTAAAGATAGCAAAACAAAATGTCAACCTAATAAAATGTTTAAAAAATCATCCTGAAAAACTAATTACTAGGTTAATTTCAAATTTTGTGCAAGCATTAAGTGTGCCAGAGATAAAATGATAAAATTGTGATACGATTTCAAGATGCGAAACAAAATGGCGGCCAAATTAGATGTTTAAAAAATCTACGTAAAAATTCTTATTCAATTGACTTTAAATTTGGCAGAAAAATTAAATATGATAACGATACTACATGGCAATAAAGGCCTTTAGATTGCTGCCTTCTTGCTGAATGTCTCTTAGTTAAATCACTTAAATGCCTGAAGTCTCACTCCCGATTTGGCCCAAGAGTTTTCACCGTTTTACGTACATAAAGCAACTTATTTTCGTAGTATGTTCGTGGAATTGTCTTTTGTAAGTACCGCCTTTATTGTTTTGCCTCTGGTATTATTTCAAGAGAAGGCGTAGGTCGGCCTAATTATTTTATTTTAACTTTATCTTCCAGCGAAAGACGCGGGAAGGGATCAAAAACGACACTGAATTCATTTTTCCCAAAACTTAAAAAAAAGCTTCAATATTGTATTAAAATCAAACCGTTATTACTCAGCTCCAAAGAAAAGCGATCTAGGAATAAAATAATTTCTTTAAGTTCGAACGTTGCCATTTTTAATAATTGCATAAAAAACATCTTGCCATGTGTCAAGTTTCCAAACTATGAAAGATTCATCAATCCAGTGAACGCGGTTTAGTACAAAGTAAACACATTTATATATTATACTATTCCTACGAAAAATCTTTAATTAAAATTCCCCAGTATTAATTTAAAAAACAAATTTGTACTGTAATATTTATGCAAAATACTAGCCAGGGCGGTAACGCTGCACATTCCGTCGTTACTGATTTTCGATATTCTTCGCCTTGCTATATATAGTTCATATAGCGAGCACCATCGTTCATTAAAATCGGCGTTTGTCACTTCAGAGGTCTACGGCAAATCGATATGGAAATCTATAACTGTAATTATTGTGCTGAATTAAATATGGCAAATACTCTTACGTCGCGTCGCCGGATAGGTTTATTACATGGAGAGGAAATTATAAATATTGAATATATTTATCGCGTGGCCTTCATGATAAGTATGACACTCAATGAATAGTTTATTTATTTATTAAATTAGTTACTGTTTTATTAATTCATGTTTAAATGTCACATTATTTAATATTTTACTATGTGTTGCAGCACCTCAGCACACATTCAAAAGCCGCCACCATGTTTTTATTGTAAATTAAAATTTTTAACAATGTAGCAATATCAATCAGTTTTTGATACAGTTTATCACGGATTTTTTACTCACGTGGTTTGTTACGAGATTTGCTTAGCAATTGTTGTTTTTGAAATGAAAATTATTATATTCCGTATTCATAAGATGGTAAGATTACAAATATATTTGAAGTCTACTTCGATTATTAATTGGTGTTACTTACGCGAATCATTAGACGCAAATAAATTATTTGTCATACAATGTTTTTCGATTTTTAAATGAAAATAAAAAAATCTCAAACTAAGATTTCGGCATTGTTCGCTATGTTAACAAGAAAATAATTCCTGAACCACATCTTCGTTCTATTCGGCGATAGCCACAATAACCCCTAATTCTGCATCTAAGTTTAGAAAACGGTTTTGACCTGTAACTAAAGCAAATTACTTTCCGCACTGAGTGCGTTAAATCGCGTAGTTCCAATAAACTGCCGTAATCATGATTAATTTGTTTTCTTACGTCGGCATAAAGTTGTAAGAGTCTCCTCTCAATTCGCCACCCCCAGTATTAATTTAATAAAATGGTTAGATATAAAGTTTTAAGATTTATTACGTAGATTATCAACAAATAGTATTTATGTACACAGGAAAATGTGTAGCATACCCAACATATTTTTTTTAAATTGACACTGTATTACACGTCCATCAAATGAGTGTCTTCATGCTGATTACACATATACTAGGCTTGTCATAAGAAGCAGTGTACGCCCCTCATTGGATGGTCATATAATATATAGGGTGTCCAATTCGAAAATATGTATGTTAGTTAGGTCTGCTACGTCTTTTTCAGTTATACTATATTCATAAATAAAATAATTTTCTGTATATTAAGTAAATAAAATATTCTACATATCCCTACACATTTTTAATTTTTTTTTCTCTTCAAAATAAATCAATATTGGGGTTGGTGCACTATGAGGAAAGATAAGGTACATTCGCTTTAGACATTTCCACAACTCTTAATATTTTACAATCATTTTATTAGTAACTTAACTTTCTGTTAGATATTTATCATGTGCCGAGTTTAGAAAGTCAGGATGTCGTGGTAGAGCAATTCTTCCTTTAGCGGGTGATATAAGATCACTTAAAATGACACAGACCCATAATCATCCTCCTGACATAAATGCAGCGGATAGGGTACAGTTTCTACTAGATTTGAAGAACACTGTACGGACAATGGAATCAGCAACTTTAAAACACGTCTATGAAGTCGTTTCATATAAGTAAGTATATGTTTTCACGTATTTATATTTATTCTCGAAATTGGGGTGTTGAACTAGGTAGGAATTTGGTGGTGTGGTGGATGCTGCTCGATCTTAATAAGGGCTGGTAGTATCGGAAAACACCAAGATAAAAATCCTATTTCTCTAAAATCCCTCAATTCTAAGCGTAAGCTTCGGTAACAATTTCTTTATTTGTTATTTCAGGCGAAAAAGTTATTCTTCATGGACATCTTCTCTGAAAAATGATTAAAAAAAAGAATGCCATTTTTATGTTCAGGGTCCGAAATAAACACAAATATAGAAGAAATATTTTAGAATTCCAGCTTTTAAGACAGCTAAATTAAAGAGCCTGTAAATACAAGTCAAAAATTTCTTAGAAGTTTTTTTTTGATAATAGACTTTTTGAGAAAGTTAATGGTAAATATGTAAACGCATTTTTATACATATTCACCATTAGTTTTCTCAAAAACTAAGTCTATTATCAAAAGCTTTTTTATTTGTATTTGCATTTTTAATTTAGCTGTCTCAAAAGTCGGAATTTCCTTTTTTTTTTTGTTTTGCAAACTTTTTTGTATTTATTTCGTACATTGTATATATATATATATATATATATATATATATATATATATATATATATATATATATATATATATATATATATTTTTTTTTTAAATCAGTCCTATTTTTGAGATAAGCAAACTTTTAAATGAAGAATAACTTCTTCGCCCAAAATCACAGATAAAAAAATTGTCTATATCTTACCCATTTTCGATTTATTGACCATTAAATATTAGAAATAAAAAATATTAGAAAATTTGATTCTCCATTTTTTTTTATTTTACGTACTAGTTTTTTATGGCAATTTTTAGGCAGTAAAACTTATTTTTTTTTAATAAGCAAAACTTTGGAATATAAATTTGTTTTGCTAAAATCAATAGTAAAAGAGTTTTTCATATATTACCTAAATCTACGCACTCGCTGTATACTTCTCTCCGTGTCGTACCAACAAAATTGTAAACAATCAATTGCTGTTTTATGTATTGGTGCTTGGTGATCTCGGTCGTGATTTAATAAGTTAACGAGAGCATAGTAACAATGGGGCAATAAAGCCTGGACCTCGTTGCAAATCCCGTAAACGTTAACGTAAAAACTAACCAACAAAAACGAAAGTTAAACAGGAAGTATTTAACAGCCACATGACTGCGCAAATCGGAGACTTCGTGATTTCGCTTTCGAGCTATTTTTGAAGAGCCTGGCAAAATTACTCACTGCAACGGCAGACTTGGGATGGTTTTCTAAAACTTCTAAATTATCCTCATGGCTTGATATGTTTTGACGGACACTTGCCGGTTTTCTTCTCAAAAACTGAGTTTCCTGTCATTTCATGTTAACGTTGTATACTGAACGTTTCTGGGACGAAAGCCTTTACATCAGCTTTTACTCAAACCGCTCCGAATTAAATGAACATCAGGGCTTTCTGCTGTACAGTTAACTTTGGTATTTTATTTTTTTTTTAAGAAACTTACATGAATGCATGTATCATATTTGCTTGACATTTAAACAATGCGATAGGTGACTAAAGCGTATTTTACACAGGAAAATGAGCCCCAAATTTTGTGATCGTAAATGTCCTGGTCATTTTTGTTATATATTTGACCGCATAACTTATTTTGTAAAATAACTGTAAAACTGTAAAACTTATTTTTTTTTAATAAGCAAAACTTTGGAATATAAATTTGTTTTGCTAAAATCAATAGTAAAAGAGTTTTTCATATATTACCTAAATCTACGCACTCGCTGTATACTTCTCTCCGTGTCGTACCAACAAAAATGTAAACAATCAATTGCTGTTTTACGTATTGGTGCTTGGTGATCTCGGTCGTGATTTAATAAGTTAACGAGAGCATAGTAACGATGGTATATACTTTTATAATCGGTAAAATTTCAGATTAAAAAATTAATTTGGTTGATTAAATTATGTAAACGGAAAATCTAATATTTTCTGTTGATATTTTTCGATTAACATAAATAGAATCTTGGAAGAGACATGTTTACCAGTATCTAGTGGCATTGGTTTGACAATATTAGGCTGTTATGAATATTGAGTACTATTGTCGCAGAGCCCTTATCCGATTTTGCCATTGCTGGTACATTCTCGTAATTATCTTACTTACCTTACTTAAATATAAGTGACATGTAATAACTAATAACTTTACTAATATATAAAAGACTTAGTTGACTGACTCACTGACGTAACTTACACATCACGCTCCAGTTCAAACCGCTTGAGGTAAAAGGCTGAATTTTGACAAACAGGTTGATTTTAGGGTGTAGATGTCCGATAAGAACTCAAATTCCAAGGGTGTGAAACCAACCTTTAAATATTAAAATATTTTTTATTTAAAAAACAGTTTTTCGGAAAAATGCTTGAACACGTGTTTTTTAATTTATTTTTTACATATTTTAGGATTTTTTAAAAATTCATACAGGATGTTCAAAGGGGTGAAAATACCACTTAAATAATAAAAAAATTTTAAATTTAAAAACGTGTTAGTTTTTCGGAAAAACGCTTGAATACGTGTGTTTTGATTTATTTTACATATTTTAGGATTTTTAAAAAATTCATACAATGTATCCAAAGGGGTAAAACCATCCCTTAAATATTATAATATATGTTATTTAAAAAACCGTTAGTTATTCGGAAAACACTTGAACATATGCTTTATATTTTATTCTTTTACATATTTTAAAATTTTTTAAACATTAGGCAGGGTGTCCAAGGTGCTGAACCCCTTTAATATTATATTTTTTATTTAAAAAACAATTAGTTATTCGGAAAAACACTTGAACACGTGCTTTTTATTTTAATTTATTACATATTTTAAGATTTTTTATAAATTCATACAGGGTTTTTGAAAAAATCGTGTCATTGATTAATTTTTGCGATCTTTCTCAAACCGTTTGCCGTAGAAAGCTAAGCTTGTGCATACAGCTTGATTTTAGAGTGCAGAGGTTCGATAAGAAGGGATTCTTCGAAACTCAGTTTTCAAGAGAAACTACCCCTTAAATGTTTATAGTGGAAAGTTGTCAGATTAAAACGTCATCTTGGTTTAAAGAACGAGCTATATTAACTCCAAAAATTGCACAGCAGATGAAATAAATCTAGCTTTATTGAAAAAACTTACTACTCAAAATTAACATACTACTCAATAGATGTCGTTATAGACCAAGAAAATGCAGTTAATTATCCTGTCGAGTCCCTACACTTTCTAAATCCTTCAGGAATCCATCCTCATAAGTTAACTTTAAAAGTGGAGGCACCACTGATGCATATTCGAAATTTAAAACCACCAAAATTGTGTAATGGAACTCGGCTACAGGTTAAAACATTACAAAACAATGTAATAGAGCCTATGATTATTTCTGGTTCTGGTCTGGGAGCAACAGTTTTTATATCACGTATCCCTTCAATTCCGTTAGACTATCTTTTTCAGTTTAAACGTGTACAGTTTTCTTTAAAGCTTTGTTTCGCCATGACAATTAAAGCTCAAGCGCAATCCTTAAGTAGAGCTGGAGTAGACTTGCGCTACGATTGTTTTTCTCATGGTCCACGCTATGTTGCATGCTCTAGAGTAAGTTCGTGTAGTAGCTTGGCTATTTTACAGCCAGAGAATGCAACAACAAACGTGGTTTATAAAGAGGTACTCAAATGATTCGATTTAAGTACCTCTTTACATCCCTTTCATTATAGTCATATACGCGAACGAAGTTGTATATGAAAATAAAAAATAGGAAAAACATCTAAAATGTTACATTTAAATGGGCTTTTTCAGTGCCGCCAGGAAATGCGGCGTTATCTTGGACACGGATATGCGCAAATACAGGTTTCTTTACAAGGGCATTTCTGGGACTGAATGCCTATCTCTTTAATTATTTACCAAAGCATTTTAACTTAATTATGATAAAATCCTTGAATTTTACTCAAAACAAAACAATAATTACATATGTTACTTAAAATTTAAAATTATGAAAAACAAAAGAGAAAAAAATGTACAAAAAGAAGAGCTTTTAAAATAACGGACATTTTCCCGTATGCAAAATTGGCACATTTTCGTTATTCTTCTAATAATGTTCAAAAGAATTATAGCCCTTTGCAAATTTTGGAAAGTTAAGTCGATTGCCGCACGAATCTCCGCTACAGACTGATATCGTGTTCTGTATATTTTATTTTGTATAAAACCCCATAAAAAATCTAAATTCGAAATATCCGGGGATCGAGGGGGCCATCTTACAGATCCGTAGGTACCAATCTTTGAGGGAAGTTATCGTCTAAATATGCCCTTAAAAGCGCAGAGTTGTGGCTCGGGGCACAAGATGGTGAGGAACGGCATTATAAAGTGCCAATGAAACATTTTCTATCAGTTAAGGAGTAATTTCCTCAAGGATTTCTAGGTACAGACGCGCTGCGAGACCTCCTTCAAAAACTCTATAGATTATGCTTTTGCCAAAAATGAAACACGAGATCTCAACACCAAGCCCCTTGTGGTGCTCTATCAAAAATTAAATGATGATTTTCGACGGGCCAGTTTCTTGCAGGCGACTGAAAATTCCTGCCCTTGAAAAATGTGATTCATGGGACGAGATAACGAGTCTGCAAACATATTAATTAGTATGGATTTGTTGTAAATACATTCGGCAAAACAACTTTCGGTGCTCGGCATCGCCGGGGTTTAAATTTTGTACTATGTGGAATTTATATGGGTGATACTTATATTTTTGCTAAATTCTTTGAAGATCAGACTTGGATACACCAGTTGTTTCCTCTTTTTGCTGGCAAGAAGATAACTTCTACATAAATACTAATAATAAAGAGAGAAAAGAAATACTATTATTTCTTTTCTCTCTATCTTGTTTGGTGTATGCTTTAGGA
This sequence comes from Kuschelorhynchus macadamiae, assembly GCA_030620095.1. Classification (NCBI taxonomy): domain Eukaryota; kingdom Metazoa; phylum Arthropoda; class Insecta; order Coleoptera; family Curculionidae; genus Kuschelorhynchus; species Kuschelorhynchus macadamiae. Next base: position 72,213 of record JAUTXW010000923.1, on the reverse strand, counting down.
TGGGGTTGGATAAATGGTCCGTGCTCTACTAAATTTGATTTAAGGCGGGCAAATATGTCTTGGAAAAATTGCCGTCTCTCTGGATATCTAATATGAATAAAAAGGACTAAGATATTATCCTAACCACAGCGTTCAAAATACGTTACCATTGTAAATGTAATTCCGAAACTTTTTGGCGATTTTCATTAGATTGTATGAAACAAACAATAATTTTTGTAGACCTCCATTGTTGTAAAGAAAAGTAAATTAAATATAACCTGTAGTTAAATGGAAAACCAACACAACAAAAATATTTCATTAATAATCAAAAACTGACAAAGCCGCCAAATTTTTGACATTTCACTTAAGCAAATTAGCCATAACCTACTACCTACTAATTGGACACAAAAGGAAAGTTAGAAAAACTCGAATTTTGAGCTTGGTTTTTAAAATAACTGCATACATGTATATAGACAGAAAGCCGTTGGGTTTTTTTTTGCCATTATAAGGGGGAGCACATATATTTCATGATGTTAATTTATTCGATAATCTTAAAAAGATGTAAAAAAAGAAATGAGAGAGATTAAGCAGCGAAAAGTATGCTTAATAATAATACCATAAAAATATTATAATTATCGACCCTTTATATGAAACAAACATAAACATAAAAAAAAAATATAAAAAAATAGAACCGACTTCAAAAAGAGCACTACAAAACATAATATTTTATTCCACATTAAAAATTTTACGTTATGAAGTCGACGTCAAACTAATTCTTAATTGCTTAACCACAAACAGATGTTTATACAGGGTTAGTCATGGTGAGTGACCTATTAGAAGTATCTGGAAAACCATAAATAGATTATTTTGAAAATTTGGCCCTAGCCATAGATGAACATAAACTCTTTAAAATATTTTAAATTATGCGGTGTTGCCGTTAAAATACTTTAAATTGTGCTGTGTTGCCGTTAAAATACTTTAAATTGTGCGGTGTTGCCGCTTCTACCTAAACCGTTTTCTACATAAAATGCCCTGTATATTATTGGATTTTTTTAATGTTATCGTATTATGTGTAAACTTCCGTTTGCAACGACATATCACAAGTTAGATTTTGTCTTCAAAATGGCGCCGAAACAACGATTTGACTTAAAAACAAAATGAGTACGCTACAGTGTTATTACCAGTACCTTTTAAAACTATATTTATAATGTTACATCTTGGGGTGTTTCCTCCCTGATTTCAAGTTGGTAATTCTCTCGGACTAGTTTAAAACAAAAATATTTTCTAGTCCTTACATAATATTGAAGATTTGATAGGTAATTCCAGCTCCAGGATAACCGATGTGAGCTTAATTCGACTCGTGATTTCTGCAATTTGGTTTACAGAAATCTGAACCCATTAATTTTCGGTTTGCTGAGATTTGTTTGGAAACTTTTATATATTTATATAATAAGTATTTACTTTCTCTAGTATCACCTTTAGTTAATCTATCTCTTTGGAGGTTATTAATATGACATCTGCAAAGTGCAGTGCAATTCATCGATTCAAAAATGAGACGCTTGAAAATATTCTCTATAGTGCTATGGTGTTGTTGCGGTTTGGTCGATGTTTTTTTTATTTTTTAGTAACTGGGGATTTTAAAATGTCCCGCGTCTAAATGGTGTCGAACTTGCTTATGAAATTCTAGAAAGATGAAGTGTATCGCCACATTCTACTAGAGTTTTTCCCATTAGTGTTCTGCAAGTAATTCTTTGCACTAAAACCTTTCCGGACGCAGACTGATAAAAATCCATTATATTTGTTTGACGGTTGGTAAGTATCTTTGTGAACATCTTATCAGGTTGTGACAAAAGCTTCACGGATCTTTTATACATATTCCTGGGTCTCCTTTTTTGTAAGGTAATATTTAATCAGCATTGCTCTAGCTTTTTGGTACTTTCCCTTCTAGTAGACAATTGTTTAACATCATTTGTTGTGGTTTTTCTGTAATGCTTAATAACGAACTTCAGCCTATTTCATGTTTTGTCATTAAGCATTTACCGTTTTTCATTTGTTTTAAGGTTTGACTCTGCTATGGTTACTTAAGCTTCTCCTGGAATACCACGTTTATCTTATTTTTTTATACACTCAAAATTCAAATAAAATATAATATTATGTAATGCGACGCCGCCTTAGATCCGGCATCCGCGAGACTCACGCTCATGTGGCTATGTGCAGACAACAACTATTTATTTTTTCCACATCAAAACTTTTGAGGTCTGTGCCACTGGAGCTGTGCAAGAGACCAAGATAATAAGCTCGATAACTGTTCAAGATTCAAGGAAGTCCGCCAAAGGACTAGTCAATGAATCTCGTGGGATGATAATAAATGCGTATTAGTTGCAACTAATTATGACAAAATTGAACTTCTCACTAGGGCAGCCCGTTATAAATGTAAATACAGTTCACCACTGCGACTGATTCAAATATCCTCAATCAAAATGTTACACCAAAGCTGCAATCTACGCTAGTGGTAGTACGATTTGTTGATTGAATCATTTTAGACCAACATGTCGGTGAAGATTAGAAAAGCAGATCTAAATGTATTGCTTTTTGTGCTTGTGTGTCAAAAATACATACATTTTAGAATAGAAATTCCAACTTTTCGGCATTAATAAACTTTTTTTTAAAATTTGCACCTTTTTCTTAAATATATTGAACGCCAAAGCGGTTGTCATTCTTTCAAAAAACTTTGAATATAAAGAACATGTCGAACAAAACATAATCCTGTCAAAGGGACGCAGCCGCTTCAACTAGATAATCAGTACTATGAAGAATGAAGAGACACACATCAGCCATCCATTCTACATTCAACATAAAGATTCTAAGTAATAAGCAATGGATATATATGTAGTTTATATTATTTTGATAATAAAATTGTTAAAAATTTTGTACACGCTCCACACAAGCGGAAATTAAAAAAAGTTTGGCCAAAACCCCATAATATCAAACTGGTCCAAACAAGATAAAAATGTTATTATATTATTTAATGATAACCATAGTAGGCTATGACAATGTGACGCTCAAATAAAAATAACAATTGTTTTTGTTTTGACATGTCAAACTTACCAGTTGTAATGCGTATATTAAACCACTGAATTTTTCTTGACGTAGTGTCCAAGTAAATTAATTTTTTTAACAGTTGTGTGATAAGTAATAAGTTACATAACATGGAGGCAGACTGCCAAGGTATGTATTTTATTATTTTAGTGAAAAATATATTTTACGTTGTCTCTTTATTTTAAATTATGCAGATGTAAAAATATTATTTTTTTTTGTTTTAAATCATTCGTTATCATAAGGTCACGACTAAAAATGTATCAACTTCAACAAACTTCTTTGATTTCGGCAGCTTTTATGAAAAGGTGCATATAATAGCTAAACAATCAAATATTTTTTGCCTGCTTGTTTTTAGCTCTAGATTGAAAATTTGGTAGTCATCTTAACTAGTACAATAGAATTTAAAGAGTTTGTTTTTTAATAGGTTACACGTTATACAGGGTGTTTCTTAAGAACGTTAAAAAAAATTACGGCATATTCTTGAGTCAATTTTAAGTAAAAAAGTGTATATAAATAATATGGATCCGCAAATGTTTCGTTTCCGATATACAGGGTGTTGAAAATGAATGTTGAACAAATGTACCTTTTTGCTTAGTAAATATGTAAAAATAAGATTTATTCATAAAAAACTCAGAAGTTTGCCGACAAATAGACTAGGTGCTGCAAAAATATCAATACCAAATTTATAATTTTTCAAAAAAACTCCACATACCAAATTTTCTGCAAAATATCTATTTTATAACAAGTTATTTTTTTATATATATATATATATATATATTTTTATATATAAGTTATTTCAAAAAATCAAAAAATTTTGAACACACTGTATCTCGGAAACGAAATATTTGCAAACCCAGAGTTTATATAAACTTTTCTACTTAAAATTAACTCGATAATATGGCCGTAAATTTTTTGCATATACTTAAGAAAAACTTTTTTTACAAATCTAAGTGTAAAAAATTATCGTTATCGGTACCTCTTATATGATATATAACCATATCTTTATTAAAATCAATTAAAAATAAATTTTGAGTTTAAAATATTGATACTATAGACCACAGGTCTTAAATTAAAACTGAATTATTGGTTTTAGATTTCAAGATAAAAAATATTTCCCGAAGCCAGCTTTTGGAACTTTATCTTAGTTGTCCTAAAAACAAAGAAACGTTTCAATATTTTAACGTCAAAGTCAAACAGTTATTAAACATAAAAGAAGAGCTAGTACCTCGAGATAAACAAAAGCTATACAAATTTATAAATGAATATAAAACTAGATGGAATTCGGCAAAAAGAATTAAAAATATTTTTTATGCCAAAGAATCAAATTGGTTAAATACTGTGGTAAAATTTTCAGTACCACATTTGCCTGGAGGTAGACCGTCCAAGTTATTTGAGGAAAGTAGTGAAATATCTAAACGTAGGAAAACGGAAAATTTGCGTTTAAACTCTACCCAGGAGTTAATTTTTGCCACTCAAATGAAGATTAGGGCTGAAGGAAAATCAAAAGCGGCAAAAGTTGTTCAAAACATACTTTCTGTTAACCAACCTAATACTTCAAATTCAAGCTATGCACAATATACCCCAGACGAATCATTAGCTCTTGTTGTTTTTGCAAAACTCACCAAATTCCAATATAATTTAATCAGACAAGGAGCTTTAGATCATACCTGTAAAATGTATCCTCCATATGAATTGATTACATCTGCAAGAAAAAACTGTTATCCTGAAAAAATGGTAATAACTGAGTCTTCCGCAGAAGTACCGTTACAAGACTTAGACTTAGATCATACCGGTAAAAGACTTTTAAAGTCTTTAAGCGCTGTTTTACCTTCCATTCCTGAAGAAACCCATACTATTCACATGGCGTCAAAATGGGGTTGTGATGGCACATCTGGACAGTCCGAGTATAAGCAGCTTTTCGAAGATAATTCAGTATCGGACGCCAGTATTTTTCTAATAGCTGTTTCCACAATTCAACTTGAAATACGTAATTCTGAAAATACCACTCATACTATAATTTGGAGAAACCCCTCTGCCTCTTCTCCAAGAAGTTGCAGGCCGTTAAAACTTTTTTTTGCCAAGGAAACTGCAGATCTGACTAGAAATGAAATCCAAAATGTTAGGAATCAAATAGAGGTTGATTTGAATGGCAAATTTTTTTTAATTGAGCATCACCTAATCCTCAGCATGATGATGGTAAAACTGTTTATGCCATTGCTGAAATAACATCACAACAACGTTGTTACTTGTGTGGGCTTACATCCAAAGACTTTAATATGATTTCAAAATGTTTGTTAGCCAAAGTTAATAACAAAAAATTGCTTGAACTAGGAATATCACCACTACATGCTATAATTCGTTTATTTGAATGCCTACTTCACCTGAGCTACAAACTAAAAATTTGCAAATGGCAAGCTAGGACCAAAGAAGAAAAAGAAATTGTGCAAAATGAAAAAAAAACTATTCAAGAAAAATTTCGTACTATGATGGGATTGATAGTAGACAAGCCAAAGCCTGGGTATGGTAGCAGTAATGACGGCAACACGGCTAGGCGATTTTTTCACAATTTTGAAGAATCCGCGGAAATCACAGGCATCAACAAAAACATTATTTATAGGTTCCACATAATTCTTTTAGCTCTTTTAAGTACTTTTACCATTAATTCCTGCATGTTTAAAAATTATTGTTTAAAAACAGCTGCAATATTTGTAAAAAATTACCCTTGGTATCCCATGCCCATAACTTTACACAAAATTTTATTCCATGGATTCGAAATACTAGAAAATGCAATAGTGCCTTTAGGTCTCCTTTCGGAAGAGGCTCAGGAGTCTCGGAATAAGGATATCAAAGCTTATAGAGAGCGTTATTCACGCAAGTTTTCCCGTGTTCAAAATATGGAAGACGTGTTTCACAACTTGTTGGTTTCTTCTGATCCATATATTGTTGGAATTTCAAAAAAAAATCAAAAAAAATATTCAGTAGCAACAGAATATCCGAAGGAATTAAAAGAAATGTTTATGTGTCCTTAGTTGATCAAAAAAGGTTAGTGTTAGAGTTAATATTATGTTCGTTATTTATTGCCTTTATTTGTTATATAAGGTATATAAGGGTGTTACAGTTATATATTTCTGTTAAAATTTTAACTTTAGCTTAGTTCTTAACTTTGCTGGAAAAATAAATATTCTTTTTCTAGCAAAGTCAATAAAACGGACTATCAAATGATTTGAAGATAAATGCTACAGTAGTTTTCTAGTATTGTGATTGTGATAAACAAATCCTTTACTGTACAATTTTTGGGTCACCATGTAGATAAAAAATGTGGTGAAATGAAAATATATATATGTCGACGTTAACAGTTTTTATAGCATTTTTTTACTACTAAATGTTAAAGTTACATATAGATTGACAGGGATACACATTTTATTTAAGGTGTGCGTTTTCCTTTTTCCAGGAAGCAATTTTAATGTTTATAAAAGATTTTTCATGTAATTGTTAATTCTTAGCATTAAAATTTTTGTTTTTATAAATTTAAATATGTCAGAAATTATTTCAATCGTATAATGGGTTTTGGCCAGGTTTTCAGTAAAATCCGCCTGTGTGCGCTCGTATCAAAATGGCTCTCAACTCTGCGAAGAGTGACTATCCCGCACTCGCCTGCTGACCGACTGCGGTCGCGTTCGGAAAAATCACTTTAAGCACTTATTAGGATAATAACTATTTATACATAGTGGGCAACTAAGAAAGGACGCCGGTTATATCTCAGAAACCCGTAATCACACAGCTTTTGGACTTTTTTTTCTCATAAAAGTGACAAGAGAAATTGCTGGAAAAAGTTCCTAGGATGGTCATAAGGGGCGGAACACTAATAGCTTACTATAAAACCAATGTTTCCTCTTTAATTTGTCAAGATACTAGCAATAAAATTTAGAAAAAAATATGAGCAATTTTACTTTCTTCAAATATTTGTCCTCATTGAAAAGATCTATTGCTTTGTAATTTGCTTTATAAATTTTGTCGTTTTGTTTTTTGTGACGTGGTCGCCAGAGTGCGCTGTTTAGAACACACTTTGTGTTTTTTTTTCTCAAAATGTCCAAATACAGTGTTCCACATATTTTTCCACAGTTTAAAAGAGGACAGAAAATGTCCAAATACAGTGTTACACATATTTCTCCACTGTTTAAAAGAGGACAGAAAACTGAATAAGTGCAAAGAGCAGAAATATATAATTTTTGCAAGTGCAAAACGACTTAAAACAAGAATTGCTTTCGATTGTGTCACAGTTGTTAAAAATACTCGCCACAAGTATTCTGTACAGGTACGATCTAGGGACAGCGTGCAGCAGGTACCTATTGGATTTCATATATATCGGCTATCCTTTCTAACTAGTATTTTTATCAACTTGCCTCGAGGTGTAGAACGAAAAAGCCCTTACTCTTTTCTTGGCGGACAGGAGCGGAGAAAAAAGCGTATATAATTTTATATAAGGATCAGTAAATCGGCTTATGTGTCTTTCTTTAACACATTTATTTAAACAACGATGCAAATACTTATTATATTCGTGTAAAAATAACAGGTATATTCTTTACCACTGAAACACGCTGGTCACAGCTAACTTGTTTTATTCGGTTTCGATAACCAGTATTTTTATAAAACTAATATTTTTACTACAAACACAATTAGATATGCATTTAAATAGTTTGCAAATGACGGGAATGCATTCTTTTATTTTAGTTCGTCTGAAATTTAATTTGATACGAATATATAAGTAGTCTTCAAATGGCCGATTCACTAAGATGTATCTCTACCAGCCTTAAATAAAGAGAAAGATATAGGAGACTTGAGCATTATATATTTATATATTTTAACATTAGATATAAAATAATCTAGAAATGAAAATAATGGAAGTATAGATGACTTTTTTTAAACTATATAAATAACAACCTAATTTTAAAAGGGAAATTTCATATTTATCCTATTTTGCTTTTTGTTTGGTTCGAGTACTAAATGCTATATCTACTGCTTCTTTAAAGTTAAAAGCAAAATAAAATTGATCGATAAATTAAATATCGATATTTGTATCCCTCTTATATAAAATAGTTTTTCGACGTAAATCAGCAGCGACACATAGTAAACTAGTTGTCACGCTTCCTCTGGTCATTTAATTATTAAAACCGTCAATTCATAAAGACCATTTACACATGCCATGTTTTTTGACTTTACATAAAAATGTAGTAATTTAAATATCTTCATATCTTCTATCGTACTTACTTCATTAAAAGCACCTACAAAAACTGATACGGATTCAGTAAAAATAACTGATTATAAATGACAATGAGTCTAAAACACGTATTTCTATTTAGTGCGCACAATTAGTTCTTGAAACGAATACTTACCCACGAGTTATCATTGAGTATGTGAAATCGAATGTGGCCAATCTAATAAGTTAAATAATCGAATATTAATATTGATTTAAATTGAGTTAAAGCATATGCCTTCTTGATAGTTTCCTGTTATTTATTTTATTACATACAAACATATATTAAAATATTTTTAAAGATAATTCAACCTATGGAGATCGTTTTGTTGGTGCCAAGATGGGGATTAAATTCAAGTATGCTAAAATAATTATTACATTTTCTTGTGTGCGATCTCTTCGAAGTCTTTATATAATTTGGTCATATTGTCGCCTTTCAGGGTGCCTTATCGCGTATAATCTTGCTGCAACTGCATTCTGTATATATTCAAAATCAATTGGAAGCATACAAAAGATTCTTCGCTTAAATAAACATAACAGAGACCTCAATAATATGTTTACATATTATTTTTACTTTGTGAATGATTTACTGCCTTTAAGCGCGCTACTCTTGGGTTCAATTCATTAGTTCATATGAATGAAATATTCATTGATTTTTATTTTTTAATTTGTTCGCATGGATTTCATGGACTTTACCAGGATAAAGTCCGTTACTCACCATTCGTTATTCGACTATTCGTTCATTCGTCCGCATAGTGTGGAGGGTCCGGCGAACCGTCCGAAATTAATCTTTTGTTTTTTGTATATTTTCAAACACTGAAAGGCATAAAATGAAATCCATGTGAACGCATTAGATAAAAATTGCTGAATAGTGTGAATGAAGTATTCCACAACTCACCAATTCATTCATATGAATTGACTAATCGAATGTATGCGGACGAATGGTGAGTAGTAAAGTAGTACTAAAGCTATATCTTTTTTTGCTTTGTGTCTTTTTCGATTATTAATACTATAAGAGTTAACAAAAAACAAAACATTTTGGTATTTTGTTGTGTTTTTATTATTTAGCGTCCTCTAAAATATAGAATAAATTGTATAATGTTAAATAATATATTACTATTTTTTGGTAGGTAATATATTTTTTTGATATGATAATTCTCATGATAATCAAATAATTTATGTGTTTTTTTAAGTAAATTATAAATTTGGCAAGCGGCCAATTGTAAATTAAAATAAAAAATTTAAGGTCCTGGCGGAAGCCCGATCTCACGATGGGTTAGTGCGGTTCTGGGCATAGTATTTTATTTTCTTACCGGGTAAGCGAGAAGTATTGTAATTGTGAAAAAAATCACCTTCCTAAGTTTTTACAGAGCCCCCCCGCAAGGGTTATCGGTGCCCGCGTGGCAGAAATATTTTGGCGCTCTATATATCGTAATGTAAATATTATTTTTAAGAATAAGAACTTAGTTTATAATTTTTTTTAAATTTCATTGTTCGCTTTATTTGTTTGCAGTTTAGAAATGTTAATGTGATATACAGGGTGTTTTCAAAAAACGTTTAAAGCGAGATTCTTTGTAAGAAATTAAGACAGGTTCATATAAATAGGGCAGATGTTTGTTTTTCGAGATACAGCGTGCTAAAGTGTTACAAATAATTATCATTTCTTTAGTAATTCCGAAATAGTAATATTTAATTAAGATTTGGTGCAACCTCATGATATGACAAAATTATTTTGAGTTAGAATCGTTCAAATCTCTACACAAGTGATTCTTTGGATCATTCTAAGAAAAAAAGTTTTTTAGTAAATATATGTGCGCAAATACCCTTTTTCTGATATACAGGGAGTTAAAATTTAGATTTTTTTTTCTAAATTTCCTGTATCTTCAAAATAGGGCATTTGCAGACATATATTTAATAAAAAAATGTTTTTGAAATGATCTAAAGAATTACTTTTGTAGAGTTTTGAGCAGTTCTGACTTCAACTAAAACTGGATTAGAGGTGCCAGAGGCATTGGATTAAAATAGAATTTGTTTTTTTTTGAAAACGACTTATCGATCACAAAATACTAAGATATTTTTTTGTGTATTCTTATTTGCCCTAAACAGTAGTTTTTAAAAAATAAATGGCACGCCAATTATTTTAAAAGGGACTCAAGGTTACCCGTGCTTAGAGTAAAAACTTCTGAATACTTTTAAAATATAGCCCTTAGATACCTACGAGATTGTTGCAAATCTTATTGTTTCGGTATAACTAGAAAAAGTCATATTTGTTTTTAAATTTGAAACATCTGCGAACCCATGTTCATATGAACTTTTCGTCTTATTTTCTTATAGAGAATCTCCCTTTAAACGTTAAAGCATGTTTTTTGAATTCCAGAAATTTCAAAAATAAAGTTTAATACATTGTTAAATTACAAAACACGGCCTAGTAAAAGGTTAAAAACATTATTAGATAAAAATACTAATTATGCAATTTACCTGAAATTTTGCAAAAAAATCAATATTACATAGGAACGAAACGGAGAAAAACTGGTACCAATGCAAGACGGCGAAACAAAATTTCGGCCCAGTCAATTGTTACAAAAATTATTACTTAAAAACTATTTATCCAATTTACCTGAAATTTTGCACAAAAATCAAGTTTTATGTAGGAATGAACTGGTAAAATTTTAATATGAATCCAAGATGGTGAATCAGAATGGCGGCATAATAAAATATTTCAAAAATTGGCCTGAAAAAACTACTTATTAGATTGATTTAAATTTTTGTGCAAGAATTAAGTGAGATATAGAAATGCTGATAAAATCGTGGTACGAAATCAAGATGGCGCAATAAAATAGCGGCAAAATGAAATGTTTGTGTTTATACTCCGGGATCTTCACGTTGCAGTGTCTCTAAACAGCAAAAAACATGTTTTTCAATTCCATCGGTCTGTCTGTCTTTCTGTCATTTCGCGACATAACTGGAAAACTTACCCGATTTGACTTTCGTCGAAAGTTAGGGTCATATTGGGAATGACCTGGTAATATTTTCGTAAAATTCCAATATGGCGGAACAAAATAGTGGCCTAATTATCAAATTTACCTCTAATGTTGCAGAAAAATCAAGTATTAGGATAAACTAATAACATTTCGGTACGAATTCAAGATGGAGGAATAAAATGGCGGCGCAATACTATTCAACATGACCTTGAGTAAAAAATTGCGTATTTAATTTATTTTACATTTTATTCAAAAATCAAGTGGGGTGTAAATAGAAACTGGTAAAATATTGGTACATAGTGTCAATATGGTGGAACAAAATGGCATGCCGTAAAAATGTCGAAAAGACAGTATATATGTGTTATTAAATGACTATGTTCCGAAATAAATTAAGTTACACTTCACTTATCCTAACAAAAGAAAAGATTCATAACGTGGAAATTTCGGGGTAAGGGAGTTTACCGATTTTTAATTGCGTAAATTTCTACACCAATCATCATTGATATTAAGGATAATATAATTGATGTCTTAATTGATAATATGGAATCAATATTAGATGAATCGAATCTTTTTTTCTTAGTATTTTTCCTAATGGCGGCGGCGGCGAATTAAATTGTTTAAACAAATCAGTGTAAGGAACTTGCACACCTCAAATTTTGTACAAAAATCAGGTGTGACATAAGGATGAACTAGTATAATTTTGGTACCAATTCAAGATGACGGAACAAAATGGCAGCCGAATAAAATGTTTAAAAATTCATTCTGAAAAATGTTCTGTTGGATTGGTATTATGTTCTGTACAAAAATCAAGCCCCACACAAGGATGAGCTTGTAAAATTTTCGTACGAATCTAGTAGGGGGGGCCTAATAAAATGTTTTAAAAAATCAGTGTGAAAAACTGTTTATTTGAATTTATTTCAAATTTAGCACATAAATCAACTGTGACATACCAATTAATTGGTGAGATTTTGGAACGAATGTAATATGACCGAATAAAATGACTGCCTAACAAAATGTTTAAACATCATTGTTAAAAAATAGGACCTATTACAATATAAAAAAACTCGATAAATTTGCTTTCCCTGGCACTTCGATCTGTATGACACCTTTTTTTTTTCATGGAAAATAAAGCATGACCCAGTTTAGTTCAGCACGTAGGTATTTAGTAATAAAATAGGTGAAGTACGTATACAAATAATTATGTTACCTCTCATTCCTTTAATAAAGTGAAATATGCATTAGGAGGGAACTTTCGGTTAAATTATATTACATCTGTCTTACTTTATTTATTACCTAGAATTTCCCTCCTTATCAATACTTTCTTTTATTAGGGAAATGAAATATAACATAACATGTATTATGTTCTGTATATGTTACGAAATACGTGCCGAACTAAACTGCCTAATAAAGGGAAAGGATTCATAACAATTGTTCAAACAAACAAACAAAGCTCCCGATATTGCCATTTTTTTTTATAAAGCTATTCCGATTTTTTAAATATACAAATGGCCATGTTCTGCTCAATGACAACTTCCTCAATAAAAAAAGAATACCTACTAAACTTTTTGGCCTATTATAACTCACTCAACTTTTTCTGGGATATAAAAATTTCAAAAATGTGTGCCACATTTCATATTCGTTTCTTTAATATTTTTAAATTGTTTATTCTTTTATTTCTTTATTTAAATATTCTAACTAATTTAGGTTTTCTTACGTTTCATAATAATTAATAAGTAGATTTAAGAAATATTTAATAATGGGAAAGCCTAGAATGGACTCACGTTTTACTTATAATCCAGACTTTCAAGCCTGAATTCAGAGTTTAAAGTCTCAATTCAGACTTTTCTACTAGAATATGCTTTGGAAAATAGTCAATGAGGTCTTGAGTTTTATATTCGTGATATGTGAGCAGATTTGTTAATAGTAATATTTTGTATAAGTACAATTCATAATTTAGGTTTATTTCACATTTTTAAAAAATATTTTAAATAAAGGGTACCTCGTTATTTCAAGCTATAATTTATTTAAGGAAACGTGCACAACATTTGGAAATATACTGTAATTTCCGAAGGCATTTTTAAAAATACTCAGTGGTTAAAAAATGTGAATAAATGTTTTCTTTATTAAAATAACCTACGAATTTTATAGAAATTCTAGATATTATTTAAAAAAATAATTTTCTATTTATGTATCTATAGAGGTTGTTACAAATTCAAGGTATGAGCATTGGGATCTTGGAAACGGTAAGAGAGGATCTCGAAAACGGTAAGAGATACAAAGTCGGGTTGACCGGGGCAAATTTGCAGAACTAAATGCTTATTTATATATTGTCGAGAAATTACAAAACTAGCAGACGAAAAGTCGGATTTACAATGAGTTCACAATTTTATAGCGGACAAAAAAGTAGCAATAAGAATGTGAAGTTTATTTCTTATTAAAAAGTCGGCGGAATATAAAAACAAAATATAAATTTTTGGGTTTTTTTCGTCGACGGTATATTAATAAGCATTTTATTGTGCAACTTTTCCTCAATTTAATCTACTTTGTATCTCCTACCGTTTCCGAAATCCTAATGCTCGTACCTGGAATTTGTAGCTCCCGGTATAGGCGAGATTTATGAAGTTACTCCAACACCATGATATATGGTTTGGCTCTTGGGTTTATTTCATGTGAAGGAGTTCACGTAAACATATATAAAACTCGTTGTATGTAGAATTATGGAACATGCAACGGCGCTCTTAGTGACTTAAAACTAGATTTTGCTATTGCAGAAAAATCACATGATATCCGCAGTTTGTCATCACATGATATCTGCAGTTTGTCATATCGATGTGGGCCTCTGAGAGAAACTTCATTAGTCTAGCAAATGAGCCAAAAGATCAGCTAAATACAAGATATGGCGGTTGACCTTAAAAATTCATCGAAATTTCAAGGTCATATTTTTCGTCGAAGTAAAAAATAACCAAAATTTTTTGAAATAGAAAAAAATAAGATGTGAAAAAAAAAATAACTTTCCAATAACATAACGAAAAAAAACTTACCCGGAACATTTTTTCTTTTTTGAAAATTCGATGCGTTTTAGAGTTACTCCGACACCCTCGTAAAAATTGTATTAAACAACTATTAGGGTTTGGTCGACCGGACTATGAAAACCATATTATTCTCGAGTACTGTACAGATTAATTATTTAGGGCTTAATTTATTTAATTATTTATAATTAATAATAATGCAATATTTGTAACTTTTGGCTTTTTTCTCTTGACACTTTATCTAAACTTACAGGTGGTCCAAACTTTGTCAGAACCGAAGTTTGGGGCGTGTTTAGAGGCCAACGTGCCAAAGCAACAACCAACATAAAAGTATCGCAGACACAAATAACAAATACAGCTCTCTGTAAGTAACTAGATTACAAAGAAAACTAAAAATTCTAATCTTCAAAATATTTTTCGACATCTAGGATGCATCGATTTAGCCTTCAGAGAGTCAGTTAAACTGTCTTTTAATTTCAGCCTTTGATATACTGTCTATGACAATTTATTCATTGTCCCGCCAATTTTAATAATGTAGTCCACAAATACCTGGACCAGTATCGATGGATTGGATTTCCTGCGTAAACGTGTTTCTGTTTTTAAAACAACGTCATCTAACCAATTTGCCAAAAACATAAGGGGTGCCGCTTGATCCGAATCCTAAAACAGCCTGAAGTTCCCTTTTAAATAAGCCTAAGCTCATTTAATTCGGATAAGGGGTTCATAAGGTTGCAGAAAATTCAATTATAATTTAGAATGTTTAACGGAATGTCAAATTTGTCAGCGAGTTCCAGGGGCGTGCAGTCCATGGAAGCAAGGGAAGCAGTGCTTCCCCAAAAAAAAATTACAAAACATTTTCTAAAATGTAATTTTTGAAATAGGAAACCATTAATTTAGTTTATATTAAAAATGCTAAAATATTGTATTAATTATCAAGCCCATAATAAATGCGGCCTTGACTCCGACCCAGCCACAATAGAAAATCGAATAGAACCTATGCTGGCCGCTAGCTTCTCTGCAGCCAAGTCCTGTATGCTTGATTTCCTGTGAATCGAGCCAGAGGTTATTGAACTTTCCACCGGCTGTTTGCAATTTTTGCATTTCAGTCGCGTGCTTTAAGTGGGGCGGAAGCTATCGTTGGAGTAGGTTCTTTGTTTAAACGGCTATCCATGTGTTGTGTGATACGTACGTGCGTCGCGTCGTGCATGGTGCGATATGGAAGACAATAATACGAACGTGGATATGCAAATACTGTCAACTTCGGCTGTCGGTAATAACGTTGAAAATGTTGGAGAATTTAGTAAGAAGAGTGTGTGTGAATGTGTGGTGTGTGTCTTAATAATAAAGGGATTTTCAACATTATACTTCGCTGATAAGTTTCAAATAATTTCCAAAGGAAGGGTAAAACCGCCTATGAAAAATTTAACCACATTGTTGGCCATGTTTACTTTTTGAAAATGAAAAAGGTCTCTGGAATAAAACTGGTTTTTCCGATTTAAACATTTTTCATAAAGCTGTAAAAAGACACATTATATCCAAAGCGCATTTGCAGGCCGTCATAAAATAAAAAGTCTTCGGCAAAAATTGAACACGCCCTTAATAAACAGTTCGAAATTAGTCACCGCCAACACAATGAACTAGTCGATAAAAATAGGCAAATATTAAGAAGACTTATCGATGTTGTTTGTTTTCTCAGACAGCACGAATTGGGATTTAGAGGCCATGACGAAACAAGGGTTTCTTCAAATAGAGAAAATTTTCAAGATTTACTTAGTTTAATGGCTAAATATGATGATTTGCTTAAAAATCATTTAGAGCAGTCTAGCGTTTTTCGCGGGAAGTCGAATCGAATCCAGAATGATTTAATTTCCGCTGTTGCAACCATTATTCTAAAAAGAATTAAGCAGGAGATTGGCGAGGCGCGGTTCATTGCTATTGTTCTGGACGAAACAACTGATATCACTAATTTTAGCAAATTATCTATAATAATACGCTACGTTAAAACCGACGGAAATATTCAAGAGCGATTTTTAGGTTTTAAGAATGTGTTCGAAAATCGTACAGCAAATGCATTATATACCGTAGTTTATAACGTTACTAAATACATTAATAGAGAGAAAAAAATAAGTGGCTCAAAGCTATGATCGAGCTGCAGTGATGGCAGGACAATTAGGGGGTCTGCAAGCTGGACTTTCCAAAGTGTTGTTTGTCCATTGTTTTGCTCATAAATTAAATTTAGTTTTATCCCAGTTCATCAATCAGATTAAAGAGTGTAAAATATTTTTCGTTACTTTAAGTTGCATGGCGCTTTTTTTTCCAAGTCAACAAAACGTACACAAGCTTTGGACTCCATTGTCTACTAAGGATTGCCCAAAGTAGCTCCTACTAGGTGGAACTATAATGGAAGACTTGTGTTAACAGTATCTGAAAATCGTGAATCACTGTTTGAACTGTTTGAGAATATAATAGAAAATAGTGAAACGTGGGACTCAGAAGCAATAAATAGTTCGAGGGGGTTTTTGGACTGTTTGAAACGAGATTTTAATTTTAATTATTTGTTGAACATATTTTCAGAAATATTTCCATTCTCGGACAATGTTTTTAATATATTACAAACTAAAACAAATGATATTGCTTTTTGCCTAAAAAAAGTGGATGATTTTAAGTCCATGTTAAGCCAAAAAAGAGATGACTGACCTATTTTGGGACAAAACGATGATGTTTAATGTAGAGCTACAAGCCAAGCGTCTTCAAACAGACAAGGTGGGAGATGTTCAAACATCATACAGACGCCTCTTTTATGAAATAATCAATCAAATGCAGCAAGAAATAAACTATAGATTTAACGGTTTAAATGATTTTAAATTCCTCGAGCTCTGCAATTTTGATGCATTTAAAGGAAAAACTTTTCCAGAAGATGCGTTTAAATCTCTTCTTCTTCATTATGGCCAGTTCTTTGACCGAGTGTTACTGCGATCTGAACTAAAAGTGATTTACGAAACTGATGATATTAGGGCAAAAAATAACGCTAAGGCATTAATGTAATTTTTAACTGCCACCGAAGTGTCGAAACTGTGTGAATTAGTATTGACAATACCTGCCACAAGTTCATCAGTAGAACGCAATTTTTCAACACTTAAACGTATAAAAAATTTCGTGAGAAATTCAACGGGGCAGGGGAGACTTTCGCATACATCGCTGTTGTCCATTGAAAATAAACTTCTCCAAAATATGTCGCAGCATCAACGTTTTTATGATGACGTCATTGACGAATTTGCAAAAACTGATCGAAGAATCGAATTACATTACAAATAGGTAAGTTTCTAAAAATGGCTTCCCTTTCTTAAAATTTCACCGCACGCAAGCGAGTTCCTAGATTTCTATAAGCAACTTGTCAAATCCGAAAGTTCAGTTAAATATTCTAAACAGCAATTAAGTTTTGTGCAACCGACTGATAGCGTTTTAAAAATAAGTCAACAGCTCCCCCCACCTTATTAAAAGTGGTATGACATTAAGTTTAGAACCAAAGTGATTGAAAATTAACTCAGCTTTTCAATGACGTCGTAAAAGTTATATCTAGCTCTGGGAGTTTTTGTAGAATTTTTGAAATTTATTGTTCACCCTAACACCTGGGCTCCCTTCTGGTCAATTTAGAAACTTAAATATATTTTTAGTCAATTGCTCTTGGCCACTTTTGTTATAATTTTTTTTTGAAGTACGCTAACATGAAGGGCTTTCGAGATATGGATAGTGAATACGCTGTATATGTGTGTATGTATGTATGTATGTATGTGTGTATGAATGTATATGTATATAAGTCCGCGATTCCCTCTGCAACTACTGGACCGATTTGTCGATCGGTCTTTCTCCGTTAATGTTACCACCATTGTTCGACTAATTTAGATTACTGAATACGCCTTCCATAACCAATGTTTAGGAGATATTGTGTCCCCTGTCGTATTCCTCTTGCAATTTCAATTTTATTTAAATTTAATAGTGGATGTTGGTTTTTGATATATACTTCTCAGTAATTTTTGTATCGGGGTCTATACCAGTATTGTCAATTTCTTCCACGATTGCCCATTGCTCTACCAAATCAAAGGCTTTCTCGTAATCCACAAAGGCAATGAACTTTGGCAAGTTGTATTCAGTTGATCTTTCACTAAGAATCCTAACTGCAAGCAGATGATTCGTCATTGTACAAAAGTTTTTACGGAAAGCATTCTTCTACTGGTTGGCATTCATGTAACTTTCGAGATATCCTGTTAATTATGATTTTAGTTAGTGGTTTATATAATTGTGGCAGTAGGCTTATGGAGCGATAATTACATAGTTGAGTTCTATCGCCCTTTTATATATATAATAACTATAATAGAGTTGTACCATTCATTGGGTATTATTGCCTTTTCTAGGCAAACGTTAGACAGATTGCATAATTCTGGTATCATAGCGTCTTCCGCCTCTTTAATCGATTCTACGAGAACGTCATCATCAGCTGGAGCTTTGCCATTTTTGATGGATTTACAGCAAACATAAGTTTTTCCTTGTTTATTTCAGACTTTTCTTCGCAAAGTACATCTGTTATTTTCAGTTCTTCACTTGTATCTTGTTTCGTAAGTTTTGAGGATAGAGGTTTCTGTAGAATTCCTCGGTGATTTTCATTATTTTTCTTCTATCTCTGATTATATCTCCAGTTTCATATGTACAGTAATTTTTCTCTTGTTTTTGCTTTAAAAATTTTAGGTTTTTGTTTTGATCTATAATATTTTTTGTCATCTCGTCGTAATAGTTCGTGAGATCCCTTCGTATTGTACTCCTGGCTTCTTTTCTAGCTTCTTGGTAATCGTTTGTTGCCTATTTACCTTGTTGATATAATCATTGATATTGATATAAGTTTTTTTTCTGATATTTTGTTAATTTTGTTGTGTTTTTCATCAAAATATAGAAATTATGATAGGTATGCGAAACACGGTAACTATTTTTCTAAGTTTTAAATCTTAAGTATTATATTGTAAATAGAATAAATTTCGATTATTTTTGTGCCTCTAGAAAGTTTAAAAAAGTTTAAAACTACATTAATGTGAAATTAGATACCCATACTAATATATATCGTTGAACTCGGTTTTAAACTAACTTTCATCTATAATAATATATAGGGTGTCCTATTTAAAATAAGGAAGGTAAGGAAAAACGCAACATCTTGTAGAAATGAAATCAAAATAAATTAAAACTTCCAAAGAAACAAAGAACTATTTGTCCTTTAAATTTAATTTGTTATTTGGTTCTCCAGATAAGGGGATAGGGGTCTAATTTTATACCCTCTGTAAACGTTTTAGTATTTACAATTTACATCATAGTATATTTTCCTACTAGTTCATTCTAACCATAACACTAATAAAAGAGCTCCTTTTTTTGTTCTCTTTCTCTTTTTTCCTTTTCTCCTTTTGCTTTTCTTTCTGTTGGACGACTTCTCTATAACATGGTTCGAATCCATTCAGTAATTCTATAGAAAATCGAGGACATACATTTTTACGTATTATACATTTTACAGGACGAAAACAGAACCTCATTTTTTTTTAAGTGCGTAAATAACATTACTTCGCTATTGGTGTTCCATTTTGAGCCATATAAAAAGTAAAAAGGGTTATATACGTTATAATACCATTTACTATTTTTTAGTTTTTTTTTTGGTTCTTATTTTTTTTAAATATATCTTTGATTTTTTCTGTTAGACATTTTGACTATTTTTGCAATTCATTTTTATTTTTAAATTTTATTTTTTCTCCTTATTTTTTATTTTTATATTTTGATACAAATTTAATTTTTTGATAATAAAAAATTAATGGTGTGAATTTTTTTTTTGTAGTGTGTTGTGATTTTTCAAACAATTTGTTAGGGCGTTATTTTGTACCGCCATATTGTTAGATTCTTACCAACATTTTACCATTATATTTGATTGTATTACCATATTTGAAGTCAACCAAAGAGCTGGTTGTTTACACTGATTTTTTTTATACGTTTTATTAGGCTGCCATTTTGTCCCGTCACATTGAATTTGTAGCAAGACATTGAATTCGTACCAAGATTTACCCAGTTGCAATCTATGTCACACCGATTTGAAGAAGTTAATTGAATTAAGCGTTTTTACACTGATTCTTTAAACACTCTTAAGCAGCTATTTTGTTCCGCCATATCTTCACAATATTAAACAATTTCCTTCTCAGCCCGACAGTCACATCACTTTAGAGTGCGCGCGTATTTCAAATCTAATTCTCCATGATTTGAGGTGTTATTTTATGCCGTTAATGAAGATTTATAGCTATAGTTGATGATGGTTTTATCGACGAAGCTGCGCCAACCTAGCGCTAACAGGAACAGGGCAGATCCGCCTAACAGTATAGGTTTCCTTGTTTTAATATGGACTCGGAATTTGGTTGGCTTCTTTACAGCAAAGCTAACCTAATCCGTATATTTATTATAAGTTAAAAAAAAAATTGAAAAAAGTCATTCGCCTGAACAGTGATTTGAACACATATGTGGTGCATCCAAAGTCGCTGAGCTAAAATGCTATACATTCTACTTCGCGGAAATAAAACGGCGAACCAATAGGAAGCACTTTGAAGAATTAGGGAATAATGGTCATATCAGTTCATTCTTTTGTCATACTTGATGATTTTGAGATCATAGAATAAGTAGTGTCTTTAAACATTTTATTAGGCATCCATATTATCACAAATTTTGCCAGTTCACAGTGCAGCCGAATTTTTGAGGCCAATTAAATAAGTAGTTTTTGACATTGATTTTTAAAATATACCGTTATTTTGATCGGTCATATTGGATTTTTACCAAAATGTTAGCATATCGTTTCTGACTATATTTTTGAGAGAAATTTTAATTTAATTGCTCAAGTATTTGAAGGGTGATTTTTCGCGATTACAATACTTCCTTTTTACGAGGGAAATAAAAAAGGAAAAGTGGTGCTACAAAAATAGGTTAATCTAAATTAATAAAGGTGCATCTTATAGCTCCTATATTTTCCTTATATTTATTTAGTGATATATCTGTTGTAAACTGGTCAGCACGCGAAGCGCCCACCTTAGGTTTTTACCTCATTTTCAAAGTTTATCTTAAAAAGTATCATGCGGATTAACTGGCTTTCACTTGAGGTATCAATTCACTGTGTATTGTCAGAAGGTAGGGATATACAGGGCACATAATGAAGTAATGTAAAATGATCTAAAATGTTTAACGATCTCATTCTAACCAGAAACATGAGGTTTGTTTCTTAATTCCATTTTTGCGGTCTAGGATGAAAATGCAAACAAAATCACCGATTTGAAATTTCGCTTTTTTCCAGAGATACGATTTTTTTTGCAGAAAATGGACTTTTGTTCCAATACCGCCTTGTAATTTTTTATACGCAATTCGATCCAATTGTTTTTACGTTTAACACATTAATGTGAAGTGTTCCCACGAAATGTACAGGTTTGCTTTATACAGGATGTCCCAAGAAATTGCAGACAGCTATTGAAAACAAAAATGCCGTTTTTCTTCGCAATTTTGCGGGACTAAACTTTACATGGAACACTTTGTATAAAATGCTAATACTTTAACAGGTTATTTATAATTTTTGGGTTTAAAGTACTTTAGTCTCAGGACTGTTTTGCAATGTTTTAGCCAACATCCTTCTTAAGAAAAATACAGGGCGACTAAGATATTTTGGTCATCTGAGAAGTCGATCTTTGTTATTGTATTGCCTTAGTCGCTCTACTGCATCTTAAACAAAGATTTTTATTCAAACGAAATTACCCAAATATACACTTGGATTCATGTCTGGAGATCTGGCAGGCTATTCCATTCTCTAAATGTTGTTCTCCTTTAAGAACTCATTGACAATGCGCGCCCTGTGGGGCATTGCGTTGTCATCATCAAGAACAAACCCGTTTCCAAAATTTTCTGCAAGACTGAGAATAAACTCTGCCACGCATCTTTCTATATAAATTAATGCAGTCACATTCTCGCACAAAAATATACCAGTTTCCACCTCTCATAATTCCTCCCCAAACATTCACATCACCACCTTCAAACGGTACACGCGCGTCCTTATTCTCCTCTTCCTCTTTCGTTATTTTGTCTCCATAACAAAATACGACCATCTGAAATACCCATATTTCACCTACTCTATTCTGGTATTCCCCAGTAAGCATGCTCAACCTCCCACTGACTTCGAGCAGTATGTTGTTGCCTTGTAAGAAGAGGGCAAGTTCTCTGATGTGCAGGAATCTTTTAATTATTTGAGTGGATGCCTGCACACCAGCTACTGCTCTAGGTCGTATTCAAACTGAGCATCCGACGTACCGACGTGAAAATTCGTTGGTCAACGAGCGCTATAATTGGTCTTATGTGTGCCCCTCCGTGTGCATATGCCACTGATCCTATGACCATGTGCCTCGCCAACGTACGCTGGATACTCTTTCGGCTCGTCTGAAATAACCTCGACAACTGGTTCATATTTGTTCGTTCACCATGAAGCCGGTAAATAAAGTGGATTCTTGATTCACGGTATACGGGGTTATTAGTTATAATTTAGAACAATATCTAACTCCTATATTTGGAAAGCTAGGAAAATGGCTAAATTAGGAAAGTTGTAGGGATTTTCATGCATTTTTATTAAATTTATTCACAGGATGCTTCATTTAAAAAAAATTATTAAGTTATATTTGTACGTTTGGCAATTAACACTTCTTTGTTATTTTTATAATATTAAAAAAAACTTACTGATTAGCCATATATTTTGTTTTTTCATCTTTTTTAATATATTGAAATATAAGAAAGTTCTAGTAGATTGAAATGTTTGTGATTTGAAATGACCACTGTAGGGTGGCCAACTAAGAATGGACGCCGGCCATAACTCGCTAACCGTTAATCATATAACTTGGGGGAAAAAAAATTATTAGCTAAATCGACTAAGAGAAATCGTTGGAAAATATTTTGAAGTTCCGCATATGGCCGCTAGGGGGCGCAACTGTTATGGTCAATCAGAAAAAGGGCTGTTTCTTAAAAAATATTCATGTAAAGGTATATTATAAATACTGCCATCGTAAAGAGTAGAAAAATTGTGATTTTTTTGTTAAGGATATTTTGCTCTATCTCGTAAAATGTAGTGGTGGGGGAAGGTCAAACATGTTTTTATTTAAATGTCAATAACTCCGTTATAAGTCAACGGAATTGAACAAACTAGGTCTCGTTTAAAAGAGCCCATCTTAACTAATAATCTGATGTAAAAAAAAAAATCCGATTTGATTTCGCCGTGGTAACTAGAGGGCGCTGATTGACATCACAACAATTATTACGCATTATTTTGAAAATTTTAAATAGCACGCTATATCTCTTTTAACACAATTTAATAGAGGAGGAAATTCTCAATAAGTCAGTGCAAATTTCAGCTTCCTAACTTTTTTCAAACCGGAAATATAAATAAAACAAATATTAGGGCGCTGGGTACGCAACATCTCCCTAATCTGTATGGACATAGCCTACATCACAATAATTCAGTAATAATACCACAGATAATATTCAACGCAAATCGCTAAAAATTATACTAATGTTCTGAAATAACCACCAGGTGGCGCAGTAGGAGTCAATAAGTGCAATATTAAATTTTCATTATAATGGGAAATGAAAGCCATTTAAATGGAACGTGTGAAAGAAACGATAATAAAAATATAATTCAATTAATGCCGCCCTAAATGTTCAAATTGTCGGCCATCGTTTTCGATGCACTTATGCATCCTATCTCGCGTGGATAAAACTGCAGCCTCCAGTTCACCAACTGAAATAGTATTTATACAGTCTCTTATTCCCTGAATCATATTTTCCCGTGTAGTGGGTCTGGTGGCAAAAACTAAATCTTTCACTCGACCCCATAAATAAAAATCTAAACACGTTAGGTCGGGTGACCTAGCTGGCCATGGAAGGGTGCCGCCTCGCCCTATCCATCGGCCAGGATAGTGGGCATCTAAAAATTCCCGAACGTTGACGGCGAAGTGCGCTGGACAACCATCGTGCTGGTATACCAATCGTTGTCGGACGTTCAGAGGTACGTCCTCCAACAAAATCGGCAATTCCTCCCTTAAAAATCTTAGATATCTCTCACCATTCAATGGATTATCGAAAAAAAAATGGTCCGATAATTCGTCCGCCTAAAATCCCTGCCCAACAATTTACAGACCAACGGCCTTGGTGCTGGACTTCGCGCATCCAATGTGGATTTGTTCTGGACCAATAATGTGTATTGTGAAGATTGACACGTCCATCGCTCTGGAAGGTAGCCTCATCGGTCCACAATATTCGCCTCAGAAATTGCCGATCTTCCCTCATTACACCCAAAAGCCAGTGACAATGGTTTAGTCTGTGATCAAAATCTGCAGCAGTCAATTCCTGATGCAGCACTAAGTGATATGGATGTAACCTAAAACAAGATGAAGATGTTTAATTGATGTTCCAGGAAATTATTGGTTTTCTAGGCTTAAAGACCTATGTGACATCAGAATCACGTGACTTTTGTTAAAAAATATGTCCAGTTTATATTTGCAATGTCGTTGCTTACCTGTGCTCTTTGAGTATATTTTGAACAGTGGTTCGCGTTACTCCTAGGTCTAGCGCAATAATTCGAGTACTTAGTTGAGGATTAAACTCGATATACGCTAGCACATTAATTACATTCTCTTCGGTGCGTCCTCTGCGTTGTCTGCGGTATACGGGAATATGCACGTTTCCAGTGGTTCGTAAACGTTGGATCACTCGAAGAAAAACCTTTTTACTTGGGTGGCGTCTCTGCGGATATTCCTGCGCATATACTCTTGCAGCAACCGTAGCATTTCTCAAACATTCAAAATAAACACCTATCATGTCGAATAGTTCTTGATTTGTATAAATCATTTTGTTCTTAACACAACCCAACACGAACAATAACAAATCTTGAACAAGAAAAATACGAACTACAACAATAACATGAACAACAGCAACTAGAAAAACTCAAAAAACACGAAAATCTCGGGACAAAAACGCGAAATGATAGCAATACTATTAGGAAATTCAAGAACGATAAATAGCAACTAAAAGGCACTGACAAGAAACTATTGTTTATTTTTTGACGTATTACTTTCAATTTTGTTTTCACAGCCTACTATTTTTTTTGCTTGATGTAGCAGAAAATTGCTAAGGAATTATTATTTATCTATGTTTTTAGTTTATTGTTATTCTTGTGCATAAATTGTCGATTTTAAGAAATACGGAGATTTGCAACGGTCGAATATATTAGGATTTTTCTTATTTATTACCTTATAATATCTAACTTACTGAAAATAGAGTAAACTACAAAAAAATATAGAGAAAAGTAAAATTGCGAGTAAAACTATGCTTATTAACGTCTACTGCGCCACCTGGTGGTTATTTCAGAACATTAGTATAATTTTTAGCGATTTGCGTTGAATATTATCTGTGGTATTATTACTGAATTATTGTGATGTAGGCTATGTCCATACAGATTAGGGAGATGTTGCGTACCCAGCGCCCTAATATTTGTTTTATTTATATTTCCGGTTTGAAAAAAGTTAGGAAGCTGAAATTTGCACTGACTTATTGAGAATTTCCTCCTCTATTAAATTGTGTTAAAAGAGATATAGCGTGCTATTTAAAATTTTCAAAATAATGCGTAATAATTGTTGTGATGTCAATCAGCGCCCTCTAGTTACCACGGCGAAATCAAATCGGATTTTTTTTACATCAGATTATTAGTTAAGATGGGCTCTTTTAAACGAGACCTAGTTTGTTCAATTCCGTTGACTTATAACGGAGTTATTGACATTTAAATAAAAACATGTTTGACCTTCCCCCACCACTACATTTTACGAGATAGAGCAAAATATCCTTAACAAAAAAATCACAATTTTTCTACTCTTTACGATGGCAGTATTTATAATACACCTTTACATGAATATCACAGCGCTTTTTCTGATTGACCATAACAGTGGCGCCCCCTAGCGGCCATATGCGGAACTTCAAAATATTTTCCAGCGATTTCTCTTAGTCGATTTAGCTAATAATTTTTTTCCCCCAAGTTATATGATTAACGGTTAGCGAGTTATGGCCGGCGTCCATTCTTAGTTGGCCACCCCGTACATTACTGTGCAAATGGACATGTATACATTTTTCGTTTATGAATAAATAAATAAATAAATTGGTAACTTATGAGAGGAGAAAATAAATAATTAAACCATTTTGTAATAGATGAAATGCCTGTATTGCCATATGCTCCAGAAATTATCGAAGCTGCGCTTTCCCCACCATAACAACCAAGTTGTAAAACAAGCCTGATATCGTTCTGTGGACAAGTCAACAAAGTCGATATTTGCTATCGAATTTTCAACCCCAGTGAAACAAAAATATTGGTCATGAAATGAATACGCGTTCCAAGTAGCTGGAACTGCTAGGCAAACTTCGCAGGATTACCCAGAATATTGGGTTGTTACTGACGGAGCGGACGCAAGGAGTGGTTTTTTTTTGGCCTTCCGCGTATCGCTTGTATAAGTAGGTCGGAGCCTCAGAAGTGCTGTGACGAAAATTAAAACAATACTTGTATAATATTAATAACAACAATAATAATAATAAAATAACAACATCATCCTAAAGTCGCTTTCAGGCTCCGACAAACTAGCACCGTCGGCTCAAATGGCGCTGCACGGCCGACGTCACAATGATTTGAATCAGCCACACATAGATGAGGAAGCATCCAACAGGTGGCTAAAGGATGGACAACTATTCCCAGACAAGGATTTGTGATGGCAATACAGGACCAAGTTATTAACACACGAAATTACACTAAATTCATCATCAAGGACCGGTCCGTTGAATCCGATAAGTGTCTAAAATGTAGCGAGCGATCAGAGACTATACATTATATAACATCTGGCTGCACTTACCTAGTAAACACGGACTACCTCCAGCGACATAACCAGGTGTGTAACATCATACACCAGAAGCTTGCTAATAAATACGGGTTCCTGAACACCTTTGTGCCCTATTATAAATACCAACCAAGTTCAGTGCTTGAAAATAATGCCTTCAAACTGTACTACGACCGGGCAATTATCACCGACAGACGGGCGACGAATAATCGGCCTGATATGGTACTATTAAAAAAGGAAACAAAGACAGCTTATTTGGGAGATGTCACTGTTCCCCACAATAACAACGTGTTGTATCAAAAGAAAAAGGCCAAATATGCGGAGCTGGCCATCGAGATACAGCAGATGCGGCGATTGAATAAGGTTCATGTGATACCGATCATCGTATCATCATTTAGACTAGTTCCAAAAACACTAGAACAAAACCTGAAAATCATAGAACTGCATACTAACACCTTCATCGACATCCAGAAGGCAGTCCTGCTCAGTACTTGCCACATAGTGAGAAAATTCTTACAGAAATAGAATTAATAGAAACCAGCCCACTCACAAATAGAATTAATAGAAACCAGCCCACTCCGTTTGGTGCATGCATCTGGGATGGGCTTGGAATCCAACATTTGTGGAGAAATTGATTGACAATTTCCATGATAATAATAATAATAATAAATTGTTGTCATGGGTATGAAGATAAAGAAATTTTTAGAACTCGCAAATTTACTGTTATTTCGCAGTATTTTTAGTAGTAAATTCTTTTGTTTTTTATTTAAGTTTATTTTAGTGTTTTGTTTGTGAAAGTTGTGACTTTTATTTAAAGTTGATAACTACATACTTCTACGGAATACAATAAAACAATTTTCTACCGAAACTCATTCGTTAGATGGTACACCCTGTATGTTAAAATAATATTATTTTGATAAAAATGATTATTTAATATGGATTTGGAACCACTAAGGTACTAAAACAGAGCTCGATTTCTAAATTGGCGCATACTTTATCTTACTTAAGGAGGAACGTTGGCTTAAAAATTTCCACACCGTCCCGAGACTAATACACTTTAAACCAAAAAAAATATAAATAACCTGTTAAATTATGAGTATTTTATACAAAATGTTCCATATAAAGTTTAATCCTGCAAAATTGCAAAGAAAAACGGCATTTTTGTTTTCAATAGCTGTCCGCAATTTTTGGGGACATCCTGTATAAAGCAAACCTGCACATTTCGTGGAAACACTTCACATTAATGTCTAAAAGTAAAAACAATTGGATCGAATGGCCAACAAAATATAGAAGGTCTTATTTAAAAAATTTTCATTTTCAGCAAAAAAATTCGTATCTGCAAAAAAGCGAAGTTTCGAAAATCGGGGAAATTACTTATTGTATTTTCATCTTAGACCGCAAAAATCGTATTAAGAATCAAATTGCATTTTTCTGGTTAAAATGAGATCATCAAATATTTTAGATCATTTTACATCACTTCATTATGCGCAGTGTATATCCCTATCATCTTATAATACATACTAAATTGAAAGCCAGTTGACCAATCATTCCAAAAAGTTCAAATTCATCAAAATCCTCATGATACTTTTTAAGATAGATAACTCTGAAAATGGGGTAAAAACCTAGGGTGGACGCTTCGAGTGTTAACCAGTTTATATTAGAATGTTTTTCCACTTCTATGAAAGTATTTTCTTTTACAGTTATCCAGTTATTGCTGATGAAATTCCGTTCTGTTCCATCAGATCAACAATGCATAGGTGGCGAAAGAGCTTGAAGATGTAAAATTATATAGGCATTTTTACCAGTATAAAACTTCCAAAAATGTGGTATTTAGTCACTTATAGTGATTTATTAATAAAATAAATGTGATCCTTTATATAATTTGTTCTTTTATTATAATATGTAAATAAATGTCTATTCATATATTTTTATTTTAACTTGTTTGAATTATAACAGGCGATCTAGTTGCTAATTACTGGGTTGATAACTCGTCAAATATTTTTTTTTTTTATATATGGCGTTTTATTAAGAATGTACACCTTTGAAAAAACCTTAGGTAAATGATAATTGTGGGTATATATAATACAGTATTATGTATTTTGGAATGTATAGGTAATTAAAGGTTGAAATTACTTCATCTACATCTCAGCTACCCATTATTGCTGCGAGATCTGAATCTAATCGCACACATCTAAGTTTAAATTTTATTATAGTATAATATACATACATACGTAAGTACTATAGGAAAACTTAATGTATTGCCCAGTTTTAAGGAAAACTAAACCTAGTATGCGGATAAGGCAATTTATTCCAATAACATCGGAGTAAAAAGAACGTCTGTCAGGCCTTTACCTTCTCTGTGTATTTATCCCTTTCGAACTAGTCAACTACTTAATTTTTTTGGACCTATATGGCGTTTTAGTTAAGAATGCACACTGTTGAAAAAAGCTTAGGCAAATGAAATTTGTGGGTCAATATAATACAGTATTATGTATTTTGGAATATATAGTTAATTAAAGGTTGTAACTACGTCATCTACACCTCAGCTTGCCATTACTGCTGCGAGCTCTGAATCTCCTCACACACATCTAAGTTTAAATTATTATGGTATAATATATTTATAAATGGTATTGCTCAGTTTTAAGGAAAACTAAACCTAGAACGCGGGTACGGCAATTTATTCCGGTAACATCGGAGTAAAAAAGTATATCAGGCTTTTAACTTCTCTGTGTGTTTGTTTTTTGTCTAGTCATTTTTCTATGGATTTTTTCACCCACATCCATAATCGAGTAACAAATTTCGCTGCGTACCTACGCATTGCTAGTGACCATACAATTAGACACTTTCCGATATATAAAAAATCAACATGGCGGCTCCGATAAGGCGGACAAGCATTGGTATTTGTGGACCGATTGTATTGAAAATCGGTATATTTAAAATTCAAAATGCCGTTATTATGCAGGTCTAAATTTGATTGGTTATGAGTCTAACGCAGATATTCTGGACCGTTTCTAGAATATCTCGTCACCGGAGAAAAACTTGATTAACTGTAATTTATAGCCTAATCATTATTCTGGCTTTTGATAACTCAAAACTTAATTTTGTAGTCCAATTTCAAAATGTAAGTAGAAACTATAGTCAGTCAGTAGGTACATCCTGACTCCCACTTTCTTACTTATCTTAATATTTGGAAAACATTAAACACAAAGCTTGTAGGGCGTTTCTTCTATTAACTTTAGGAACGGTCAAAGTTAAAAATATTTTATAAATAAGTAAAAAAGAAATGTTTCAGGTTTTTTTAAATGTACTATATATAGTTCATATGATACTATTCCATCCGGTTGCAAATATGTGAGGTTTGATCCCTTTAAAACAGACTTGAGAAAAACATGATTTATTTTTATCTTTAAGCAAAACACGTTTTAAACACTTACGGCCGGTTGCAGAAAGCTCAATTAAAGTTTAGAATGTTTAACGGAATGTCAAATTGGACAGCGGGTTCCTAGATTTGTATAAACAGCTTGTCAAATCCGAAAACTCGGTTAAATATTCTAAACAGCAATTAAGTTTTGTGCAACTGGCTGTTAAACATGTTTTTTATTCTAAGATGAGAATTATGTGTACCAAAGAAAACATATTTAAAACATTTATTTTTATTACCTTGATGTATTCACTTTATAACTGTTTCGTTCTTCAAATTATTTTTAGATTAAACTACCTGAAAAAACATATTTAAGATTTAAATCTGGTTTTGTAGTTTTAAACAGTTTAAAACAAGTAATGATGTCTTAAACAAGTTTAAAACGTTAATATAAATATAATATCTAAAAATAAATAATTATCAGACTTAATATGTAAAAGGCACGCCAGACAGAATTAAAGAATTCTTAGAAAACACAACATACAAAAAATACATAAGCCACAAACAACTATAGGTAAATTACTTGGGAACTTGGTCAGCTCTAAATCCGACGGAATGTTTAGCTTTGACCCATAAACCTCGGGGAAGAAACTTTATAACTGATCAATGTGTTTTTACGAAATAAACTGCTCGTCAAAAAAAAATGAAAATTTAGCGTCTATTGTATGTGTATTTAGAAAATGAACCAGTCGATTTGATGAGTTTTTGAAAATTGTAAGTTTATTTTTTCGGCATTTGGAAACAGTAAGCTTGTACTTTTAATATGCCGGTTTTGAATCTTGAGTTAGTATCTCAGGACGTTTTGACGTGTCTTCTATTATTGCCCTATGAGCACAAGGTTAGAGAACAATGGCAGGTGATCTTGGAAAACCCGTCGTCGTTTTTGCAGAAAACCCCTTGTGTTTTTTGAAAAAGTTAAAATGTATCTAAATTTTACATCAAAATATCGGAACCTATACAGTTTTCTAAGAAACAAATACACTTATTTTAAACAGAAAAAAACAATATATTAAGAAATACTGAATTTTCCAATAATCTTAAAGAAAAAAACAACATATTTCACTCGGTATATTTTTTTTCTTCCTCGGATAATAATACATTCAAAAGTTGATGAGTTTTAGCATTCTGGTTGGAAATTATTTAAAAAAAAATTAAATTTTTATATTTTGTGTACTAGCTGTACAATTGTTCAATCGTACTAACTCAGGAATAGTAAGCAAAGGTCGGAAGAATACAATCTTAAATGCGTCAAAATTGATTTATTAGTTACTAGATATGCAGAAGCCATCGCGTATAAAGAATTTTAATAATAAAAAAAATTCCCATCTGTAGCAAACATTCTTTATGACAAACATATCAACGTAGGTAACAATATCCGAGAATACATAATTTTCAACGATACTAAAAAATCTTCCTAGTGCAAAACTTATATTTTGCTACAAAGAAATTGCTATGTAACATATAAGTTGTATAAAAAAACACGCAAAAACAAGTAGGTAAAAAAAAATAAAATTGTAAGCCGAATTAAGAGAGCTTAAAAATATGAGGTAGAAAGTCATTAAAATTTTATTTTGGGGTAATTTTTAGGTAATTTAATGATCAATATTTCGAAAAATTTAAATGACGCATTTTTTACTTATACTGACAATTAATTTAATTAATTAATTTTAGACAAGCAAAATATTTTATGAAGCATAATGTTTGGCATAAAATCACAAATAAACCAAATCCACGAACAGTGTAGCCTTTTTTTTTATTCGTGATTTTTGTTATATTATTACACTGTACTAGTGATGCCTACGAGACGAGACTTTAAAAAATCTCGTCTTGTCTCGCAAAAAAAGTGGAATGTTTCGTCTCGAGTTTCGTGTCGCAATAAAAGTCTCGTCTCGCGCGAGAGTCTCGCAAAATTTTTATGTTTCTTGTGTAAATGAAATACGCAAACAAAATCAGTTCTAATTTTTATTTGAATGAACAAAAACATAATAATCTAACAAGATAAATTAAAAAAAAAGAAAATCGATCATTATAGATACATGAAATACAAATAATAAAATCGGTGACGTCTTTATTGACAGATCTATAACTAAAACGGCTTTTTATAAACTAAAAAAAAAAAACTCATATAAAGTAAAAATTTAATGACAACAAAAAGAATAAGAAAAAATAAATATTAAAAAGAGCACGTAATCGCCAAATTTTTTTCGTTTGTCCGAGGCAATATTAGTGTTTTTGTCTCGCAAGAAAAAGTTAAAGTATCGTCTCGAGTCTCTTCTCGAAAGCGAGACGAGACGAATATTGTGGGCATCACTACACTGTACGCTACTTATAGATTTAAGTTTTGAATAATGAAGTCAGTATTAATTTTATCGAGTCTTGTGCTCATTTGATGTTCAGAAATTCATCATACAACTAAGAGAAAGTACTCTTAACCATCGACGATAGGAAATGGCGAATTACCCTCCATCTTTACTAATAATTCTCGGAGCACAATGGAACTGACGTAAACGTTTAACATAAAAACTAACCAACAAAAAAGGAATCTTAAAAAGGAGGTACAAAAATGGGTGATAATTTTGGCGTTGGAATTAAATATAATCGTTTATGACGTATATTTCAAAAAAGTATCTAACAGAACACCGAAAAACATAAAGAAAAATAAAGTTTGACGTAAATGAATGGAAACGATTGACATAATTTGCATTGTGTTCCCCGGTTAAAGGAATCTCTGCATCGTAGCAGAAACGATCCCTGTCTTTTCTTTACAATATCTAAAGTTTAGGATGTGACGTTCACGTTCTAGCGAAGAACCTGCTTTATAGAGTAAATTGCGGTTGCTAACAATTAGAGATACATACTAGTAGACAAGTTTTGAATATGAATCATCTACTATTTTTTTGCCCCATCTATACTTTTAAGGTAAACACGACACGAAAGTAGTCAGTGATAGGTTAAGGAAAATGGCGAGAAGTTGTTAAAATGAATTTAGAAAAGAATAATTTGGGACCCCACCTGGGTCCCTTTTTTTGAATTTTAGAGACCATGTCGTTCACCGTGCGGGCCAGTTGTATCCTATTTAAAAAATCGATTCATTATTCTCTCCTATAATAATGTCTGAATTTTGCATGACATTTCCTGAAAGAAAAAAAACCATAGTTTTTGAAATGTTATTTAATAATTCCAATTACATTTAATGTTCGTTTTACTGGGTATTTTTTTTTCATTTGTTAACTAGTTTTACGACGAAAATCCTTTTTCGCTTCGAAAAGCAGCTAACCTAGCACAAACCAGCGTATGTCACTTGTCGCCTAACGAAGCAACTCTTGAGTGCCTGTGTAGTTCGTGAACAATAGAATAGATTTGTATTACTCGTTTAATAGCAGTATCACATCATCGTTTTTGTTTAGATGTGTTTTACGAGTTGACATCTAACTATTCATTCTAATTGAATTATTCGAAATTTTAGTTTTTAGAAAATTTGAAAATACGCCGAGCCGATATCAGAGGCCAAACATTCCATTAAAATGCCATAGAACTACCATTGATTTGGGCGATGGTTATTTATATCGAAATGTTAAAACACTTCTTTGCAAAACGTAAGTAGGTTACATAACGAATTTTTTTCTTAATCTTTACGAATTTTGATATAATTACTGAAAATACTATAAAGAAAAAGGTATTTGGAAAAAATAGAAGGTTTAAATATAGTTTATTTTAGATGACCTGTAATAAATCTTTAATCGACTCATCTTTCTTCAAATAACATCGTTTACAGGTATAGTTACGTCCATCTGGGGTCACAGTGTATCACACCTTAATTAAAAATCGTAGGCATATTTTGATTCTATTTGTTTTCAATACTCATTCTGAAAATTAATTAACTATACAGGGTTCTTTCGAAAAGCTGAATGACTATAAACTTATTTTTGTAATACGCTTTTACATGCTTGTTTTGAAGTATTGTGAACATCCGAAATCTTCGCCGGACTTAATACTCTATTGCCACAGGTGGTTTTATGCTGCTGCGTGGTAACAAAATATCAAGTATGGCAAAGATTTCGGATGATCTCCTGGTAATCACAAATGTCGGTTACGCTCCTGTTGATGTCTCTTGTGTAGTTTTGTTTGTTAAGTTTTGGCACTAGTTGTACTCGTCTCTCAACTAGGAGACTGTACTGATGATGACCTTAAGTCAGAAACACTTGTCTATAGTTGAACAAATTTCATTGCTTTAACGGTCATCCCAAAAAAAATAATTTTTCCACTATATATAGAAAATACTTTTTCTACTATATATACTAGTTCTTTCCGCGTTAATATTTTTCTACTTTCGGTTGTAATTACTCTTAGGTTATTGTCTTGGTAAGCCGATTTAACTCCTGAATGGTGACTTAAGTCATGTTTTCCTTACACATTGGAATGTAGACGGGGCATTTTTAAGTCCAAACGACATTATGAAATCATAATGGCAATTTTCTACGATAAAAGCGTTTTCAGGGATGTCCTTTGGACTATCTGTTGAAAACCAGAGGCAAGATCGAGTGTCGTGAAGTATTGACAATTACCTAATTGATCTAAAGTCATAAATATTCGGTAGAGGATATTTACCGTCGACTGTGTATTCATTGAGTTTTCGATAGTCTAGTTATCGACTATCTTTTTTGTTTTCGAGAAGAATCGAATTTTTTGGGAACAACACAAACTGGAGATGACCAAGGAGAAATCGAAAATTTGACGACTCCTTTCTCGAACATGTTATTTATTTGAGATATTACTTCTTTGTGTATTTGAGGGTATCTGTAACATTTAGGTAAAGATAGGCTTGGTATTTTTAGTGTCAATTTGACGTTTGATTTCATTAATGAATATGAGATAATCTCCTTCACCATAAAATATTTCTTCGAATTCTAGACAAAGGTTTGTAATTAATTCGCGTTCATCATTAAGGTGTTCAGTACGAAGTTGAGATTTGATATTATGAATTCGATTTGGTGTATTTTGAAATTTATTTTCGGCTATAAGTTATAATTTAGATAGGTTAGGGGTAGATAGGGTTCAGTTTGTACTTCGCAAAAATAGAAACATTTTTAAATTGCATTAGCATTAATTCAAGTTAAAAATTCACCAAGGCCTTAGGGATATGTACCTTTTCTGTTTCTTATCTTATTCTTATAGAATAGAATCGCTATTAAGTTACACTTCAATATAAATACTTTATTCTACCTTTGATACTAATTTTGTTTTGATTTAGAAATTCCTTCCTATTTCAATTTTCGTCTGTGTTTCGAATTTCGTTTGTTTCATGTAATTCGTCTTGAACTCTATATTACGGGAAAATTTTAAAATTCGTTATTAGTTTTCTGTTCTATCAATAGTGCGTTGATAGAAAATTAAGGCCAATGATACCATTTACACCGTATACTTTATGACAGTCTGTGTTTTCGTACCTTTATTAAAGTGGATTCGGCAATTAAAAGTTTTTCGTCTGTTATTCCTTGTATAGAAACTTGTACATGGAAACATTGGCTATAGTTTTTGCAGTGTTTTCCCTGAAAATGTATCAATGAGTAATTTAAAAGTATTCGTTGCGCCTTATTATAGTAAAGGGGTCTTGAATTTATAGCAAGAGGGTTTAGAGAACTTTTTGTTCTGTGCTTTGGGTGTTTGTAGTCGAAGAGGGGTGATTCAGGTTTACTATCTGAACTTGACTTCGTATTTCTGTCATTTCTAAATTGTCTTGAAAGGGTGGATGATTTTGATCGGAGTGCAATTGACAATTTTGATTTTCAAAGTGTTCGTTGTAATCGATTGGGTTATTATAATGATTTGGTTCCATATGATTGTTTGGTTTAACTGATTGCTGAATTTGATCAAATGGTTGATCATAGTCGTAGTCATTACGACCAGAATATTTTTTTTGGTTTGAGTAATTGCTACGGGTACAGTAATTATTATCATAGTATACATCAATACTTAAGGATTATCCTGTAATATTGAAAAAAAAACTTATACCACTATTTTACTTGTGCGTACCCTTTAATTTATTGCGTTTAACTAGAATTGTGACGTTTTTTAATTATATGTATTTTACTGTTACTGTTAGTCGTTCGACATGAACTGCAATATAAATAAATGTAACAAGGGGTAAACTAAAATACTACTACGGCAATATAATTGCTGTAATGGGACAAAGCTTTTATTAAGGAAAACGCTTAATCCTGTAATGAACTTGGTTGGACACCCGATAGGTTAACTTTAGTTTTAGATTTTGGAGAAAAACTCAGTTTTTCTGTTCATAAAAATGAAATAAATCTAATATTTTCTTTCATAAAAAATATTGAATAATGTTTGGATATATATTTTAGTAAAATATATATCCAAAAAACTTGTCATATACCAAAAATGAATTCCTTTATAAATTATTTTTGTTTTAGTTTTAAGCAAAGAAATTATTAATTTTTGATGATTTAAATATGTCAATTATTAATATTTTTTATGATTTTGGTCAAAATTTGTGGTTCAACATACCATTAGATCTTGGTGGGAAAGAATTTATTTGTGGATTCGTGTAGATATGTGGTTTCTGAAAACTATTTGAATTTTAGAAATTATTTGGACTGTAGTGAGTAATGGGTAACTTGTTCGTTGTACTTGGGGATTTTAATGCACATTTCCAACTTTCTTTACTTGTTGGTTAGTTTTAGGTAAATTAGACTTATTTGCTTTTTGAAATAAGATACTTGAAGTTCACGCCTAATTTGAACTTGGGCTTCGAGAGGATCTCTGGTATTACTTGCTCTTATTAGGTCCTATTCAGACTTCTAGGCCTGGTAGGAGAGTGCTAAGTGCCACCAAATCAAAAAAAAATTATTTGCGTGTCTTTCATCTGCTGAAAGATTGTTCGTTATACTTGGGGATTTTAATGCACATTTCCAACATTTTTTAATTGTTGGTTAGTTTTAGGTAAATTAAACTTATTTGCTTTTTGAAATAAGATACTTGAAGTTCACGCTTCTGATATTACTTGTTCTTATTATGTCCTATTAAGGGTTCTAGGCCTGGCAGGAGAGTGCTTAGTGCCACCAAATCAGTAAAAATTAATTGGCGCGTTTTTCATCCGCTGAAAGATTAGATTTTTGTATATTCGCGTGCAGTTAACGTTTTTTTGTTTGTTTAATTCGTTATAGATCTTGAATTAAAGAACACAAGTCTCTAGTATCACCAAAGTGGGAATTTAAAAGTTGTTTTATTTTAGTGCACGGTAACGGATATCTAGAACTTATTAGTTACGATGGTTTACCTCGTAATGTATGTTTATGTAAGTTACTAATAATTGCCTTTTACATGACGACCTATTACAAGTACAATCACCAGCATATAAAAATTAAATATAAAAAAATTCAAATAATTTGTACGGTTCAATTTCAAGTGATTGTGCTTGTTGTTTTAGTTGAGCTGAAGCACTTGTTCTTACAGTTTTGTCAGGCATTTTGATTAATATTCAATATACCAAAATAGAACAAAATTATGATAGTAAAATAGTGGATAGTATTACTATTTATGAAACAAATTCGTACATTTTTATATATATGTATATATTTTTTAAGGTTTAAGGTAATGGACGCTCTTATCCAAAGGTAAAAATGTTTATTAAAGTTGCCACCAGAGGGCATTTTACCTACAACTGAAAACTTATTTCCGTAAAAACTTTTTTATTTTTGAAGGAATTTTTAAAATTGAGTTACCATCTTTAAGCCGATGGAATGTGCTTCAAATAATGTACTTTTACTACAAATAGATTCAATAGATTTCGCCTTTCCTTCTGCAACGGCAATTTGCTGAGTACTGACACCCGGTTTTTCTTGTATCGTTTGAATTAGTCTATCTTCTGCCTCATCCGTTCTAACTGAGTTGGCTCTTTCTGTGTCATATTTGCAATGCGTAAATAAACCTTGTTCACCAAGTCTTCTATGAACACTCACAAAGGTTTGAGCATGAGGAACATTTCGGTCAGGGTGTGCTTGTTAAAGCCGACGTGCTTCTTTTGCGTTTCTATTTGCTCTTCCATAGCAAAAATGCATGTCCCGATATTCTACATTCGAATATTGCTTATGTTGAACATTTAGACAAGTTTTTCAAACTGAAAAGTAGACTAAATGTCAAATTTCATTTCTACTGGTATTAATAAAAGTACCTTACTGCGACATTTAAATCATAATAATTGAATTGAATAAAACTTTAATATCGATTTGCGGCTCAACGGTAGTAACATAAATAAGAGTACATTATTTGAAGCGCATTCCATCGACTTAAAGATGGCAACTCAATTTTCATAATTTATTCCAAAATAAAAAAGTTTTCACGGAAGTAAGTTTTCAGTTGTAGGTAAAGTGCCCTCTGGCGGAACCTTAAATACACATTTTTACCTTTGGATATGAGCGTCCACTACCTTAAACTTATGTGTCAAATATCAAGTTGATCCGTAAAGAAATAGATTAAATATTCCCAAAATTTAAAATTAAAAATGCAACTTTGATCAGCCGTTACTATGATACCATTGAGATTTTTGCATTTTCTTAAATGACTTGCTACCATTATTTTATCATGTAGAATCACGGCCTTATGTTTCCTGACGTTGTTCCCAAACACCCTGTATACGTTTTTAATTTTAAACAGTAATATACGAGATAAATTGGTAAAATTGTTGTACGAATTCAAGGTGATGGTACAAAATATCGACTAAATCTAATGTTTTACTCAATTAACTTAAACATTATGTGATATAAGGATACACTGGTACCAATTCAACATGACGGAACAAAATGGCAAAAATCAAGTGTGGCATAGGTATAAAATAGTAAAATATCGGTACGAATCCAATACGGTGGAACAAAATGGCACCCAATAAAAATGTTTGAAAATACAGTCACAGGGTTAGTTAACAACAAAAAGTGTAATATCCAAGACAGCCGAATTAGAGAGCATACAAATATAAGTTGAAAAAGTAATTTAGTAGTAAAGTAGTTTTTTTGTATGGTGTGTAATTCAGTTAGTCAAAAATTTAAATAAGTTTCTCGAAAACTGCTTCTATTACAAAAAATTATAAAGCTTATTTCCAGGCTCGCTAATTTAGCTGTTTAAAAACTTCAGTTTTTTTTTGTTTGCAAACGTTTATTTTTGTTATTGTTTCGTACCCTGTATATGGAATCACATATATTTTTTAATCAATCGTATTTTGAAGATAAGTAAAACTTTTTATGAAGGATAACTTTTTTTGCTAAAGAAAGGAATAAAAAAGTTTTCCCTTTAACTAAAATTACACAGACCCTGTACATGTGTTACTAAATGACTATGTGCGGAACTAAATTGGATCACACTTCACTGTTCCTAATAAAGTACAGAGAATTTAAATATTTAGTAAGGGCGTTATTTTGTTTTGCCAAATAGGATTTGCGGATTTATCCCTGTTTCGCAACTGATTTTTATGGAAAATTTCAAGTCAATTGGATAAGTAGTTTTAGATGCTGAATTTTTTAACATTTCATTAGGTGGCCATTTTGTTCCGTCATAATGCATTCACACTAAAATCTTAACAGTTCATCCCTATATCATACTTGATTTTTGCGCAAAATTTGAAATCCATTCGATAAATAGATTCATAATAATTATTTTTTAACATTTTGTGATAGGAATACGCGAAATGGAATCAGCCATATTGGGTTTTTACCAAAATGTTACCATTCTATTCCCATATGACTCTTGATTTTTGACCAAAATTTCAAGTCAATCGGATAAGTAGTTTTGGAGCTATGCCGCGCATAGGCAAAACGACAGACCGCCGGAGATGGGAGAACATGTTTTTCGGTATCAGGGACCCTAAAACGCAAACATTTGCAAAAATCTCGGAGGGTGATTGTTTTCACGATTAGAAACAAGACTTCCCTCTTACTAGGGAATCAGTAATATGTTAATCGGTAGTTGCAATTATAAAGTTTCAATAAGAAGTATTTATTTGCTTTTATTATGGCTGCATCTAAAAATAGAAACATATTTTTAGTTTTACGGTTCGGATTTAAAACAGATTATCCTTTAAAGGTATTTAAAATGTGCGATGACTAAAGAATTAAACTGCAAAGCTTCATATGTGCGAGAAGATTCATGTTTTATTTCTGAAATGGAGAAATACCGATGTTTAGTACCACACAATCATCCACCTAACGAATTATATTTACAGTCATCTAGATTTATGAAGGATTTGGAAAGCGCAATTCAGATTTTTCCTGGAACAACGAGAGAAATCTTTAATCAAGTTGTGGAAGGGTAAGTTCTAACATCTCAATGGTCTAGTTGCTTAAATCATTATAAATTAGGTTAGTAAATATCTAAATGACTGACATTAGATAAGACTAAGATAGTTTGTTTAAACTGAACTCTTCGCTTCACCACCCAAGGGAAGCATTTTTTGTGAAGCAGTCCAATGTTGGAACTCTATTAAAATATAAGATAATGCCAAAACGGGGATTTGTCATTGTTGTATTTGGTACTAAACGTTTTTTTTTTTAATATTTTTAAGTGCAGTAGCAACAGCGACCTTCTGAAATATGTTTACGAAGTCAAGCTATAAGTGACTATGTGGAACGTAGCAATATTATAGACAGCGTAGCAGAACTGCGGACAAAATATTTTTTCATGTGTACTATGGTTGGAACGGGTATCTATGAGAATGAAATCATCCTACAAAATTACCTCGTCAACGTGCCAAATATATTGTGGGCTAAATTAAATTGTCTCATTTTTTGGTTATCATCAAAATTCATAAATGCCCTTTAAATAAAATCGTCTAAAAGTATTTAATTTGATTTGTCAAACCTTATGAGGTTGAAATTAATATGTGACATTCGAACACTTAATTTTAGCATAAAATGAAAAAAATATTTCCCAAATAAACACAATTTTTTTTTGACTTGTTCTACTGGTCCTATTTAAAACCCTGCTCTTCGCTAAATTCGTACTATGATTGCCTTAAGGTATTGGTATGTTTTGGGTGGAGTTTATTTATCTAGAGATTTATCTTTCTTATCTATCAACAAGTAACTAAGTCTGAGATGCTAAATACCAGATTCTGGGGTTCTTGTTCTTAGTAATGAAAAGTATAGCAGTTAACAACCCGAAAAAACAAGACTTTGTTTTAAAAAAAAATAATTTTCTTCATCAGCATACAGAGACAACAGTCGATAAAATGCATTTTAGTTATATTTATGAATTCTGAAATGCTTTTAATTTATCAGCTAGTAACTAAGTCTGAGAGGCTAAATACAGATTCTGGGGTTGCTGCTCTTAGTAATAAAAAGTATAGCAATTAACAACTCGAAAACCCGGGACTTGGTTTTAAAAAAAATAATAATTTACTTCAGCATAGAGAGAGAGCTGTTGACAAAATGCATTTTAGTTATATTTATAAATTTTGAAATGCTTACCTTGCATGAGAACAAAATGATAAAAGTGCTAGAAACTCCTCCCTTCTTAATTGAGAGTACGTTCTCCTAAGAAATATTTTAAAAAATTACTTGCATTTAAAGCTAATTAATGTTTTAAAAACATTTATTATTTTCTTCAATATTTGAGTCATCGGAGTTTGAATTCGATTGTTTTTTGTTCTTAGACTCTTTTACAAGTTCTTGCTATATGAAAATTACAATAATCGCAATAAGTGTATAAAGTAATATTGTCCAAAAATTGCTCTTCTTCATGTTGGTTGTTGAGGGCATTCCTTCAAGGAGTTTCTTCTGGTTCTCTAATTCGGTTTCATATATTTACATATTTTAAGTCCATGCCAAGAGTGTTGTAGAATGGATTTTGGTGCTTCTTAATTAGGCTTAAGTTAAG
Source organism: Kuschelorhynchus macadamiae (assembly GCA_030620095.1). Classification (NCBI taxonomy): domain Eukaryota; kingdom Metazoa; phylum Arthropoda; class Insecta; order Coleoptera; family Curculionidae; genus Kuschelorhynchus; species Kuschelorhynchus macadamiae. Next base: position 29,596 of record JAUTXW010000923.1, on the reverse strand, counting down.
GGTTGGTAGATAAATTCTAGTAAAGGTTAATTGGCTGGATTTGTATGCTTCAAGCGTAATTAACCTTATTTGTGCTTTACATTCTGGAATCTCGAGAAGATAGGAACCATATAAGGGTATGTTATCTTCAGATTTTTGGCAATTTACGATAGCAATTACTGGGGTCCGTGCTAATATGTGCCATTTGCCATCGATTATTTTTGTTGTCTGAATCTCGTATAATTGAGTTTCAAACGGGTGACATAACGTGATATTCGGGTGATCCTTAATAAGTTGAACAGTACAAGTAAGTATTTCTGTTTTTGGATTTCGGCATTTTTGGTCCATATGGGCATATTTAATATTTCCTATATAGGAAAAAACCTAAAATGTTGATATTTCTCCGATTCCACAAGAGGAAGCTCATATATAAATACAATGTTAAGATTTTTCAAAAAACTTTTAATTTCTATAACTCTTTGAAAATTAACTATATTCTTTCTGAGGTAAGGTAATTGTATTAGTCTTAATTTAATTATAATGTACGTTAATTTTTACGAAAGTATTACGATTTTATTGACGATATCATAGATGGATTGATAGATTGTTGATATTTGATTGATTATTGTATTAGGTAAAAATTCATGATAACATTCATTATGTGTGATGTTGGATATAATTGCTTTAAATTTATTAATTGTCTATTCTGAAAGAGTAATTTGATTAAGAGCGACAATTTTTAGTTTATTTTAGTTTTCTTGTAATTTTGTAAGTTTTGCATCAATTTACTCTGCGTCATTTTGATTTAAGTTGCGTGTTATAAATTTTATAAATTAGTCTATAGTGTTAAATAGACCCCTTACAACCTCCTTTTTTATTTTTTATTTATTGTTTTTTTTTATTTTATTTATTTTTTTATTTTACGTTGTTTTACTCGGTGCTCAGATTCTTTTATTTCGGAGGCGTTAGGGCGTGAGTTCAAATAATTTAAACAATATTGTGGGCGCCAGGCCTAGAGTGGCCAAAGAGGTTGAGCAGAAAAGAAAAAAACAAGATAGATACTAAGGTACGCTAAGACACAATACTTAAGTTAACTTGTAATGTAGCTTCCCAAAACCTTCTAATTCCTGCAATGGACAGATTATAAATAAAAGAATGAAATACTAATACAAGGAAATTTATTGTAAATTGTATATAAAATATAAGTATAAATATCACAGTGGTATTAAATGTTGTTCAACACAATCAACAGTAACAATCAAATCACCACATATGAGGTAAAACGATAACTACACTATTCATGAAATTAAATGTGCCAAATGAAATAATATTTATATCTTTAAGTTTAATATCTTGAAAGTACTGAAAAATTTTGATACATAAATTTACCATAAAAGTTAAATGAACTACCAGTAATTAAATATTTTTTGATTATTAAAATTTAAATTATGCAAACTGATTAGGTGGAAAGATTGGAGTGAATATTTAAAGTATTAAAATTTTAAATTAAGTAAAATGATTAGATGGATAATTGAAAAGAAAGAGAGAGGGCAAGGATACAACCTTGAATTAAATTTTATTTTCTTAATTAAGTTTTATATTTGTTACCAAATATTGTTGAAAGAGCATAGCATGAATGTTGCAAAAACCAGATTTAATAAATATTATTTTATAAAAACCTCATATGAGAGATGCAAATATTAGTATCATATACCGATATTGGCTGAAAATCACCGATAATATGAAGATGGGCTGTAATGCAAAATATATTCAAACAATCCTAAAACTATAACAGGTGGCTGAAAATCACAGGTAATTTTAGGAAATACTGCCCATTACAAAAAACTTAACACTTATGACACTAAGACATAGGTACCCAATATACACTCAACATACCTAATATAACTTATACTACAAAAAACATAAAGTCTCTTACTACCTATAAGCTATGAGCACTTACAAAGCAATTATTTGAAAAAAAAAACAATAAGAGTGTTTTACAAAACTCAAATTTAATAAAATAAGCCAGAAGATGCAATGAATTCTTTACTCAAAATCAACTAATTAAATAAAATATAACAAAGTAATACTTTAGAGAGTTATAGGTACCGAAATTAGAATAAAAGTTTATAGTTACTGATTTGCAAATGAATTCATGAGAAACTATTTAGAATTAAATTGGTTAATGACTTAAAGTGACTTTATAAAGGTAATTATAGTGCGAGAAGGCTGAATAATTGAAAAATTAGCAACGAAAGATCAAATTTCTAATGTACGCTCAGGGTAAGTAGAACACCAGTAGTAAAGCTACCTTTTATAAGCTAAAACAAGGAAAGGTACTTATCTTTAGACTCGGTGTTGGGTTGGTTCCCTAAATGAAGACTTTCCTCAACGCTTCACAGCAGCGGTTAGCCTATAAGCTCAACCAAAAGGAGGTGGTCCTCTAGACCAGCAGACTGCAACGGAGGCCCCAAAACAGCACAAGCCAACAAGGAAAACCTCAAATGCCCCGTTCCAGCTACGCCACGGTAGTCCAACCAGAATCTAAGTTTCCAACTTCCTGCCTGATGTCCCTAAGTTGACCTGCCTAAGCCACTGTTCTTCCCACAATAAAAGAGTGATGTTGATTTTATTGTGATTGCGGTATTAATTAAAATATGCTCCTGCTGTAGGTTAAAAGGTCCTTGTAGTAGGATAAAAGCTTCTTGCAGTACGTTAAAAGCCTGAAAAGATAGAGAAATGTGCTGAGTACCAACCCACGTGGCGACTATTCCATGAACCATCTCCCTAGCAAGATTTTCTAATAATTTTGAATGACTAATTACCTGATGCTATGGCTTTGAGTAGTCTTGAAGTGCTTTCCAATCCCAATTAAGGCTTCATAGAATTCGCCGATCAGTAGAACTTCTTACACGTCGTGTAAAATGGCGGCACAAAAAAAAACTATGAGAACTAACACTTCATTATTATTCTGCAGAGAGGTAGTAATTTCGGTCCAAGAGTTTTATAGTCCTAATATAGCAAAAAAAAATGATGTATCCTGTTCCGGTACATGGTACCAACCTAGTACTTTCGATGACAGAAACCCTCGACAGACATTAAAAAAATCACTTTATCATCCCGAAAAGTCTCAAAACATCTCCCTTTGCTAAGGAACACCACCACCGATCACCACTAACGAAACAAAATCAGCTGATATAACCTCAGGCTTTGAAACCCCTGACATAATTTGGAAATAAAACATAGGGTATAATGGGTTGCCTGCAGTAAGGTGTCGCCAAACAACGATCTCGGATTTTATTAACATTAGGGACTTGTCGCGTCGTTGCTTTATTATTTATGATAATTATTGGTTTGTATTTTATATATTTGACTGTCTTAAAAGAAACAAAACATCAGATATTTTGTGAATAAATAGGTGATAATTAAGAACTTGACCGTTGTAATAATCATTTTCAAAATGATTGTTACAAATACTCCCCACCTTAATATTTTCTTTTAAAGAAATAAATGTGTTAAATATCACTGCAAACCAGTATAAATATGAATCATCTTTCTATCAAAACTTACTTTACAATATAATGATTACAATACTTAAACCTAATTACATGCTAATTATGAGTAACTTAGTCAGCTATGATCTCTTCATCATCAGAATCTGTGTCAGGGTCGGGTTTAAGATCTTTCATATGATAACGACCTACATTTTGATCATTTTCGTCCAGGAGTTCATATATCAGAGGGGAAATCTTTTTAATTACTTTACATTTTATAAATCTTTTCGCGAGCTTCTTTGAAAAATAATTGCCAGCATTTGAAAGTACAAAGTTTCGTTTATAAACGGTATCACCAACCTCGAATTCAAGGTGGCGTTTGCGGAGATTATAATATTTTCTATTTCTTTCATAAGACTTTTTAATGTGTTTATCCACGACCTCATATATATCTCAGGTAAGCCAGATAATTGATCAACAAGTTCGCGCCTATCCTGAAATAAATATGGTGAAATTTGTTTTTTAGATATGATGCCATAATAGTCGCCCTGTAAACGTAGGTTTCTTCCAAGAACAGGAAAGCAGGTGAAAACCCTGTAACTTCATGTGTAGAAGTGTTTATTGCATTGCAAATTTTGTGAATATTTCGGTCCCAATCGCAGTGGTTCTGATTTTTGATATATGATCTAATAGCAGTACCAATTACACGATTAGAGCGCTCAGCATTGTTTGTTTGTGGATGGTACCTAGCATTGTACCAAATATTATTGACCTTATGTTCTTTTAGGCAAGCTTTAAACTCTTTTGATATAAACTGACTGCCATTGTCACAAACTATGATCTGTGGTACCCCAAAATAATTAAAAACAAAGTTACAGACTTCCTTAGGCAATGCTCTTTTCATTTTATGGATAAATGTAAACTTTGTGAACCAGTCTACTGCAACCAACAAGAAAGAATAACCAGATTTTGATTTAGGAAATGGACCCAAAATGTCGAGAGAAATAAGCTGAAAGGGTACTGAAATATTTTTAGGTGCTCCCATTAACCCTGACTGTTTTAACTGGGAACTTTTTTGCTCATTGCACACTTGGCACTTGGTTATGTATTTTCTTGTGTCATAACGCACCCCAGGCCACCAATATTCATTTTGAATCCTATCCACGGTCTTTCTCACACCGAAATGAGCTGAATTATCGTGAGATTCACGAATGATACCTAACCGGTCTTCCTTCGGTACGACTACTTTCCACGATTTTTGATTTATATTGACCTTATGGCCCAAATCAAAATGCTTGTACAACCGCCCTTCATTTATGTGAAAACACGGGTATTTCTCGTTACTATTCTGAACACTTGCCAAAGGTTTATTATACCACTTGTCATTAAATCCATGATTTATATCAGTTATGCAGATACTGGCTGTTTCATTCTGAAGAGGAGCCCTACTTAATGCATCAGGTACGACATTTTGTTTACCTGGTCTGTGAATTAATACATAACTAAATTGTGATAAAAGAATGGCCCATCTACAGAGTCTTCCTATTGGATTTTCAAGGCGATTCAACCATAAAAGAGAATAATGATCTGTAATTATTTTAAAAGGTTCAGGGGCCCCTTCAATGTAAGCGCGAAACTTTGTCACGGCGAATACGATGGCTAAACATTCTCTTTCCGTACATGTATAATTTATTTCTGCTTTCGTAAGGCTTCTCGAAGCATAGGAGATTACATGTTCTTCATCTCCCTCCCCCTGAGTTAGTACAGCACCTATGGCATAATTACTCGCAACAGTCTGGATTGAAAAAGCTTCAGAGAAATCCGGATTTTGTAAAACCGGTGTTGACATTAACCTCTTTTTAATATTTTCAAAAGCTGATTCGGCCTGTTCATTCCAGATGACGGCTTGCCTTTTTTGACGACCTTTAATTAAATTATTTAATGGCACAATGAGTTCTGAAAAATTCTTTATAAAACGTCGATACCACGAGGCCATGCCAACAAATCTTTTGATTTCTGTTACATTTTTTGGTTGCGGATATTTTAAAATTGTCTCTACCTTATCCGGATTAGCGTGCAGGCCATGCTTATCTACGACATACCCCAAAAATGCTAAACTGGGCCTACAAAATTGACATTTCTTTACATTGACTGTTAATCCTGCCGAATCAAGCGTTTTATAAACTTTAGTTAATGTCCGCATATGATCCTCAAAAGAACTGTTGACTATAATCAGATCGTCTAAATATACGAAAATATTATTCTCCAGCGATGGATTAAATAACCTATCCATCAGTCTTTGCAGTGTTTGAGCCGCGTTGCACAAACCAAAAGGCATTCTAACAAATTCAAATTGACCCCTACCTACAACACTAAAAGCAGTCTTTGGGCACGCATCCTCTGCCAATTTAATTTGCCAAAAAGCATGTTTAAGGTCTATATATGATAAAAACTTAGCATCTTGGACTTTATCTAGTATTCGCGAGAGATAAGGCAATCCGTATGGATCTTTTACTGTTACGTTGTTCAAAGGGCGTCCATCATAACAAAGCCTAAACTCCCCTGAAGATTTTTTAACCAAAAGTACATTTGCCGAATATGGACTAGTCGATGGTCTAATAACCCCTAATTTTAGCATTCTATCAATTTCGGAATTTAGGTGTTGTTGCATGTATGGTGATAGCAGAAAAGGTCTTTTCCTAAATGGTTCGTTAGATGTAACTTCGATTTTATGTTCTATTAAACTGGTAGCCCCAAGAGAATCAGAAACTGATGCCAATTTATTAAACAAAGAAACAACCTCATTAAGTTTGCTTTCCTGTTCTGAACTTAATTCGCAAGCAGTGGAAATTGAAGTTTTCTCAAAATGTTCTTTTAGTTTTATTTCGTTAACACTGTCGCATATGTTTTGATCTGGTAATATTAAAATTGAGTTATTATTGTTATGTGAAGGTGGATTTAATGAGTTATTACAGGTTTGAGCAAACCGTGCTGATAACAGATCCTGGTCAACTGTGTCCCTATCAGAAATATTGTAAGATTTATTACAAAAATCAATACTTAAACCAAATGCATCACAAAAGTCAGTTCCCAATATAAAAGTTTGACGAATTTTAGGCACCACCAAAACTTTAATATTCCTAGTTTTATCATGAACTTTTATTGGTAGATTTACCGAGCCAACTACCCGAACTGGTTCACCATTAGCTGTTGTGACAACCTTATCACCCGTTTCTGGAATAATTTCAAAATTCATATCTAAGACATATTGTAAGCCACGCCTACCAATTACACTCTCTACGGCTCCGGTATCAACCAATGCAACTACATTTTTATTTTTTATATTAATTTCTATATAAGGTCTAGGATCATAAATTGATTTTTTTATAAACAAAGATGCCAGTTCATCGAATTCAAAAAAATGTTTAACAGTATTAAGCCAGTCAGACCATTTATTTTGTGCATAATAGTCCCTAGAGCTATGTTTTAGTTTTTCGCAACTTCTTCTGCTGGCAAAGTCGCGCCTACCACGTTTTTTGACTTACAAGATGGACAGTTAGGTTTTGTGATGTTTCGTTTACCACACCCATAGCAAAATACAGTTTTATTTTCATTACACTTAGTAAACAGATGGCCGTGCTTTAGGCAGTTCCAGCATTTGGTCGTTTTAAGGACATTTATTTCAGAAGTTAATTGAGTTTCTAATAGTCCATTCTCAGCAGAATTGGACTGTTGAGCACTTACAGTATTAATAGCAGAAAAGCTAGAAACAATTTCATTAACATTTGAAAGTCTGTTAAGGGATCTAGAAGAAACACTTTTTTGATAAGCCAGCTCTGGCTCTAATGTAGTTGGATTGCATGATGGAGGACCCTGAAATTTTTCAGTTCTGATTTTAGTATCCTCTAAAATTCTACAAGAATATTTTAGTTCTGATAACGAAAATGGTTGTCTCAATGCTAACTGTTGTTGGTAGTAAGGTAATAAGTTTCTCAAAATTAACCTCAATTGAACTGACTCATCTACAGGTTGAATAAAACGTTTAAAAAGATTTTTCATAATAGCTATATAAATAAGTGGTCTTTCAGTAGCTCCCTGAGTTCTTGCCCTAATTTCATCCCATAATGCGGCTTCATAATCTACCGGAAGAAAATTCCACTGTAACTTCTGTACTAACTCTGCCCAAGAAGTAATAGAACAGCGGACTGCCCTGTACCAGATTAGCGCGTCACCCTCAAAGAATTCATGTGCTAAAGATAATAAGTTATTTTTATTTACCCTCTGAGACAATGAAAATTCCTCAACTCTTTCCAGAAAACCGTGTAGGCTCTGATTTCGCCCATTAAACCTCAAGTTAAAGCGGTTAATTTGAGGGATGCGAAAACTATCACCAACAATAGATGGCATATTGTTATGAACCGGATTTTGGACATTTTTATTGTGATTTCCCATATTATATGCAAATTGGGGAATGAAATGGTTACCCTGATGTTGATTATTAACATTATAACCTGGCATTGAGTTATTTTGAAAACCTTTACTGTTTAAATTTTGTGAAATATTTTGATAGTTATTATTACTTTGTGTTGGACCTGAGAGATATAAATTTGGATGTGGATTGAAACTTGGCCTATCTGTTCGATATGAGGCTAGTCTATCTAAATATCGGATATCATTATGATTATCTGTCCCACATTGATTAATATCATTACCTAAGGGTAGCCTGTTAAAATCTTGGTTACCAACGAACACTCGAAGCTGATTTGAACGATCAAAAAACTGATATGGAATACCGTTATACTGGCAATTATTTGTTATATTGCGAATATTTGTATCATTAAATGGAACATTGGTTATTTGATCACCCAGTTTACAATTTGTTTGACCAACATTTGGCATGTATTGATAATTTTGCTCTAGTCTCTCAACTTGATCCCTGCTGTCAGTACCTTGGATAAGGGTTTCTGGCATTGTATTATTGGTTTTAGTCACCCGATGAGGTAAAAAATTGTGATCAGGTGTGAACTGAACACTAGGCTGTGCCTGTAGATTTATATTTTGTTGTGAAACTTGGATATTTTCAGGTGAGTTTAAAATATTTGTGGTTTGAAAAGTTTTGCAAATATTTTGATGTTCAATAATTGAAGAATTTTTAAAATTACTAATCTCAACAATTAAATCTGAAATGGTTGAGTCATCATCCTGATGGGACCGATGGCTGTTAGGCTCATTGTTTAAATCTTGAAACAAACTACTGCTTATGTTAAAATTGTCTTGAGGATTAAGTAAAACGTTAGAATGAACCGTTATTTTTTTGTTAGATGTATTATCTGCCTCCTTAGCAAAAGTTACTTTTTTAATTGCTGGTTCTGCATTTGAAGGATAATCTAAAATCAAAGAATCACTGTTCTTTTCAGTAAGATCAACTAAATTTACCTCTTCCATTTCTGACCTTTGTTCAAGTTTGTCAACAAGGAGCATGTTTTTACATAAAAGTTGTGCTTTAATATCAGCAAATTGCTGATTACAAGAGGACAAATAGTTTATTCTATTAGTAAGATGAAATAATCTGGTCTTAATACGCTTGTAATCTGGATGACGCTTATCAGAATTAAAATTGTTTAGCAAATCCGTGAATTGTGCGAGCTTGTCTGAACAGATCTCCCTCTCTGATGCGAAATCCATTGGTACAACTGGGAAGGATGTTTTCAATTCTTTCTCATATTTGAGATGACCTCTGAGCATAGACCGTTTTACTTCCGCAGTGACTCCCTTTCCCTGGACACAAACTCCTCTGATTCTGAGTTCCCAGTCGACCTCATCACTCTTCAAATAAGTAGGGTTCATATTTATTTTTACCTAGGAAGAAACAAAAATTAGCAAAACAAAAAACTAATAAAATACCTGCCGGAAAAATGAAGTAAGGAAAAAAGATTTATTGTCTAAATGATGGAAAAATTTTAATATGTGTTACACTAGCTCAAGCCTCCAAAATATATAAAATATTATTACTTTTGTTGATGCCCCACTACGTTGGGTGCCAATTTTTACAACCTGCTTTTTTATTTTTTATTTATTGTTTTTTTTATTTTATTTATTTTTTTATTTTACGTTGTTTTACTCGGTGCTCAGATTCTTTTATTTCGGAGGCGTTAGGGCGTGAGTTCAAATAATTTAAACAATATTGTGGGCGCCAGGCCTAGTGTGGCCAAAGAGGTTGAGCAGAAAAGAAAAAAACAAGATAGATACTAAGGTACGCTAAGACACAATACTTAAGTTAACTTGTAATGTAGCTTCCCAAAACCTTCTAATTCCTGCAATGGACAGATTATAAATAAAAGAATGAAATACTAATGCAAGGAAATTTATTGTAAATTGTATATAGAATATAAGTATAAATATCACAGTGGTATTAAATGTTGTTCAACACAATCAACAGTAACAATCAAATCACCACATATGAGGTAAAACGATAACTACACTATTCATGAAATTAAATGTGCCAAATGAAATAATATTTATATCTTTAAGTTTAATATCTTGAAAGTACTGAAAAATTTTGATACATAAATTTACCATAAAAGTTAAATGAACTACCAGTAATTAAATATTTTTTGATTATTAAAATTTAAATTATGCAAACTGATTAGGTGGAAAGATTGGAGTGAATATTTAAAGTATTAAAATTTTAAATTAAGTAAAATGATTAGATGGATAATTGAAAAGAAAGAGAGAGGGCAAGGATACAACCTTGAATTAAATTTTATTTTCTTAATTAAGTTTTATATTTCTTACCAAATATTGTTGAAAGAGCATAGCATGAATGTTGCAAAAACCAGATTTAATAAATATTATTTTATAAAAACCTCATATGAGAGATGCAAATATTAGTATCACATACCGATATTGGCTGAAAATCACCGATAATATGAAGATGGGCTGTAATGCAAAATATATTCAAACAATCATAAAACTATAACAGGTGGCTGAAAATGACAGGTAATTTTAGGAAGTACTGCCCATTACAAAAAACTTAACACTTATGACACTAAGACATGGGTACCCAATATACACTCAAAATACCTAATATAACTTATACTACAAAAAACATAAAGTCTCTTACTACCTATAAGCTATGAGCACTTACAAAGCAATTATTTGAAAAAAAAACAAGAGTGTTTTACAAAACTCAAATTTAATAAAATAAGCCAGAAGATGCAATGAATTCTTTACTCAAAATCAACTAATTAAATAAAATACAACAAAGTAATACTTTAGAGAGTTATAGGTACCGAAATTAGAAGTTTATAGTTACTGATTTGCAAATGAATTCATGAGAAACTATTTAGAATTAAATTGGTTAATGACTTAAAGTGACTTTATAAAGGTAATTATAGTGCGAGAAGGCTGAATAATTGAAAAATTAGCAACGAAAGATCAAATTTCTAATGTACGCTCAGGGTAAGTAGAACACCAGTAGTAAAGCTACCTTTTATAACCTAAAACAAGGAAAGGTACTTATCTTTAGACTCGGTGTTGGGTTGGTTCCCTAAATGAAGACTTTCCTCAACGCTTCACAGCAGCGGTTAGCCTATAAGCTCAACCAAAAGGAGGTGGTCCTCTAGACGAGCAGACTGCAACGGAGGCCCCAAAACAGCACAAGCCAACAAGGGAAACCTCAAATGCCCCGTTCCAGCTACGCCACGGTAGTCCAACCAGAATCTAAGTTTCCAACTTCCTGCCTGATGTCCCTAAGTTGACCTGCCTAAGCCACTGTTCTTCCCACAATAAAAGAGTGATGTTGATTTTATTGTGATTGCGGTATTAATTAAAATATGCTCCTGCTGTAGGTTAAAAGGTCCTTGTAGTAGGATAAAAGCTTCTTGCAGTACGTTAAAAGCCTGAAAAGATAGAGAAATGTGCTGAGTACCAACCCACGTGGCGACTATTCCATGAACCATCTCCCTAGCAAGATTTTCTAATAATTTTGAATGACTAATTACCTGATGTTATGGCTTTGAGTAGTCTTGAAGTGCTTTCCAATCCCAATTAAGGCTTCATAGAATTCGCCGATCAGTAGAACTTCTTACACGTCGTGTAAAATGGCGGCACAGTAAAGCTATGAGATCTAACACTTCATTATTATTCTGCAGAGAGGTAGTAAGAAAGGATCCCTTTGTTCGGTCCAAGGGTTTTATAGTCCTAACATAGCAAAAAAAATGATGTATCCTGTTCCGGTACATGGTACCAACCTAGTACTCTCGATGACAGAAACCCTCGACAGACATTAAAAAAATCACTTTATCATCCCGAAAAGTCTCAAAACATTTCCCTTTGCTACGGAACACCACCACCGATCTCCACTAACGAAACAAAATCAGCTGATATAACCTCAGACTTTGAAACCCCTGACATAATTTGGAAATAAAACATAGGGTATAACGGGTTGCCTGCAGTAAGGTGTCGCCAAACAACGATCTCGGATTTTATTAACATTAGGGGCTTATCGCGTCGTTGATTTATTATTTACGATAATTATTGGTTTGTATTTTATATATTTGACTGTCTTAAAAGAAACAAAATATCAGATATTTTGTGAATAAATAGGTGATAATTAAGAACTTGACCGTTGTAATAATCATTTTCAAAATGATTGTTACACCCTTTTATTACGATAAGGTTCTTGATTTGGGGCGATTTGTTCTAATAGAGTTTCTATTCTTTTTTTAAGTATATACATATAATGTATTGAAGGAATTAAAGTATTATTTATGATATTATTATTTATTATTATATGTTGATTTTTACCTGTGTTTTAGTAATTTTGAAATTAGTTAATTAAATGGGATAAATTAATATATCGAAAGGACAGTGATTCGATTAGCGGTTCCCAGTTTAAATGGTAGTATTCCTGGGTGATTTATGGAATTTTACGTTGCTGCCGATGGTCCGTGATCTGGAACAAGGGGTATTATTTTAATTTTGTTAAGGTGTACAATATCTTTATATTTGTTTTTAGGATTTTCTTTTTCTATTTTATTATTTTCTGATATGGCTGTTAATATAAATAGGCCCGAATATCTCTTTGATTTTTCCGATCGATTGTATGATTTTTTGTGAATTTGTGGACCTGTTCTAAATTTGTTTAGGGTTTATCCTTATTTCCTGTTTTTTTGTTTTAATTCTTGAGATTCTTTTATCTTTTTGTATACAATTTGCGTATTTTTGTGGTTATTAACGTATTCCGTGTACACATGAGTGGGTGTCCATTAAATCTCTAGAATCCTAATCCAAAGACAAGTTCGTTTGGGGTAAACTTCGTACTAGAATCAATTGTGTTATAAGCAGTAACTGCGTATAGTAAGTCTTTCAACTGGGGAGTTTTAACAAGTCTTTTATAACTTCGTTTTGAAATTCCGATACGTTACCTGGCACAATTTGTTTTGGGATAGGTAAAAAGGAAAATAAATTAATTAGTTGTTTACAGCACGACACTTCATTACCAGTATAAGGTAAGGCTTGAAGAAATTTGGAGAATTTAGTTATAATGGTTAAAACAATTTGTTTACCTGTAATGTTCAGTTCGCTTGGCGTTTCTGTTAGTACCAAATGTTGACCGGGTGGTCTTCGGTAATTCTTGCCCTTTGACAGATTCCACAAATATTAATATATTTTGTTCCCTCCGAGCTAGGAGACTTCCAATGGTAATTGGTTTTTAAAAATTTACAAGTTTTTTCTCGATTCCTCTTATGGTTACTTTTGCCATCGTGACGATATTTAATTATTAATTCTTTTTCGTGTTGTTCGGCGTTATTGATTCATTTTGGAAGTTCGGAAAGAAGTAAAAATATGTTGTTTTATTTGTCAAATATTCTTTTAAACAATTTCAGCAATATTTGTGGGCAGTGTTGGGTGAATAATGTGATGCCCTTCAAAATTTTCTCGGTCAGTTTTAATATATTTGTCGTAAGCCGCTTTTAATGATAAGTGTATGTGCTTTATTATTAATAAAATTTCGGCTAATGTACCGTTAGGTCGGTATTTATGTGACCTGGACAATTTATTATTGATTCTAATTCGATTGCGTGTAATATTTTGTTTTCCTTTTAGATTATTTCATAACCGTACTCTTTAAGTATGAGTTTTTAATGTACTAATTTAAAAATTTAGTTTTTTAAGGTTAGTTAACTATACAAATGGACCATGATCAGTTTAAATTTTAATTTTTTTTGCCATAAAGGTAAGATCTGAAGTTTTATAATTGTCGAATATTTTTGTTCAGTTTCGTCTAACTTTACTTTTAAGTGGGATTCCGTAGGTCTGCTGAAAGCGGATTTACGTCTATGAAGGTCTGCCGAAAGCTGATTTATGTCTATGAATGTGTTTTGTTAAAGTGACGTAGAGAAAAATATTGTTATCGAGATACACCGAACAGATTTCGTTTTGAAATCTGTGGTGGACGTTATTCATAACTCGCTGAAATGTAGAGAACTCATTCTTTACGTCAAAAGCTATGCGTCTAAATTCATAATATCTCTGTTGAGAAGGTGTTTTAGGAATATCATTCGATTCTATTTGGTGGAATCCGTTTGCAAGGTCCAATGTACCGAAACACTGAGATTTTTCCCAATGTATCGAGAATATCCGATATATTTGGCAAAGGAAATTTGTCATCAATTGAGCGTTTATTGATTTTACGAAAGTCGCAAAGATTGCGCCATTTCTGCTTACTGGGTGCGTCCATTTGGAACGATCCAAATTGGACTTCTCCACGGTGAAGTTGAAATTTGAATGATACTTTAACATTTTATCTATTTGAGACTTAACCTTTTTTTTATGAATTTCGAGGTATCGGTAGGTTTTCGTGTATATACGCGAGTCAGCAGTCAACTTTATTTAATGTTTGATTTGGTTGGTATACGTCAGAGGGATGCCCATACAATAAAATATATCACGATATTCGTAACACAAGTTTCTAATAGCTTTGTATTCTTCTTGGTTCCAAATCCCTGGCCAATTTTGAATTTCTTTGTAAATTCTAATGATTTCTTAATTGTTCGTTTTTGACATAAATAGGTAAAACGAAGTTAGAAATTACAGACGATGCGCGACCTACGACTTCGCCTGTTAACAACTCGAAAAAGGAGACTTTGTTTTAAAAAAAGTTACTTTATGAGCGTACAGAGGGAACTGTCGACAAAATGTATTTTGGTTATATTTATAAGTTTTGAAATGCTTATGCTGCTTAAAAACGAAATGGTAAATGTGTAAGAATTATAAGTTTAGATTGTAAGAAAATGCATAATTGGCATTTCTCACGGGAACGTAACTTAGCTAGGAAATTAAAGGCTTATAATTTAGAGGATGAGAGAAAGACCTGAATATTATTAAGAGCGATTCTATTAATACACGAGCGAATAAAGCGCTAAGTTAATGGATTTTTTGGATAAATAGTAAACCGTTGTCTTTTCCCTTGCATGGCTCAAGGAAATATAATATGTTAAACATTTATGAAGAAGTGAGAAATTACCGACACTCTTCTTATACTCTACTTTTATTTGACTCAATCAAACGGTGATATGAGTGGAGAATTGGTCCCACTATACAGGGTTATTCACGGTAAATTTGGTACGAGGTTAAATTGACATTGATATTTTAATTATAATATCTTGACGTTTGGGATACATTTGTTTATCATGGCAACCAACTACAACTTTGGTGTTTTAAATGAACACGCTTAATAAGCATATTTTATTAATTGTTATCTCCATCGTTAGCCGTTTTTGAGATAAACATTGTTTAGATATTTTATTGCAAAGAATTTATGAAAAAGTAAGCAAAGTAATAATAAAACAGGCTTAACTGATTTTTATTTAAAGTAACACCCTGAATATTCTATTATCAGAGACTAGCGGAGTAAATTATGCCATTAATTGCTTAATATGTCCTATATTTTTTCCCGAATAAAATATTTCATAAAAATTAATTAACGTATTGTCGGTTGTTATTTAAACTTATATTTTAAATTTTGGTAGATAAAGAAATATATTAAGTAATTGGGTAAAAAATATCAACTATTGCTTTCTATCATCACTGTAATATGTTAAAAATTTAATTTATAAGTTTATCTATACTATCTATATACTTTACAGTGTTTGTATAATTATTTGACCTGTCATTTAAACCAGCTTATAACGTTAAACATCTTTGGCGTTATTAGATCGTAACATTTCTACTTTGCGATATAGTGCAGTATTTGGGATTTAAATGCATATTTTTATTTAAATGTCTAAAACTCAAAAATGGCTAAAGGTAGTTATATTAAGTAATTTTTCTAGACTTTAATAATAGAATATATGGTGTCCCATTTTCCATCACCATGTTGGTGATGAGGCAGAATAAGTTATGATTTGATTGTGTATTGCTAAAAAAAAATTGTTAATTTTAGTATTACTATATGTCGTTTTTCCTAAATTTTTTCCATTAAAAATACCTAAATAATTTTTATCTCAAAAAACGGTTAACGCTACTCATAGGTGCCTATCAATAAAATATTCTTCGATTTCTGCAGGACATCTTACATGCTCCATTTAGAATAACACAGTTGTGGTTGGTTGCCTTGGAAACCCAATATAACACAAACGTCAAAATATGTCAAATTATAGTGTGTACCAAAATTTGAAAAATATAACTTTTGGCATTTCCGTGATTTTCTACTAGGCCATTCACCGTGAATAACACCGTATATATTGTATTTAAGACTAGGCTTCAGCAGTGAAGTGCAGGAATAAAAATATCTGGATAAACAATATATTTCGGGTTCTTAAAAGTAAACCAGGTTCGTTGACTTCGGATATGACAACGCACGTGACTAAGTTTCATGCCCACCATATTAAAACCTGTTATTATACCAAAGTATCTTAACACCCATTTTATGGCGATGCAAGGGTTGATAATTATTAATTTTTTAAAATTATGCCAGAAGCTTACATGATTGAGTAAAGTTTACAACTGACATACAGTTGTAAAGCATCCCTCTTTATTTTTCGTAAGCGAGATCAATATTTTTAAAAATAGACACGGAAAGGACTAATTTTGTTTACAAAACTGTTAATATTGAAAGAACCAATTGAAATTCGCAAGACATGGGCTTTTTATAAAAAATGTTATCATGATAATGTTTACAGATCAGAAAGATCTTCCAATTATCTTAAGGCATATGACAAGTATTGTATACAATAAATGTATCACTCTCGTTAGCCTTAGTAAAGCCGAACTACGGATCATTATTGTCACAGTCAAGTTCAATGTAATTGAAATTCAAGTTAAATGTAATTATATTCTCTACGATTATAACTTTAAAGGTATCCAGAAGTTAAAGAAATCTACACATACAGTAATGTTGTTGGTAGGATGCACCATTGGCTGAAAAAATATAATATCCGTAAGAGGGCTGTCAGAGGGTCAAACGTGAATTTATTGAAGGAAGAGTATCCTGAAGAGGAAGATATATGAACTAAAAAGTTGTAAATTAATACTGTCGTTTTAAAAGAACTTGTGTTATTATTTCAACATAGAATATGAACATTTTTAATGGCTAAAAATCCCTTATTTTTTCCAATATCAAAATGTATCGAAGACAGTGTTTAAATGTAAGTTAAATTTTTTATATTTTATTTATGTAATATGCATTATAGTTTTAGGTTAAAAAAATTATTTTAAAATTAAAGATACTATAAGCACACATTTTTTTTGGTGTTTGAAGTTGTATACTAGCACTGTGTGATAAAAAAGAGGATTTAATTTATTTTAAAATATGATAAAAAATTATTTCCTTCAAACTGACCCGTTGGTGTCATTTTTAGTATGTTAAATTGGATTATCGTTATCACTTAATACTATTTTTTGTAACAAAATTTCACATTAATATCACGAATTGGTAGGAGCTGGAACATGGTTTTGGGTTTTCTAAAGGTACAATTTCATAAAACATTGCATCAAGCTTAATTTTGTTGTTTTTCTACTAGAACGTGTCTAATACCAGATCCAATAAGTGGCAGGTTTTCGGTACATTATTGAACTCTAGACCGTTATATCGATTAAGTTTTACTACGAAGTAGTAATTGGTTCATTTTGATAAATGTCTTTTTTAATGTGTTCTAATTCCATTTTGTTTTAAAGTATTTTAATTATTTCAGTGCTTACACGTAGAACCAGGTCCTGTCAATATCACGATGGTTATGCTTACGGAATTAACAACAAGTACGGATCTGGCAAGATGTAAGAAAACATTATTGCCTTATAATGACTTTTGTTCCTGGGCGATACGTGTCAAAATCACTAGTTACTTATTGTTGAAAATTAGACGTTCAATGTCGTTCTGTACGGTGTATATTTTAAGCTATTACTATTTCACACATGCTCTTTTTGTATCTTGGATTCTGGAATTATAGAGTAATGGAAAAGGTATATTAGAAATGTAATTTTCCACATCGAGGATTATTAAGTCGTCTATTGCTTAAAATATCTTTACAATATTTTTTAGAGACAGGAGAAAGAGTGTGTTTCCAGAGCAGTATCGTGTATTTCATTCAATAGATCATTGTTTTGTTTTTATAATAAAAAGCGATACAGTGAATTCATATTAAAATGAAATGTTCGATTTTTTTTTATTCGTGGTTCGAAACTAATGTTAACTAATTTTTAAAAGATGTATTTCGTCGATATAAATCAAAGAGAGAAACATTTTATGACCTAATTTTAAAACCCGTTATGTCAATATCGGTGGAGAACTGTGAGAAAAACGAAATTAATTAATGAGAAACATAATTAATTAATAAGAATATCCCACCCTACACTCTGGATGCTCCACCAAGTAATTGAAATAAAGTCATAAAATGTTCCTCTCTTTGATCATTGATGATTTATATCGACAAACTACATATTTTAAAAATTAATTAAAATTTTAAGGTATATATATATATATATATATATATATATATATATATATATATATATATATATATATATATATATATATATATATATATATATATATATATATATATACAGGGTGTCCAAAATGAATGAGGATCTCGGTTAAGTTAGGGCACATTTGCATATTTGTAAGCTGAATTGATTACCTCTTACAAACTTAGGAAAATCCAAGTAATTTCGGAAATATGCGAAAATCGAAATATAAAACATGATTTTTATTACCCCTTGAATTGTTCCTTAATGGATTTATTTCTTTAATACGACTCTATTATTTTTAGACCGTAGTTTAAATTAACAAAATATTAGACATAATAAATATTACTATAAAGACAAATATTTAGCTTTATTTAGCAACAGCAACTTACTCCAAATTTTGGACAAAATTCACGTCTTATATAAAAATGAACTAGTAACATTTTGGTACGAATCCAAGATGGCAAAACAAAAATGGCGACTTAATAAAATAATTAGAAAATAAGCCTGAAAAACTACGTATTAGATGGACTTTAAATTTTGTTCAAGAATTAAGTATAATATAGATATAAACTGGTAAAATTCTGGTACGAATTCAATATGGCGGAACAAATTGGTGACCAGTTCAAATGTTTAGAAAATCAACGGAAAATGCTGAAGGAGAAAATATTTTGTATTTCAGTAAATATTAGTATTTTTGAAAGCTCGCCGAACACATCAGATTTATTATATTTTTTTGCATGTAACCCTCAAAATCATTGATGTATATTCATATACTGTGTTTTCCAAAACATATGTTTTAGTCTTATTTGAGCCTTAAAACGGTTATTTATCGTATCTCGGTTCTATATTAGAAAAATTAGAGGATAATAAGGCTTTTACGACCCAGGAACAAAAGTGAAATAAAATTTGCTGCTTCCCGTTGAATTAAATTTCTTCCTGTATTTTAGATTTTTAAGATGCTCTAATTATCAAAAAACTCGATGTCGAGGCAAGGGATTCGTAATAGAAGGAAAAGGTCAAGAATCTTTTGTTTTAGTAAACGAGCATGATCATCCACCAGATTATTTGTTGGAAAATAAAACGAAAATTATGGGCACTTTAAAGCATTACGCTGCAACATTGCCTGGTAGGCCTATTGATATCTACAAGAGCGTATATTCGATGTAAATATTTAATTAATTTAATTCTTAAGCTATTTTTTTTGCTGTGGCATTTATTTGGAAGGTTTACTGAAGTTAAACACAAAATATCATAGTTAGTGAAATTTAAAACGTTTTTCAGAAAAAATATAAAAAGTCTTTTCTTTAATCAATGTTTGGACTCAATAGCATCTAACAAGCGTACAGAATTGAAATAATGAATTGTTTAGCACAAGCACAACTATCTGACTTCTGAGGGATTATAAATTTATTTTTCAACTATTAATTTTCATTTCTTTTTAATAGTGCTACTCTTTTACTTACTCTACGACCAGTTCTTATTTAACAGTAATCCTAGCGTTAGAATTTACAGTATGTCAGTAGCACCTTTATTACTTAGTGCATTTTTCGAAATTTTCCTAACAGCGTCTACAAACAGTATGTGCCTTCAAGTTTTCTTTATTTGCTGCCTACATGAGTAAAAGTTCCCAAGACATTGTTAACAAACGATTAGTATTAATGTATGATCATTTTACGGCTCAATAGGCAACTAAACTCTATAATACTGTGTAATTTGACAGTGTTTGTAATATTATGACAATTAATTAAAACATTATTAAGATAAATTGCAAATTTAATATGTACATGAATATATTTTTAAAATCAGGAAAAAGAGCTGTAAGATTTGTTGAAGAAAATTATTGGGTTAAGCATGAAAATTTAGTTTTTGTTGTTGTTTTCGATTAAATCGGCAGTACAGTTTAAATATCAAATATGTGATAATTCTTTCTACAGGTGTTACCAACATATCCCGCTAAAAATACGGTCACATTTTATAACAAATAAGTTTGACCTCCTTGTTTTTAAAATTCAATTATTTTTGTGATGTCGTATTTGGATAGCCTGGAATAAACTAGGCTCTAAATGTTGGATTTTAGTTCTAACTAAATCATAATGGACTAACACTTAGTGACTAGACATAATACCGAAGCCTAGAATGCTTAGAAATAAAATAAAACACTATTTATTTATTTTTATTTGCCCTGATCTCTAAAGTTATCAGACTAACAAAAACAGTGGCGTATAATTTTTTTTGTTTAAAAAACTAGTTAAGTTTTCTACGAGTATACAGGGTTAATCACGATGTGTGGCGTTTTAGAAATCTCAGTAAATAATCAAGATAACAAAAATATATTGAACCCGTTAAAGTTATTCGATTTTTTTGTAATTTCTGGAATTTTCAATATTCATTAATTCAATTAATCAATATCGCGTTGCTGCCAAGTGAGGGTAGAGAAAACTTTGTGTGTGTTTTGTACGTATTATTTTTATAGAAATACGCAATACTTCGATTAAGAGCCACGGCTCACCTTCGGAAAAATCAGGTTTAAACAAAGTTTTGGAAATAATGAAAAAAAGATTCGATAAATTAGAAAATAAGCAAATAAAATGGTCTAGGCGTCTACCGTTTTTTTCGATTGTAAGCAAAAGTGAGACTGAAAATGTGCGCTATGGTTAACTAGAGAAAAGTGATGTTCGTTCGTCAGTGTCCTCAGAGTGTTTATCTGAAGCGGGGGAGGGGGAGCATGGATATCATCAATCCTGAGAGCGTTGATAAGGAAAATAGAAAGTAATATAGTAAAAATTAACAGTGTAGTATCTGAAATTAATAAAAAAATTGGGTAGGACCTAAATCAAAAAGTCTTGCCTGTGTGAAGGTATAGGATATGACTGGCCAGATTGTGATAATATATTATTTGATTATGTTTGCGAGAACATAGGTATATATCTAATTATCCATGGAGAATTAATAAGTTGTTTTTTTGTGATAACAGAATAAACAAACACATTTGTTTATTTTGAGAATGACCTTGTCTTTCAAGAAAATTTTTTATCAATTCTTGGAAACGACAAAATAGTATATAAAACTTTTGCAAGCCCAATACAAAGCGAGATTGCATCTCGCTGGTCTCATATCTTAGAGAAAGACAAATGTAGATACGCTTAAATATTTGCTGCTGGAAGAACTGCCAGGCTCTAAATGCTCTAAAGGTCAATTCGGAGGTAAAAATGTTTATATCGAAATCTTGGTCTTATAGTTTGACCTCTGGTTTAGAGAAAGACACATCTAGGTACTTAATGCGTTTAACGCTTAAATATTTGCCATTGGAAGAACTGCCAGGCTGTAAATTTTCCAAAGGTCAATTCGGAGGAAAACATTTTTATATCGGAGTCAGTAACACATAGGGACGATCGCTTAGCCCAACTAGTAGGCAAATACACATTATTCAGAGTCACGATCACGAAAGGATTTAATAGCTATTAATTTTAAAAACAAATTAAAGGAGATACTAGCAAAAACACCAATCAACGAGTTGAACAAGGTGACTTCGATAAAAAAAATCTGTGAAAGACAAGAAATGAAGATTGAGAAAAAGCGCACCAGCAGACTTGGCGCAAGCTAAAACTTCTAAAAACGAGGGAATCTTCGGAAGTCCGTTCTTTCGCAAATACGGAGCCAGAAGGACTGGATACGCGGATCGGACTCCCGCAAAGTTCAACCAAAAATAATCCCAGTAGCTTCAAAAGAAGAGACTAAATAACCACCGAGACAGCTACGATCAGAGCGACAATCGAGGTCGCCATTAGTTTTGTTCGAAGAGGTTAGTAAACCATCTGATCATTTAGCAATTTTTGTTAGAAATTAACAAAGAGATTTTCTGTATATAGGAAAGTTTTATCATATATAAAAGATTTTAATGTTCTATTTATTAAGAAACCAAAACAGTTCGTTATATCTTTTCAAAATAAATGGTCGCAAAAAGAGACTATAGTTATAAAAAAAATTAATAGATAACTTAATACAGATAATACTGTTTCGATCAGTATGAGAATCAGTAGGTATTCAATGTTTTCGTAGTGCTAAAGCCAGATTTCACGTATCGTCTGGTTTTAAACCTTAAACAACTAAATCATTTAAAAGTTGATATAAATAAAACACTAAAACTTATTTCAAAAGATCTTTTTTTGAGTAAAATAGATTTTAAAGATCCCAATTATTTAATACCCATAATGACGTCTCATCGAAAATACTTAAGATTTACTTTCAGTGGTGTTATATACGAGTACAACTGTTTTCCCTTTGGACTATGTTGTTCTCCATGGGTGCTTAAAAATAATTAAAACCGGCAGTAACATCATTAAGAGAAGAGTTTTTCTTTTTTCACACTTTAACTCTATCTTAATACTGTACAAGTCCTAACAATTTAAGTATGATATTCACTGTTGCATATTCCATTTTAAGTACTCATTCATTTTCCAACCATTCTCATTTTCTTTGCCATTCCTGACTAATAACAACGTTGCGATCATTAGCCATCAATTAAAGCGAAGGCAATATTTGCTCTAAGAAATATCACCATTAATAGACTTATTCTGTTCCGTCAGCGCTAATATATTTCTTTCATTCTCTTCAATACCCGGACATACATACACAGCTTAATTTCAAAACTTACTAGGGGTAAAAGTGACTTGACATAAACGTAGGTAAATTAAATTTAACATTTTTATCAGAAAATTCAGATTAAAATTAGTGTTCGTGTACTTTTATAATTACTCCTCTTAATTTATAGTAACAATATATAACAATGAATAAGCATTCGCATATTAAATTTGTTTTTTTTTGTAATTACGAGTTTCCAATTTGGTCGTACAGTGCGACGAACTTATGTTATTCATTGTCAGCATAATTATGTAGGTCGTTACGTCGGTAACCATTTATTGCCACAATTAGTTTAATAATTTATATGTTTTATGGGATTTTTTTTTAGATTCAGCTGTTCCGAAAATGCATGCACTTTTATACTTTGATTTTTATTTAACTATGTAATGTTACTATTAAAAGAGATTTCATCTGATATTACAAGAAAGCGTGTTTCGAAGAGCAATAATTTAACCATTATGAATGAGTAACCAGCAATACTTTTAGTCTTTAGCAAAATTTCATTCTGAATGAAATAGAATAACGAAAAATAGGGGTCATTTGAAACAAACCAGTACAGTAGTTATTAAGCTGAGAAAAATGCCAAAATAGAACGAGGTGAATACTTAATGGTGATTGAAAAAACTTTATTCCACAAGTGACGTTTTTGAATCAATTTAATTATCGAAGTAACAATACAATTTTAATCTATGGAAAATGAACGTTGTTCGATTTTATATCCGTTATGTAGATGAAAGCCAGATAATTACCATTATGACATAACCTATTCTAGCAACTGTTTTGAGGGGTATAGTTATATTTTAAGAGCCAAAATGTAATTCTACGTGGTTTAAGAAAAAATTTCTTTTGTTATAGTGAGTCGTTGTTTCAAGATAAAATGTGTAATTTACATAAATTTTGGTTAGGTGTATTGAAAAGTTTAAACAAAGTGTATTGAAAAGTTTAAACAAATTTGTTTTTCTTTAAATATGATAGAAGAAAAAACATGAGGTTGTTATTTGAAATAAGAAAAACAAAATTTATTGCATTTTTTATATTATACCGATGCTTCAAATTTCAAAAATATATATTTTTTCTGTATTGACGATATTTCTATGCAATACTTTAGTAACCAACCTCCCTTACAAATCTTTAGTCAGAAATGTATCTTTCTCTTGCAATTAATATAATTAACCAAACATATACAGGTTAGTTTGTAATAGTTATATACGGAACACCCCGTATATCATATTTGTAAAACTAGTATAGATATATATTATTCTAAATAATCAAAACGTTAGGAGACTAATTGCTCTATATCAGCTAAATTATTACGATTATGTTCATTACGATGTTTGTAATATGAATTGTAAAATATACATGCAAGCTATTATTCCCATTTCACTTAAAACAACTTTATATTTTTAGCGGGGAAAAATAAAATTTTAGCTACCTTTTATTATTAATAAAATTTATCACTTTTTTTTATAAGGCATCAAATTTATTCTTTAATTAATTTTAATTTATTTAAAGCTGAAATAGAAGTATTGTCGTTTCGCTTTTCCCGTGTATCTAATGTTTATTTTTTTCTAAAGTTTGTTAACATTAAGTGAAATGATACCACATTGTTTTAGAATGCTATTGTTTTGCTAAAAAATAACAAAACAAGTAGGTTATAATGAATTTGCTTAGTTATTAGGAATTTAAAATACTGTTTGCATTATTAATTGCAATTCATATGACTGATACCTAAAATGTTATCTTAGACAAAAGTCTCAGCGCAAGCCGTCTTCACATAAAGCTACTAACTACGTTAATAAACATCTGATGTCCACTATTATTTTTTATTTATTTATTATATTTTATTAATATTACTTCAACTTGAAACCTTACTTTTAACGAGATAAGAGATAAAACAGAATAATTATTAATTCAAACTTGTTTCTAGATCAAAAATTTAATTTATAACGTATTCCTTATTATTTATATATATATATATATATATATATATATATATATATATAAATATTATATACATATTTACAATTTTTCACTTAGTAACAAAAAATTTTTGATAAAAAATATTGTCTAATAATAATTCTAGTACCTTAAGCGTACACTCGATTTCAACGATTTGAATTGGTATATTTACATATTTATTATCTCCTTGAAATTTAAGTTCTTTACATCAAAATTGGCATTAATACCCAAATTTCCATAAAATTTAAATTTTCTTCTTTCTTGAACCTAAAATAAAACCCTAAAAAAACATCTTCTCACCGATATGTCATCATTATCATCGTCCGATTCGTTTATTCGGTTATGTGCCCATAATTTATCCTTTAGCGTTTTGTCGCCCATAATACAATATTTCTATTCTTCGTTGTTATGCCAGTATATTTTTGCAGTTCCATATAGTTAGCTAAGTCTTTAAGGCAATATCTTTGCAGGCAGGGTCGCCATGTAATAACTGATTTTTAGTTTTGGTTCATTTTACTCTACGTTTAGGATTGACGAAGGAAAATCGTTCTTCCTTAAATACTTCTATTACGTATCCCAAATATATGTACACTAGTTACAGCCCAAGGATCGGACCGAGAAGGTCCGCCCTCATTCTTTTATCTACCCTCGTCTAAGTCTACTTCTAATCTATCTTGTTCGAACTCACTAGTACATGCTCCTCGGGTACGATGCTTTGTCAGCGTTCTCATTCTGCTGATACATTAAACGATTGCCAATATATTAATAATAAACCGTTATACAGGGTGATACTACAAGTATATCTAGATGAATTTTGGTTTATAGGAAGGTTTATGCAGGGTGTAGAAAAAATGTAAACATAACAATCAAAATGCTAACAAATTTTGTTTCAATCATTTAAGCAAGTTAACTTGCTTTCAAAATCAGAGTCTTCACGAAGTTTGTTGGAACTTTTGTGGCGGCTTGCTCCAAACAGTTGAAGCGTCGCGCCGTAAATATTTGGCCCTAAGGCGGGCAAAAGGAAATTATCATAAAATACCAAAGTCTTTTAATCATAGTCAACCCGATAGTTTTCAGATAGAACTATTTACCGATGCATCTAATACGGGAAGAGGGGCTTTTGTAACCAAAAAGTAGTGGATTTTAGTTTGAAAGCAAAAAACTGATAACTTAATAATAAAGTCTTTTTTAAATAGTAACCAAAAAGTAGTGGATTTTAGTAATTGAATATATTTATGCAAAAAACTGATAATTCCAAATGTCTAAAATTTTTGAACCTGGAATTTAAAAATGGAGCTGGATCTAGGATGGTAGCTTTGGATCTAGATTAAATTAAAAAGGTTTTTTTAAAGATGTTTTTGGTACAAGACTTAACTTTTCCAAGCTATGAAAAGATCTGGGACCCATAGCAATAGTAATTAATTATATACGAAAACTTCAGAATGGTACCATTACATTCGAAATACTTACTAAGAAGTTAGTTAGCCGAATGGCGCCTGGCGCTTTGCCACTGGTCAGCAAATACAAACTCAAAGCCTCATCGACACTAACATAATTTTAATTAAAAAAGATAGAATTGAAATAAAACTTTGAGGCATAAACTAAATTTATAAATTATTCATGTCAGTATTCAGTTGTATATTGTATATGTTACGTTTAGATTGGGACACTTAATTCTGCTTTCATTATTTAGATATACATGTATATTGCATCCCTTTTCTTATGTATTAGGTGAAATATGTAGCAATTTCCGTGTTTAGTATTAACTTTAAGAACCTTTAATTTCTGTTTTACTTCTTTCAGATCATAATAAACGAAGAAGTTTATACTGACAAATGAGTTGCAGATTCTTTAATCATATACATGACTTATTTATAAGATCAGCTGAATATAACCATAGGAACAAATGAACTTACCTTGAGTGATGTTAGATATTGATTATATGAAGGCTCGTCGAAATAAAAAGGTCCTAGCTTAGCCGTATTTTTCTACGAAAAACTCCATTAATATTGCTACAATAACTTTAAAATATGCTAAATATAATGTTCACTATTAAGTTAAAAAATAAAACTCGTTACGTTGTTTCTCCAAAATACTTTTATTCGAAAAAATCCAGCCGATAACAAAATACTCCATAATTCTTCTTACATATTCCATAAGATAACTGACTTTCTGTTCTTTTTCTAACCGCGAAACATAGATATCTTACTTAGACTATATCATCCTTAAAGTAATAATTCCTTAAGTGCTATATACCACAACTTCCTCCCTACTAATGTAAAGAGAATCATCACAAAAAAAAAACAAAAAATTCATACATATCCATTTAGCATCATGTTATATTTAAAACATATTGAATACTAATTTATAATTTGGCACAATCATCGCTTAATATTATAGTGTCATCAATATGAACCTCCCTACAATTTGATCGTTCCTCAGAATGCAGGACTGCTTCTTCCTTCTCTTCCTTCGGCAAACTAATCTTACTATCTAGGGACCTATTGACAGGTCGAGGCATAATCTGTTTCATGTGACTTTTCCATGTATGAGCCGTGCATAAAAACATTTATATTAACACTGCTAGCAATTATACTTATTATCCACTAGGATTTCACTCGTCTAAAATCTCTCACTAAAACTTTTTGTCCCAATTCATTGAACTTTGCCTTTTGCCCTAATAATCAGTTTTTTGTGTATTTTGAAAAATTTCAAGATTGTTCAGTTAGCTTAGGAGGTCGAAAACCTAAATTTTTTGGTCTTAACAAATCTAGTCTAGTTTTTAAGGGTCTCCCCAACATAAAACGGGCCGGGGACTCTCCTGTGCAGCAATGTTCTGTATTCCTATACAAAATTAATAAAATATCTAAATCTTTTTGAGTTAAATTTTTAGTTTTTGACCATTTACTCAATATATCGTACAAACTTTTTAGCTACGATTAATTGGTCCCAGGAAGTCAATACGTAGTGTAGACCATACCTTGTCAGGAATAGGCTTAGATTACAATTTACTCTTTAGTGGATTACTTCTTTGACCATAAGATCTGGCTAATGACTTACTTTTGACAATACCAAGGTGTGTCTTATGTAATTCTGATAAAACAGCGACCTGCAGTGAGATCGTAACAATTACCCTGTAACCCCTAATCAGAATATCATCTTCTATTCCTATTTGGTTTTTTTAATAGGGCAGCCAATTAGGTGTAACTGATGGCCATCCGTTCATTACTTAATGTACTATTTTGCTTAACTTACAATCATTTTTTGATTCGTGTTTTATAATATCTAAATTTAAAGGAGTATTTATATTTTCCGAAATATAATTTAAAGTTACATTAACTTCCAATCTCTCATATATATTTTTTTGATTATTTTAATGGCAACCTCGATAAAATAATCTGTGCAATTTTGCGAAGCATATTTCTGTAACCTATTTGTACTCATAAGAGGTAAACCTTGCTTTTCTTTTCAAAAATGGAAATTAAAGGTTTGTGATCACATCTGGGGAGAAATTCTCTACTCCATAAAAAAATTGTGAGCATCGCGGTTCGGCATTCGAAAGTGTCTTAGATGAGAAAGCAATAGGATGTTCTACTCCTATAGGATAAATATGCGATAAGGTAGTTCCGAGCCCGTAAGAAGTTGCATCAACTTTTAATACTAATTTAAATATAGTTTATAGTACGCTAAATACTGACCGGAGGCTATTGGTTCTTTTATTTATTCAAAGACAGACAGCCATTCTGAAGACCAAATAAAATTAATACCCTTTTTTAAAAGCTTATAACATGTGATAGATTAGGAATACATTTCTGGTAACACTGACTAAAGCCTATAAAATATTGTAGTGTGAAATATTTGTTGGTGGGGCATTTCCAGTATCGCTTTAATTTTATTTTTTTATTTATGTAAACCATTTTTGTTTATAACATGTCCCAAATATTCGATAGAATTTTTGAAAAAATGTACGCTTTTCTTTTTTGATTGTAAGCCCACAGTTTTGTAGTCTCTTCAAAACTGCCTCTAGGCGCTCTATATTAAAATATCATCCAAAAATCAGCATATTACAGACGTAACATCCTATATGAGTGGAAATGAATTTTTTGAGGCGTCATCTAAGGGAAATTGTTGTTAAGCGAACGCCAAATTGCTTTACTTCTCTAGAGAATTTATATTATTGATATACTGACATATCGAATTTTATCAGCGCTATTGTCCAACCTGTGACCTGTGCCTTACGTTGCGACCGGAAAACAGTGAATCAGTACAGTAAAAAAGAAAACAAATAAAACTGTAAAAAATCGCAAATATCATTTGCTTTTTTCGCGAAGTTGATATTAAAAATGAAAAGATTGGTTAATATTTTTATGTTACTTTTTACATGTTTAAAACTTGTGCATATTATAGAAAACATAAACCTACCCTTTTTGATTTATAGTTAATATATTTTTTAAAAAGCCAAAGTTTTGAAAAAGTGCAATTTAGGACATATGTTCATATGACAAACATATACCTATGTTAACCTGAAGAATGTGCCATTATTATATTTA